>CM074442.1:18975796-19575796 GCA_037101425.1 Elopichthys bambusa
TAACTGATTCACATATTCATAATTAATCGTAACTAATAATCAAACTAAATCTATCTATCTATCTAAACTCATTCAAACTCATAAACTCATCTATCTATCTATCAAACTAAATCTATCTATCTATCTATCTATCTATCTATCTATCTATCTATCTATCTATCTATTTATCTATCTATCTACCAAACTAAATCTATCTATCTATCTATAACTAAATTAACAAAACTAAATTTATCAAATATGATCTATCTATCTATCTATCTATCTATCTAAACTAAATCTATCTATCTATCTCATAGCAACCACCCAGAACAACTTAGCAACCACATAGCAACCAAAGCATCATGGCAACCGCCTAGCAACCACACAAATCACCCTGGCAACATCCTAGCAACCAACCCGATTACCCTAGCAACCACATATCAACACCCTAGCAACCACATATCAACACCCTAGCAACCACCCCGAGTACCCTAGCAACTGCATAGCAACACCTTAGCAACCACCCAGAATACCTTAGCAACCGCATAGCAACATCTTAGCAACCACCCCGAGTACCCTAGCAACCACCCTAGCAACCACCCGAATACCCTAGCAACTGCATAGCAACACCTTAGCAACCACCCCGAGTACCTTAGCAACCACATAGCAACACCTTAGCAACCACCGAGTACCCTAGCAACCGCATAGCAACACCTTAGCAACCACCCCGAGTACCCTATCATCCGCATAGCAACACCCTAGCAACCACCCAGAATACCCTAGCAACCACATAGCAACACCTTAGCAACCACCCCATGTACTCTAGCAACACCTTAGCAACCACCTTGAGTACCCTAGCAACCGCATAGCAACACCATAGCAACCACCCAGGATTACCCTAGCAATCGCATAGCAACACCTTAGCAACCACCCCAAGTACTCTAGCAACCGCATAGCAACACCTTAGCAACCACCTCGAGTACCCTAGGAACCGCACAGCAACACCCTAGCAACGACCCAGAGTACCTTAGCAACCGCATAGCAACACCCTAGCAACCACCCAAATACCCTAGCAACCGCATAGCAACTTCCTAGCAACAACCCCGAGTACCTTAGCAACCGTATAGCAACACCCTAGCAACAACCCCGAGTACCCTAGTAACTATCTATCTATCTATCTATCTATCTATTAAAACTACAAATCTAAAAGTTTAACTATTTCAAACTGAAAGGCTTCAAACTTCAAGCTTTTAAAACTTCTTCAAACTTTCTGGCTAGGCTTTTTTGAGCCAACTTAAAGTTTGCCTACAAACTTTTTTATCTAGTTCTATAGTTGCTGTGGTAATATAATAACTATAAGGGGCAGAGCCAGACATTGTAAACATTCAGGGCTTAGCCCAAATTTATTTTGTCCAATGACAATTTAATTCTCCGTTAACAGCTTTACTGTCATTAAAGGAACTTTGTAGTAGTATGCTGGAGTAAAATTCATAAAATGTACATGTGTTTCCCACAGGATTTTGTAAAACTTTGTTGGGTAGGCCCTATACCTCCTCTAGGGGGGTCCGAGGGCATGCCCCCCACAGGAAGAAAATGTTGTACATTTTAAGGTTAAATGCATCAATCTGGTGCACTTTGAGAGCTCAAAACTGAGAGTTTAAGCCTATGTACAGTGTGCAAATTGAACAAAGAAACAGCATTGACTTGTACCTGGACATTAAAGAGGGCTCAAACATCTTTTTAGTTGTGATACAGAGTCTCAGTGTACATTACATTGACACTGGTGTTTTAGGATGCCAAACAATTATTAGGCCTACAATAATATTATAATATGATTTAGGCCTTTATAATTATTCATATGACAGTAATATCCATATATTGTAACAAATGCACTGTAAAATAAATGAAAATTTTATAAGTAGTTACTTTACAATACAGTATAGGGAAATTACAATACTTTTATACTAATTTCTTCACTTGCAAGAGATAAACCCTTGCGCTTTTATTTTGATCACCAGCTGATCGCGTGAGCAAATGTGCGCACTTCTCTCTAAAACACACAGCACAAACACTATAGTATTTACTATAAATTACTATAAACGTTAGAGACCATTTAGGCTATGTAGCCTATGTTTTAAATTTTCGGTTCATTGTGAAACAATGGCGATAATTAATGGGAAACACTGAATGAATGTTTAGCTGACAAATGTGCTAAAGTTGTCATATCAGTTGTTATATCATAACAAAAACAAAAAGTCTTGAGGCCTGCCGCTGCTCTGAGTGACAGGAGGCGTGTCTGTGTACAGCTGCGGTGTGCGTGAACTCGCTGTCGGGAGAAGAGAGAGAAAGCGCTGCAGTTATCGGTGCATACTGCAGAAAAGTGATATTGAATTGTTTAACATAGTTTAATAGAGAGGTTAGAAAAATGATATTTTGACAGCACTGTTAAGAAACCTCAAACCTGAAAGATTCGGGGCTTTTGGAAAAACATTCGGGGCTCCCCTTAGCCCACCTCTAGCTCCGCCCCTGCTACATAATATAAACAAATTACTTTACCCAATACTGTACTAAGTTTTCTACAACTATAGGGTATATTATACTACAATACACTACAGTTTACTGTAGTAAAAACTAAAGTATACTACAGTATGTATTACAGTTTATTAGTCCACTATAGTTAATATGCTGTAGCATTCATTAACAAAGTGTCGTAAATACTATAATATATACAGTATACTACAATTTACTATAGTATGGTTCAAAAACACTATAGTATTTACTATAAATTACTATAGTATTTTTCCTGTGACAGATAGACAGATGATAGATAGATAGATAGATAGAGAGAGAGAGAGAGAGAGAGAGAGAGAGAGGGATATCAAGTTCATTACCAGCCAGTATGTATGTACATCAAGGATAACATGGTTCAATAATGACATCTGCTGGCCATTCCTGTTTTTTGTCAGAACATGGGTGTCCTGGTATTGTTTTAGGACACAATTTTCCTTCACTGCAATATTTGTAAAAGCCAGTACACCAGAAGGTAACAGTGACTAGGAATTCTGTTAAATGCATATTATTCCTGTTTCTTCTGAGAGGACATGCATTTTTAGACACTTTAAGCAAAAATGAAATAGTTATATTACTTAAGGTGGGTATTTGTAAGAGTATTATTATTTGATTCTATGTTCATGAAACATACAGTGATATGCCAAAAGGAACAGATACTAAGGCAGTAAGGAAATCCCCATCTGACAACTGTGAACTTATCACCTTCATGGGCGTTTTCATTTTCTTATGGGAACTGTTTCAAATCAAAACTAATTTGATAAATGTATTGTTCAAGTTATTTTTTACTTAAGTATTTTTCTTTTAACCTCACTCTATCTAAAAAATAAATCTAATGCAAAAGAAGAAAATTTAAAGTGCTGAAAGGTCTACAAAAAAGGTGTAAGTTGGTCTGTTTTAATATAATAGGGTGAAGAGGCCATTGTATTGTATCCACTGAAACGAAGGAAATGATGCAAGAGGAAACAGCTCTGTTCCCCTGGATTTCTGTCCAGAACAGATAAGCCGAGCACTTGCTAATTTTACAAGTAAAAAGGCAGGAAGAATGACGACAATGTTTCCCTTTATGCAAACAAAAAAAAAAATAGAAAAGTGCCAGATTCCCTGAGAAATACAGTGAACAGTCCTTGTGGGCTTGGATTGAGAGTTTGGCTGCATGGTGACATGCTTCTCCTAACTATTATGGCTTCAAATGAAACAAATGTGATTTGGGAAATACTTAAACCTATTGACTTTGGTAAGAGTTGTTGTGCATTTGTTTTACTATCATTGTAGCATTGTATAAGCTGGCTCATATTTGTATATCAATTTAAACTGTGCAACACTAAAAAAATATGCAGTTAAATATTCAATATGAAAATGAAAAGTCTATTGTTAATTTCCCAACTGTCCAAAATGCTTTTTAATATTACATACTCAAAATTCAATAACCTTTCCATCCAGAGGAGCTCATCCTGGCGTTCTGCTTGTCGATTTTGATGGGTCTGCTAATCGGGATCTTGATTTTCCTCCTCCTTACGTGGATGTCAAGACGGAGAGCTTCGGTCAGGATCACCAGACGTCAAAACCAGTCGTCAGAATCTAAAGGCTCACGTAATCAACACTGCCACCTCAGACACTACAAGAGTCACGGTTTTGACAAGAACACTGAATTTGCGGGAAGAACGGTTTTAAACCTCCACAGACAGACTTCCGTAGACCCCAATGAACTGCTGGGCAGAAGCCCCAGCTTTCAGAACTCCACTTTTCGGCCACCACCAAAAAAGACTAACAAGACTAGTGAAACAGAAGATGATAACCAAGCTGCATTAATTCCTAACATCACAGATCCATTTAGTACGGAACCAGCAGAGTCTTTCTGGCTGGGGAAGGGCAGTCTAAGAGGATTTCTACCCAGACAGACTCCACCACCTGCATATGACAGTGTCATTCACATCTTTCAAGAGACCTGCACCTGACTGCACTGTGACAAGAGACTTAAGGATTGTACATAAATTCAACTAAATTAAAGCCTTGCTCTGATTTGAGAAGAGATCTGATTTATCCTACTGACACTCATTTGACTCATTATCTTCATGCAAACTGTGCAAACAAGAAAAAATGTAGGGCGGGACTTGATTTTGTCCGTAAGTTATTTGGGTAATTGATTGGATGATTCTGGTTTGCGATTGCTGTGATCTCATGTGAGTGACAGGTTGTCCCGCCCTCAATCACGGCATCAGAGAAGAGATGTCGCTGTGAGAAGGGAAGTTATTTTGATTAAAGATTATGAGGGAACATGAATTTGCCCTGGTAAATCATGTTTAATAAATGATGCAATTTTTCATAAAAAAATCAAAAACTGTCCATTTTTGATTTCATGGTGACTTTAATGTTAGATAAAGTAACCTTACTGTAAAGTGTAACTCTTGCATGCAGTGATGTAAAATGTTGAATTGAATTATTTTTAGGTTAACATTAAATATAACAGTGCTTTATAGTGTGTCTGAAGCTTTACATTCTCTAGCCAGTGTTGGATTGGGGTGTTTGTGATCATTGTATGTGATCATTGCATCAATAGCAGTGAGTGTCACCAAGTTTTCAACAGTCTTGGTCAATATGACACATAGCTGTCTAAAACGATGTGTACTTTGACATAGACCATGGTACTGAATGATATTCATATACCATAGAATGGTACTCCAAAATACATCTACATACAAAAGTAAAGGAATATTATATTGTATGCTTATTTTTGTCTACTAAAGTAGATCATACACAAACAGCAGAGAGTACAGCAGGGTGTCTCTTATGAATCTTTACAATATGTGTATTGTTCTGTCTGCCTTTCCTGAGACAAAAGTGAAGTATCTCTCCTGAGTCCTGAGCCTTGTTCCAGATGAGCAAAGTAAGTGCTAGTAAAATAGTTTTCACTAATAGAAAACCTTACACCGTTTACAACATATATCAGTACATGGGTTGCCAGATGGTTTTCAGAAGATCCTTTCAATACATTTTTGGTAATAACATAAATTTCAGGTCAAACTTACCATGAGCTCTGAGGTAAATAGTCTGTGCTACCATTTTGAGTGAACGAATCAGACTTTTCCAAGCACACTGATACCCGTATTTCGCTCACTTACTGAAGTCGCCCTTTGAAGTACGTGACTGCTTTCTTGCCTTCAATAAGGACTGTAGGAAAGCCAATATTGCGGGCAGTAAAGTAACATCATTGGTTGGGCTTCTAAACCGATACACCCCTTTCACTGAACTAATCGGTATATTTTGAAGTTGTGAGCCTGTACATTTCATTTGTGAACCAACTGAACATTATATCATTTAGGCTGTTGTTGTATTTTTACACAATGTCTTGATTAAAGTCATGTCTAGCATTTGAGAATATTGATGGAAAAAGTATCAATTTAATTTTTAATTTGTGGGTAAATTGCGTGTTTAGGTTGTGAACGTGTTTTAATGACTCGTGTGAGTGAAGGATTCAATGAGTCTTTCAACACCTGTCGACACCTTTTGGCGTAAAACGATGCCTGACATACGGAAAACTAGGGCCGGATTGGGACTCATTTTCAGCCCTGGAGTTTCATGCCACTTTTATTCACAACTGACTATATTAAAATAATGTAATTAAAACCTCAGTATATAAGTCTGCTATAGTTAACTGTTCTCTACAGCCTTGTAATTAATTGTATTTTTCAAAAATATCTTAAAATCTTCACAAAAAAAAAATTAAATTACATTTATAGTACAAAAAATCATCAAAAAAGTCATTTTTATTGTTATAATAATTATTTTATAATGTGAACCACTGATTAATTCTCTAGCCATCTAGTGGCTGTAGTTAAAAATTCATGTTAATTTAAATTTAATTAAGTGTTTGCTTTCCAGTAGATGGAAGCAATGGTCCACTAAACCCAGGCACATTTTTAGTGTCTATCACTATGAATGAAATTGAGAAATGTAGATCTTTATTAAAGTGGATTTAACATAAAATTTTGCTAATTTATATAAATGTATATACTTAAATTATTACAAATTGAGGCAAATAAAAAACAAAATACTATAAATCCCTCCAAAATGCACAACTTTACAGTAAAATATTAAAGTATTATGTTTGTTTAAAAAAGTTACATTATGTTACAAAATCACATTTTACTGTCTGGATATGTAAGCTAGTTGGACAGAAAAATGAAAGCAACAAAACATGATAAGTGATAGGCCCTATATTTTATTATTTGCCTACTATTATTAGGCTATGAGTAATAGCTGCATACATGCCTTTATCTTTTGCATGTTTCCCCTCTTTCTTTTTATTTATTTACTTACGTTACTTAAATCGGCCTCCGGTGACTTAGACCTTTTGTCTTGCCATAATTTAGGGTTGAATTTAGAACTTGTCCCGCTGTCCCTACAGACGTCACCTCACCCCTTCTTCTCGTATACGTTTGAGCGAGTTGTCTTCTCCGGGCGCACACTCCGAGTCCCTCCCGACTAGGTTCATTTATCCAGAGTGACATGATATCATTGACGTTACGTGCAAATGAGCGGTAAAAACCCGATCGCGCATTTGTTTGTTTGTTTTTTTTTTTGCGCGGGTGCCCCGTGCCGCCCCCGGCAAGATGCCCATGTCCATGTCGTCCAGGCCTAAATCCGTCACTGACTGGTTTTAAGGAAAAAGTTAGGCTACTCAGCTTAGTACATTTGGCCGCGTCGAAAGTTTCTAGAGCATCCATATTTCAACCTAGTGCCATGACAACACCGGCCCTCGCGGCCAAATAAACAGACCGGCCCACCGGGAACTCTCCCGGTGCTCCCGATAAGCCAATCCGGGCCTTCTGAAAACTGAGAACTGTGGTTAAAAGTATCCATAGCAACTTGCGATTAAAGTTTTGTAATTAGTTTTTTTTTTTATAGTAAATGAACGAGAAAACACCGGTAAAAAGAGGAGTCAAAGTAAAATGACCAAAACAATTTTAAAAGAGATCGCATAATCACTTTGGGCACTAATATGAAAGACAGCGTTTTGATTCGTATTCTAGTAGCGTGCTTTAATTGTACAGTCTTTGAAATTCGTGATTTATTTTCTCCGTAAAGCTTAATATTATTCGCAAATTCCCGAATGAAGATTGGTGATTTATATCAGTATGGTTTGCTTGTGCACCGCATTTGTTGTATAGGCTACTATCTGGATGGGGTTGGCAGTCACGTGATCCAAAGCACCCTTCCGTCAGAGCGCGGGTTGCCTTTACATCCCAAAAAATCCACCATTAAAGGGTTCTTTTGCGCCAACGGTCTGCGTCTCACTGCATGACTTTAATGCGCTTTGGGGTAAAATCCAGCTTGAGCATATGGCAACCATTTAGACGCATTGAGAGCGAGTTGGTAGAGGTGAGTTTGCTGATAGAAATGAATGCAGAATTCTTATTTTATTACCCGAATGAATTATTTTCTTTTTGGTTCACATTGTTCTCATTTGATTTCTTTGGAATGTCACAGTAATAGTCAATGTTGTATCCTTGATGGTTGTGTAATTATATCACGAGTGTAGGTGGCAACCATAGTTGATGGATTTATTCTAAACTGCATCCAGCTTAATTACCTTAAATACCTGCCACAATTCTTATATAAACAGATGTGTGAAACTGAGCCAGTTATGATCTGGAAGCCCTGTATGTTTATTTTTATATCGATTCTATAGCAGTTAAACAGTGAGATTATGTTGTAAACGAGATTTCATATATATTTATAAGCCTCGGAGAAAAATAAATATTTCTATTTGAAATGAGAATAAATGCAGTTATGAAGTCTTAGGCTGGTGTCATTAAAATTCAGCCATCATCACATCCCTGTTGCCATGACGCCTGCGAGCTGCCTCATCCTTAGTTGTGCAAAATTTCTATATATATTTTTGCGCGTTTGCACGCCTTTTTTTTGTAGAGATGCTTTCAAGCATAATTTCTGTTGCGTTATTCTTGGTATAAAGCATGAATTGCAGAGGTTTTAAACATCCTGTGACGTAATGGGGGACCAATGTCAACTCAAGTGTGGGTGCAGACAGAGAAATGAAATGTATTTAAATGATTCTGCATGCAGCACTCATAGGTGGCTTGTTCTTGCTCTTCAATTTGGAAATTATATAATCTGTTTCAGTGTTATTGTGATATGCTTTAGTCTTTCTCAATACATTTGTGTGTGTGTGTGTGTGTGTGTGTGTGTGTGTGTCTTCTCTTTTCATAGAAATCCTGGAATACCGAATGCTGAAAACTGGTTTTGTATAATGAAGATAAACTGCAATAGACATTGACTTTTGCTTTAGATATAATTTACATGATTGTGTTGAATAGAAATAGAATAAATTGGATTTCTCAATATGCATTAGTCACAGACTATAATGGCCTGATTTCAGTCACACTCCTTCTTAAGACACATCTGCGGTTAAGCATTCTCAGGTTGTACTGCACATTTTTTGAATAAGCAAGCAAAATGGAGCACTCTTTTAAAGACGGAATTCGGACTAATAATGTCCAGGGACTATGAAGAGGTGAGTACGTTCAGAAATTAGATTTTCATGCATTCCAAGATAATATTTTCTGCTGAATCGGAAGAGTATATGTTCCTTATTACAGTAGTATTTTATTTTAGAGGCAGATAATGTCAAATACATTAGTTGTCCAAGTGGCCAGTTGGCATGTCACATTCCACCTGAGACTACTATAACATTTTTTAAGGTTTTTTTTATTTTTTATAGTTATTATGCATGTTTATGCAGTTTTTTGAAGTATTAATTGAAAAACTACATGGAATGTTTGAACCTTTAACAATCTGTCCCACCACAGGGTTTTTATTTAACCTTTGTTCATTTAACCTTTGTTTAACCAGGCAAGTCATTAAGAACAAGTTCTTATTTTCAATAACAGCCTGGCAGGGTTATTTAAAGGTAAAGTGTGTAATTTCTGTGCCACTAGTATCACTAAATTGAATAGCAAAAATAATTAAAATAATTTTCAAACTGGCTGGTAATTTTAAAATCGACCTATTAATGTCTTACATTTCTCTTTGCATGTTAAAATCATCTTTTAAAGGGTTAGTTCACCCAAAAATGAAATTTCTGTCATTAATTACTCACCCTCATGTCCTTCATTCATCTTTGGAACACAAATCAAAAAAATCATCAAATCCTCAATAGAAAGCAACAAAATTACCACATTCAAGGTCCAGAAAAGTAGTAAAAATATTGTTAAAATAGTCTACGTGACTACAGTGGTTCAACATTAATATTATGAAGCGACAAGAATACTTTTTGTGCACAAAAACAAAACAAAAATAACGCTATTTTCGTATTGCGACTCAGTATTGGCTGACGCCTGTTCGCGTAAGCAGCATGACGCATGCGTGTGATGCTGACGCAGGAGCTGGCCGATACTGAGCCGGCGTTCGAACGTAAACACGGAAGCCATCTGCGGCATCTGAGTCATCTGCGTACAAGTCTGACAGGTTAGAGAAGAAATTGTTGAATAAAGTCGTTATTTTTGTTTTGTTTTTGTGCACAAAAAGTATTCCCGTCGCTTCATAACATTAAGGTTGAACCACCGTAGTCACATGAACTATTTTAATGATGTCTTTACTACCTTTCTGGACCTCAAAAGGTGCAATGACGTTGCTATATGTGATTTCAGAAACCCTAGGATTTCATCAAAAATATCTTAATTTGTGTTCCAAAGATAAACAAAGGTCTTATGGGTGTGGAACAACATGAGGGCGAGTAATTAATAACAAAAATTTTATTTTTGGGTAAACTAACCCTTTAAGTGAACTGCAAAAACCTAAAGGCCTATTTACAATGTTGACCAGTCACAGCATTTAAAATTTACGTTTTATATATAATTCAATAATCTTGCCTTGCCTAACAACCCTACAACTATAGAATGAATATGCACATTTTGGAATGTAGTTTAGTATTAGTGACCATTAAAAATGACATCACAGATTTTACAAGTGTTTTAAATCATGTAAATATTAACTCCCTCTCCCTCTACACCTGTAGCCTAGTCAGTCTGTAGGGATGTTGGCTGCGGTGGAACATGGTCCGGTCCTCTGCAGTGACTCCAACATCCTCTGCCTCTCATGGAAAGGGCGAGTTCCCAAGAGTGAGAAGGAGAAGCCGGTGTGCAGGAGGCGCTACTATGAGGAGGGCTGGCTTGCCACTGGGAACGCCAGGGGTGTTGTGGGCGTGACGTTCACGTCTAGTCACTGCAGAAGGGACAGAAATACCCCACAAAGAATCAACTTCAATTTACGGGGTCATAACAGTGAGGTAGGAGTTCGCCTCTCCTTTAGATTTTTGTTTAGCCATTAACTCCTGTCTTTTGGTATAAATGTTTGCATTGCAAGCTTTAAATGTGCTCTAAGTAATGTTTTCCACTTTAAACCTAAGGAAATAAAGAAAAATAAATCTAGTAGCCAGAACTATTTAAAACTATTTAAAAAATACGGTAGCAGCATTTTAAAAGTTAAACTTTAAAAAAAATGTTACCATAAATTTCATTATTATGATATTTCATTAATCTTTATAATATATTGACAACCACCTTAAAAGCTACATGATGAGTCAAAGTTCATCACAAATAGCTTTTCCACAAGCTGAGGTAAATACTAATATATAGGAAGTGCATAATGTTTGGAGTGCACACATATACAAAACACGTCATGGTAACACTAAAATAATGCAATAAATATTATTATTTAACAGCATAAGATGTAACATAAAACCCTAATGATAAGAAGAAAAAAAACATCTAACAAGAAAAATCATCAATGTGTGCTGTCACACAGATGATTCTAATTTCTTTTTTACTGTATATTATATGATGACTTTCAAAAACTGTAAATTTTACAGTATTTCACTGAAAAAAAAAAAACATTAGATCTGTTACAGCGTTTCACTGCATAGAGTAAGGTAACCTACTGTTAACCAATGAATGGGTAGCATTTTTACAGTCTTTTACCTTCAAAATTACAATAATTTACAGTGTATGTTTTGATGCATCTGTTTAAAATGATGTACCCTCATAAATAAAGTTCTTTTACAGGTTGTCCTTGTTAGGTGGAATGAACCATTTCAGAAGCTTGCAACGTGTGATATGGAGGGAGGGATATTCGTGTGGATTCAGTATGAAGGAAGATGGTCTGTAGAGCTAGTGAATGACAGAGGTGCTCAGGTATGTTAGTATATTTACTGCTTTTTTTTTTCTTCTTTTTTTTTTATCTGTATGCAGAGTGCAATTATATTTTTTATGATATGTCAAGAGTAATGAACGTACTAATATGTTTTGATTAAAAATGCAATAAAATGCTTATACGCACACAAAAAGACCAACTAAGTAAATAAATAATGTAAATAAAATATGGTATAATAATTCAATTAATTGCTATTATTTTCTTTCTTTCTTTTTTTTCATGCCATTTTCTCATGTCATTCATCATTGGAGTACAGATGTCCATAATTACATATTGTTAGAAGAACAGAAAAATCTACTAGGGATGCACCGATATGAAAATTTTGGCCAATACCGATATTTCTTTATACTTGAAAGCCGATAACCGATTTATTGGCTGAAAAATCTAAATCAAAATTTTTATATCATTTTTGAGAGCCTGTTTACAAAAACAAAAGTCTCACCATTAAAAGCCATGTCCCAAGCACACAATTATAATGTTCTCATTATAATATTATGTAGTCTATATGACAGACCTGTGCTGTACATTGCACTGTATTTTCCTTTTTGAAGTGATTTCAATCATATTTCAAGCAATTTAAAACCATAATGGCAGACAGTGCGCATCTGAATTGTCTCAGCTGAAGGAAATAATCCATTATTTATCGGCTTTAATATATCAGCCAAATTTTCTTATCGGGCCGACAACAATAACATTAAAAATAAACATATATCGGCCGATACCGATATGGTGGCCAATATATTGTGCATCCCTAAAATTTACAAAAAAATCTAGTTGTTTAGTAAATGCATAAATATATATTATATTTCAAAACGGATTATTATATTTTGTCTCTTACTGAAACTACTGCTTATTAAAAATGCAAATTATTTAGCAATAGAATAAAAAAAAGAAAAAAAAAGCAGCTATTATTCCAACATGAAGTGCTTAATGAACTAGTGGTTTGTTGTCTAGGTGAGTGACTTTACCTGGTCACATGATGGTACACAGGCCTTGATCGCCTACAGAGATGGTTTTGTCCTGGTGGGCTCAGTCAGTGGTCAGAGACACTGGTCGTCTGAGATCAATTTGGAGAGCCAGATCACCTGTGGAATCTGGACCCCTGATGACCAGCAGGTAACTTTTTGGTTTGGCATTATCAAATTGAAGGAAATGGTCTGAAAGGTGTTTGTTGTCAACAAATGACCTGGACCGATTCCCTTGGACTGATGCCCGATTTCCCTAATTTGGTGCTTGCATTCATTTAATCTCCCTAGGTGCTTTTTGGAACAGCAGACGGGCAAGTCATAGTTATGGACTGCCACGGCCGTATGCTTGCCCATGTTCTGCTGCATGAGTCAGATGGCATAGTCAGCATGTCCTGGAACTGCCCGAACTTCCTGGTGGAGGACAGTACTGAGAGCGACACAGACTCTGATGACTCTACTCCAGCTCAAGGTACATCATACTCTTAAATAAAGCTTCTTTCATGGTTCTAAGATAGTAAAGCTTCTTCCATGGTTCTTCCATGGTATCAAGAACCATTTTTCACTGAATAGGGTTCTTGAGTTTCTGGGAGATTACAAACTCTTTGAGATTACATTAAAGGTTGAATACAAGTATATTGCATATGTCATCCATTAATGAAAAAAATGTAAAGCCTTCTTGGGTTTTTCTAAGCACCAGTACATAGACTATTTTCTAAATGACTTTTAAAGGTATAGAAAATGTTATACATTTTTAAGGATGATTTCAAGGCAGTGATATGTATTTGTCTTTTTAAATGTTATTAACTGTAAAAAACATGTTTCCCTTCAAGTGCAAAATCTCAAACCACTGCTAACGGTCAGCTTCATATCAGGAGACATTAGTTTGATGAACAACTATGATGACCTTTCACCTAACATTATACGCTCAGGACTGAAAGGTAAAACTGCTGTTCTTGCAATAAATGAATAACTAAGTGTTTTGCCACTGGATTATTATTAACAGAATATTAAAGGGATAGTTCACCTGAAAATGAAAATTTTGTCATGATTTTCCCACCCTCAAGTTGTTCCAAACCTGTATATATTTCTTTGTTCTGCTGTACACAAAGGAAGATATTTGGAAGAATGTTTGTAACCAAACAACTTGAGGGTGAGTAAATGATGACAGAATTTTCATTTTTGGGTGAACTATCCCTTTAAAGTTATTTTCAACATCTATGGCATGCTGTTGATTACCTAGACAATAATGTCTATTAACATTTACAGTAAGTTCACCTATAATGGAGGTTTAGCAGACAGGGTATATATTATATATAAAAATTAAGTACTTGCAATAATTGAAATAATAAAAATGCATAAATCATTGTTTTAAAGTATGGCTACTTTTCTTGGTTAAGGAACTTCTGGTTACTCCTACAGTGTAATTCAGTAAAAAATAACCCAAGACTGTTCTTTCAACCATGTAATGGTGCATCATGAATGTTGATTCTTTATGACAGAGCTACATAACATGATGTATTATCTGACTGGAAAGACTTTTGTTTTTCAGACGTGGAGGTACAGTGGTGCTCTCAGGGAGACCTGCTGGCAGTGGCCGGGATGGAGAGACACGGCCTACCTGCTGACTCAGCCTGTGCCTCCTTAATGAGGAATGCCCTTGTCAAGTTTTACAATGTCCAGGGGGAACATATATACACTTTAGAAACTCCAGCCCAAGTAAGCTGTGACCAGTCATCAGACCAATCATCATTTATCAATCTGAGCATATATACACTACCGGTCAAAAGTTTGGAATAATTAATAATTTTTTTATGTTTTTGAAAGAAGTCTCTTATGCTCATCAAGGCTTTATTTAAACAAAATACAGTAATATTGTGAAATATTTTTTACAATTTTAAAGGAACTGTTTTCTATTGTAATATATTTTCAAATGTAATTTATTCCTGTGATGAAAAGCTGAATTTTCAGCATCATTCGGTGTCACATTGAATTAGAAATCATTTGAATATGCTAATATAGTGCTCAAGTATTACCAATTATTATTGCTGCTAAATTATTAATAATGGTTCTTCTTTTTTTTTTCTTTTTTTTTTTTGATGAACAGAAAGTTTAAAAGAACAACATTTATTTGATGTCTTTAATGTCACTTTTGTTGGAATGTGTGCTTGGTGGATAAAATTATTAATTAATTCCTAATGTGGACATATGGCCCATTTTAAGTTATGACGCACCAGATGAAAACCACTGACATTAATACATCCTACATTAAATTATAAATAAACTATATAAAATATCTTTTGGTTGCAGAGGCCCATTACCACTATTTGCTGGGGTCACAGGGACTCCCGGCTGTTTCTGGCGTGTGGACCAGCCCTGTACGTAGTGCGTGTGGAGCACCGTGTGGCCAGCCTGCAGCTTCTGTGTCAGCAGGGCATTGCCAGTGCTCTTAAAGAGGAGCGAGATGTGGGAAAACTGAACATGCCTTCACTTCTCTGTTCCTACGTTACCACTGCATTCATTCCAACTATCAAGGTACAGAAGCAGCAAGTGATCATCACAGTTTGATGTATGCTAATATATGCATTAATGCATAATCTTTTCATCTCGCAAGCCCCCCATCCCTGATCCGAACAACATTAGAGACTTTGTGAGCTATCCCACAGCAGGGAATGAACGGCTGCACTGCACTATGAAACGTTCAGAGGAGAACCCAGAGGCAGGAGGCCCCTGTTACACCCTCTATCTGGAACACCTGGGAGGTCTGGTGCCTATTCTCAAGGGCCGTCGCATTAGCAAACTGCGACCAGAGTTTGTCATTATGGACCCAAAAATGGATGGTAAAGCAGGTACTTCTATATGCACAATTGCTGATCATGTACACTTGAAAGTGCCCATATTATGCTTATTTATAATTTTTGGGGTCTGCTGGAATACATTTTTGTGATTTAAGGTTAAGTAAATTCATTATTTTTCTCATACTGTACATTGCTGCAGCACCTCTTTTCACCCTCTGCCTGAAACTCTGTTTTCATGCCTGTCTTTTTAAAGGTCACCTTTCCGAAAAGCACAGTCTCCTCTGATTGGTCAGTTGGCCCAGTCTGTTGTGATTGGTCATCTGCTTAGAGTGTGTCGGAAATGTAACTCCCCTTACCAAAATCGTGTTTCAGCTCCCAAGGTGTCATGGTTTCATGAGCAGTTGTAAAAAGTATCATATCTGTGGTAACTATGGTGTCGCTATTCGAAGTCCAGACAATGTTTTTTTTTGCCCTCGTAGTGGAAAAAAAGGGGGGGGGGGGAACAGTGTCTCCTGGACATAGTAAAATTACTTACCCAGCTGTTCTTTGAAGGTAGGCCAAAGCAGTCAGTAGGCGGGCATTATGTACATCTGTAACATGGTGATGTAGCTTAAGTCACAAAAATAATAGCAGAACTACAAACAAGGTGTTTCAGGCAAGTTTTTTTTGTTGGAGAGATTAACTCCTTTGGCGTGGACTTTATGCTTTGTAACTTTTCAGATATGTTTACATGCACAAACACATTAAAGGAAAGTAAAAAAAAAGAAAAAAAGAAAGAAAGTATAGTAGGTGACCTTTAAACCCACATCCTTGTTAAGCAAAATGCGTAAATGTTTTATTTGTTTGTTTGTTTTTTGTCTTGATAGCTGATTTCAGACATCTTTAATTTGTCTTTCAGATGAGGTCTGTGTAAATGGCATGATCTCCTATATGACTGACAGCTGTAACTGCTCAGACTCAAGCGATATTGAGTTGAGTGATGAGTGGGTTGGGCGAAAGTCGCCAAAACTTTCCAGAGGAAACAGGTCTCCTAAGCTTCCTAGGTACTCTAAACATATAAGGTACTGTTGAATATAAAATTCACAAAATTTTACAGGGTGCCTGAAACTTAACAGAAATGTTTGTTCCATCACAACCTTTACAAAACACAATACAGTACATTCATGAAAAATACTAAACAAATAAAATATTTACTAAACAAATCAACAGCTTTTGACTTGATAATAAATAAAGGAATACATTTAATTGTCTTGTGTTTGTTTTTTTGTTTTTTGTTTTTTATTATTGCCTAGAATTAATATGGAATCAAGAAAGTCTCCCAAACTTGCCCAAACATCTCAAGAAATGTCTAGGTCTCCTAGATTACCAAAGAAGCCTCCAGTTCGGTCTCCAAGTCTTACTCGAAGGGAATTTTCAGTTGATGGCTTTAGTGAGGTACTTAATATCTTATTTGCAAGTTAATTTTGGCAGTTATTTTATATTAATCTATTTACTTAAAATTGATAGGAAAAGTGTTTGTATTTATTGCCTGTGTCTAATGGACACTGCCACACATTTGTAACATATTCTGCACCGTGACCTTAGTAGACACCTCATTTTCTTTAATCTCCTGCTATGCTGAAAAGAAATGACAATAAATATTTTCTATAACTATCACTCAATTTGCTTTGCAGCATAATTACTTAGCCCAGGTCACCTCTAACATCTGGGGAACAAAGTTTAAGATTGTGGGCCTAGCTTCCTTTTTGCCAGCTAACTTAGGAGCAGGTATGTCAGGTTTTGTATACAAATGAACACTTTAAATAATAATTATTTTAAGGAATAATCCTAATGGTTTTTAAATGTTTTGACTAATGATGCATGATGTTACAGTTATTTATAAAACTAGTTTGCTGCACCTGCAACCTCGTCAGATGACCATCTATTTGCCTGAGGTGCGTAAAATTTCCTTGGACTTCATGAGCCTCCCAGTCTTCAATCCCAATGTATTCAGTGAAGATGAAGATGATTTACCTGGTAAGAATCAGTGGAATATTTTTGTACATTTTGTCTCTGTATAGCTTGACTAATAAAAGAAGTAAATAAAATTAAGAAATTAATCTCAAGATGTTCTTGCTTATTTCTAGTGATGGGACCTTCTGGAGTGTCAGCCGACAATCCTCCTTGCACAGTTAATATTCCCATTGCTCCAATTCACAGCCCTGCGCAAGCCATGTCACCTACACAGAGTATAGGCCTTGTCCAGTCTCTCCTAGCTAATCAGAATATTCAGCTTGATGTCCTCACCAATCCCACAGCTACTGCAGCAGCGGCAGCTGCAGCTGCAGCCGCAACAGCTGCGGCAGCTAATGCAACAGTGTCCGAGCATAGTCAGGACACTGTGACCGCACAGTACACTGTACCAACGAGATACTCTAACCCTGGACAGGTGATATTCAGCGGACTGGAAATGAGTAACATCCTGAGTGGAACTCTTCCTCCTCCTCCACATCATCTGCCACAACAACCCCACCAACAACGTCAGCAACAACAGCAACAACAAGACCATCAACAATCAAAGCATCAACAGCAATTACAACCACAGCAGCATCATCTGAAATTGCAACATCAGTCACAACAACTGCATCAACAGTCGCTGCAGCAGCAACATATCCAGCATCAGCAGCAATTGCAAACACAGCAGCATCAACAACAACTTCAACAGCAGCATCAACAACAACTTCAACAGCAGCATCAACAACAACTGCAACAGCAGCATCAACAACAACTGCAACAGCAGCATCAACAACAACTGCAACAGCAGCATCAACAACAGCTGCAACAGCAACATCAACAACTACAACAGCAACATCAGCAGCAGTTGCAACAACATCAGCAGCAATTGCATCAGCAGCAAATGCAACAACAGCAACTGCAACAGCAGCAGCAACAAATTCAGCAGCAAGTGCAGCAGCATCAACAACAAATTCATCAACAGCATCAACAACAAATCCATCAACAGCATCAACAACAATTCCAACAGCAGCAGCACCAGTTGCAGCTGCAGCATGAGCAAATGCAGCAGCAGCAACAACAGATGCAACAACAGCAGCAACAAATTCGACAGCAAATTCAGGAGATGAGGCAGCAGCAGCAACAACTACAACAACAACATCAACAAATACAGCTGCAGCATCAACAAATGCAAAGACAGCATCAACAAATGCAACAGCAACTCAAAATGCAAATGACACTCCAGCCTCCACCTTCAGGGTATGCTACTCTGTCCATCCATCAGTTACAGCTGATGCCTCAAATTCCTCATCCAGACCAGCCACCAGATAGAGGAGAACAAGTGCTTCCTCTGAAGGTTCCCTCACGACCACAGTCATTCATTGAAACTGACACTCTTGAGGTCCAGATGCGCAAGGTAAACCCTCCACCACCTTACCCAGGTACAGTGGTATCTGCTGCAGCCGCCGCACCCACTACAGCACCTCCAGGTCTTCTTGTTAGTAATGAGAATGGCACTACTCTGACAACAGATCCATGTTTATCTAAGGACGAATTCTCTCTTCATCCACTTGGGCTCCAGTATCCAACTCCATTAGGCTATGAAAGAATCACCACGTTTGACAGCAGCGGAAATGTTGAAGAAGTGTGTCGCCCAAGGAGACGCCTGTTAAGGAACCAAAATGCCTATGGGATTCAAGCAATGGGTAGCTCCGCCACATTGAAAGTAACTTCATCTGAGAACAAGAAAGTCCAGTTGCCGTACAGCTCAGCAACTCTAAGTCGCCTCTCAGTGCCTAGATATTCTATACCAAGCGGAGACCCACCACCATATCCAGACACATCAAACCAGATGAACACAATCAGAAGTCCTACACAGAGGATTGACAGCAGTTTGATTCATGCCACTTTGCGTCGGGATCGAAGGGAACTGACCCTGAAGGTTTCTCAAATGGTGGACACAGTGAGGACTCTACCAACAAAATCCAAAATGAATGGTTCTCTTACACTCTCCTATCAGCCAAGGATACCCACGGCTTTGTATACTTGCACTCAGTGTAGCAGTAATAGCAGCAGCACTAGTGTAAGTGTCACCGGTGGTGGCACCAACAGCAGTGGAATTGCTGGAGGAACTGTGGTGAGGCAAGACTTCCCACCTGGCAAAGGGGCCCAACACAGCACTATAATTGTGCACTCCAAAAGTGCTTCACCATTAGCTTCCCAGTCCTCCTATAACCTCCTAAGTCCCATTGACAACAGTAGAGACAGAACTGTCTATGTGAACTCTGCCTTTACAGAAGACGAGACACTTAGTCAGCAGTGCCATCTTGAAAAATCGGTACGGCATTTAACACTAGGGGATGTCAATTTAACAGTCAAACGACCTCCACCTTACCAATGGGACTCTCCTGCAGCAGAACAACTTTGGATACCTCAAGAGCAAAATTTGTTGCCTGGACCCCCAGGACCACCTCATAAGCCACCACCATTTATACTTGGCCAAACACAGCACTTAGACATGACCCGGCTACCTTTTGTCCTTTCAACAAAGCCTCCCCCTAGTCCCAGTTCTATGACCCTCCCTTCAGCTTATCAGTTATCCCTTTCACCCTTACCACCGGTGGTAGGTCATGGTGGACCTCAACTACAGCCTTTGCAGAGTCCTGCACAACCATGTGGCCCCAATGACATTGTAACATCTAGCCCTTTCAGCCAACCAGACCCAACGTTAGTCCTACCCCCAGGTTATCCCACTAATTTGACCAATCTAGGTTGTTGCACTCTGCCCCCCATGTACCCAGGGACAAGCTCTTGTAACAACCTTCAGCTGCATCCAATGAGCTTGCATCCTTGGAGCACATATAGCACTTGCCCTCCCATGCCAGACCATTCTGCCACACTGCCTAGTAAGACTCATCAGGCCCTGGAGAAGCCGGTTCTCTCTCCGCCTCCACCACCTCCACCTCCCCCACCACCTCCTCCTCCACCTCCTCTCCCTCCCCCTCCACCACCTGTTGAACACCTGAATCATCAGAGCACTTCTGAGGTGGTCGCAGAATCTGGGGATAGCTTTCAGGATCAGTCCTCTCTCAATGAGAGTCCACAAGGAGCAGAGAGGTTCAGCAAAAAGGGGCGTAAGAGGCTTGACAGTAGGGCAGAAGAGGCCAACATGTCTGGAGTCTCTGAAGGGAAATCTAAAAAAGAAAGTCGCACACTCTCTGACTTCAATTCCCTGATCTCAAGCCCAAGACTTGGCAGCAGGGAAAAGAAGAAGCCTAAAGGACAGAAAGAGCCATTGAACAAGGCCAAGAAACTGAGTAGGACCTCCAATGAGTTCCAGGACAGCTCAGAGAGTGAGCCTGAGCTCTTTATTAGTGGTGATGAGTTGATGAACCAAAGCCAGAGCAGCAAGAAAGGATGGAAGAGCAAACGCAATCTGCGTACGGCAAATGAACTTGAGGAAATCAAGTGCCGCAAAGCTAATGAGAGAGAGGATCGTAGTCTTGGCAGCCAAGGCTTTGTTTATGTCATGGCCAACAAGCAGCCATTGTGGAATGAAGCCACCCAGGTTTACCAGCTAGACTTTGGAGGACGGGTGACACAAGAGTCAGCCAAAAACTTTCAGATTGAGCTTGATGGACGCCAGGTAAGTAATTTTATTTATTTATTTATGGAAGGGAAACCAGTTTTTTTTTTTTTTTTTTTTTGCAATTCTGTTTCGTGATACTAGAGGTAAAGAAATTACACAGTTCACCTTTAAAAAAAACAAGCTCCATACATAATTTCCTTTCGAGTAACAAACATCTACCCTGCATCTAATTTGTCTGTTACAGGTAATGCAGTTTGGCAGAATCGATGGCAATGCATACATCCTGGATTTTCAGTATCCATTCTCTGCGGTACAGGCATTTGCTGTGGCCTTGGCCAATGTCACTCAGAGACTTAAATAGAAAATCTCTCTAGCAATCTTGTCCATGAGAACAGATGGACTGAAAAATAAATTATTGTTGACTGCAGATTGTGAGAAATGTAACAGTCTCTGCTGCCATGATGTCTGTGCAGTGCCTGTTAGTGGCCGAGAGATCTGGTCACTCTCAGGCAGAACGTACACGAGACGTACACAGGTGGTCTGACAGTAGATTTAGTGCTTTAAAGTACCTTTTTGTTTACAGAGGTACAAGCTGATTTAAGGTTCCACCTTAAAGGTGGTACACATCTGAACAAAAAAAGTTAAGTGTTATGTATTGATGGAATATTATTTCATTCATGAATTCAGTTTTATTGATTTTTTCCATGTATTTCATTAATGGTGTAATTTAAATATAAAGGTAATTACTAAAATCTAAGATGGATGTTAGATTACGGGCTTTATTTTTTCCCTTGATATCCCCACCTCCTTTTTTGTTTATTCCTGAGATTTATATGTGCCAAATTTAGATTTCCTATGTATAATCCTTGTAAAGTGATAGATTTTTAACTATTGTTTGTGGTCAGTAATTCAATGAAATCTAGAGAGGAAAAAACTGTTTGAATATTCATCCCATGACTCACTTCCATGAAGTGAAAACCGAGATAATATATTCCAGTTATAATCATATTTTCCAAGTTGTGCCATAATGATTGCATTTTTTATGGTTTAAAAAAAATCTATTTAACTTTGTTCTTCACAAAATGTCTTAGTTATATTGCATTATTTGCACACTGTGTTTTTGCAGTAATCTCAGTAATATCCTTTTTTGAACAAATCTTTGCTTTTAAATGTTAACAGTAAGTAACAGAAATCAAAAGTTTGAACATTTTTTTTTTTAATTAGTTTTAAATATATTACATTGTCATGTAAATGACATGTCAGAAGTGCTGTAGTTAGATGTACTTAAAAAATTTAATTATATTGTTCATGACATTTTAGCACGAACTATACAGTATGCATTCATTTAGACAAAAAAAAATGTCTTATATCAATATATAAATCAAATTTAATACACTGTATATTATGCAATGAATGGAATCTAAATGAAATTTAATTGAAAGTTGATAGGTAGTTTTTGCATTCCTAAGTTAAATAGTCAACCCCAATTGCTTAGTTTGGTTTATGTGAAGGGACATCTTTTATTGTATTTAGTGTAATTTGCTTAATATTTATTTTTCTGTATTAATATTTAATATTCTGCATCATATTTAATATTTCTTACAGCAAATCAGCTAATTGATTTGTCTGTTGTTACTTAGCTTCTGATGTTTTCCAGTAATTTCATCAGTTTTAATCACATTTTTGTTGTAAGCCAAACAGTGGTTCAAAGTGGGGTAGTGTTGATATGGTTGACGTTTTAAGCACTTCTGATTCTAGATGTTGTATGCTTTGATGATTTGCAGTTGCAGTTATTTATAGCCACTTTGTACTGGGAGATTCAGCCCAGTTTAAAGATGTGGAATGTGAGGCTTTAACTGTGCTTTATTGCTAAATTATTCTAATGTACATTTACAAAATGTCTTATAAGGGTGTCTTGAAAAAAGCATTAGAATGTGTGTGCAGAGTAGGCTTTAAGTCACTAAATAAAATCAAACTAGTTTGATGAAAACAGTGTGGATTATTTATATTGTAAAATTATCTCACTCTAATTATGAACATTTGTATTAACACTTTCATTAAGAATTATGTTGCTGGACTTGAGCATATTAGTATATAATTTACATCTGCTTCAGCTTGGATTAGCTGCCAACCAAATCAAAGATTACTATGTGTTTTTATTTTGTTCATTGTTTAGGGAGCATTACCTATTTAATAACACTGCCAGGTTTGGAACGCAGTGCAACTGATTAAATGCTTTTCTTGGCCTAGTGAATTTTATATGACCTAAATTTGAGGTGATAAAAAAACATGCTAGATTAATCAAAAACAACCCGAAGTGAAATTAGTGAAATCATCTGATGAGAGTACGCTTCTTTATGCAGATGATTTTACTGGTGTGACCTCTAGATGGCGCAATGGAATTATGTTCGCAATGTGCTTAGTAATAGTGTCTGATTCATGTTAGCAAATCGGTTCCTGTCGATAATGAACCAGTTCAGCAGACCGACTCACTTTTTTTTATTTTGTATTTAGTTTCTGAAGATAAATGTGTTGTTTTCATTATTAATCTATTTAAATAATTTAATTCTTATTTTATTGTGTTTATTGTTCGAACTTTGTTGTTGTATTGTTAATGCCAAGAACAAAAAACAAACAAACAAACAAAAAAACTGTTGAGTCGACGACAAACCTCAGATGTGAATAAGTCACCATAAAAAATATTCCCCATATTGTTCTTCACCCTACAGTTTTACTCAAATACAGCTGGGTGATCCGGTTAGACCAAATAATTGAAAAGAACCGGTTCAAAAGAACGATTCTTTTGAGAATCGGACATCATCACAGTAGAGTTTCCCAGCTGACAGGTTGAGCACGCGGTGGAATTACAATATCTTAGAGACTTGACAATGGATATCGAAGAAGATAGAGGTATGTACAGTAAATACATGTATTTGATTAATTGTTGTTGGGTGATCAACATTTAGGAGCTTTTTGGATGTTTAATTAATTTTTGAACTCTTTTATTACGATTGCCAATGACCATTCTCATTCTCGAGCAGTTTACAGTGTTCACTGATTAATAAATGCATGTAAACTTTGCATAGGTGATTCTTCACCACCAGAGACTCCAGCCACTAAAATGTCCAGACAACAGATATTAACACTTATTTCAATGGCCTCCATAAACTTCAGTTCAATGATCTGCTATTCCATTCTGGGACCATTTTTCCCAAATGAGGTACATTGATTGTATTTTATATAATATGACTTGTATAATAAACTGTAATATGAAATTGTTCTATGCACTGCTCTGATTCTAGGCAAAGAAGAAAGGTGTCAGTCAAGCTATGATTGGTTTAATATTTGGAATCTATGCATTATGCACTTTGGTGGGCTCATTGATACTTGGTAAATATGTAAGTTAATAATTATTTCAGAAGATAATATTCAACAGCTTTCCATAATGGATTACACACTATATCAGTGGATTTAACCTCTGTTTCAGATTGTCCAGATAGGAGCCAAGTTTATGATTGTGGCAGGGTTGTTTGTATCGAGTGGATCTACTGTACTTTTTGGGTGAGTATATCTGTGATGTTTTGCTGAGTAAAGTTTTGTGTCTTTTAGTCCAGGTCTATATTATTATTATATGATTTATGTCATCTATATATAAGTGTTGCCACTTTATATTTTAGTAGATATACATATTTAAAGTACAAAAACCTTTGTGCTCATAGGTGTGTCCTTTGTTGTGTTACATCATTGATAATATCATTTGTTCTGCAGGTTTCTTGACAAAGTGTCTGATGGTACAGTTTTCATCGTGCTCTGTTTTATCACACGGTGCATAAATGCAATCGGCTTTTCTGCCTCTGTTACATCGTCTTTTGCAGTTTCAGCAAAAGTTTTCCCCGACAACATAGCAACTGTTTTGGTAAGCTGTGGTCAGTGCTTGTTTTTCAGTGCAGTAATAGTGTTTTGGAGTAAACTTACAAAGGAGGCACTATTGCTCATGTCACAAAGATGTGCTGTTCCTCAAGAGAATCATCATTAGATTCAGTTATTCAGTCTGTCTGGTTGTTTAGTTTCTCATGGTCGAGGCATATACACAATGATAAAATCATTCTTATGTTTTTAATATATGTGGTGATGTGTCTTTACAGTGAAGCAGAAGCTGAAATCATTCATGTCTTGATTTCATAGGGCTTCATGGAGATTTTTACAGGTCTTGGCCTGATATTAGGGCCTCCATTGGGTGGCTGGCTGTATCAGTCATTTGGATATGAAATCCCATTCGTTTTCACGGGATGTCTTCTGTTTGCGACAGTACCCCTCAATATGTGGATTTTACCGAGCTTTGGTTAGTCCGGATTTCATACTGGTCAAATATCACATGATTTTAATAATTCAATTTAAAGTCTATTCCATTTAGCATATTACTGCTTTTGTCACAAGTATGTGATTGCCATGTGTCTAATTTTGTTATTGTTTACCCTCCAGCCATAGAGATAGACATGTCTGTTTATCTCATTCTTATATAGACGCTGTTCCTTCCCAGAATTCCTTCCTCAGATTGTGTACTAGAATAAAGATCCTTCTCATCTGCTTTGTGGTGTTCACATTGAGTTCAGGACTTGGCTTCCTGGATGCAACACTGTCCATATTTGCCATTGAAAAGGTTCATTTTTAGAAAGTACATTGAAACATGTTTTTTAATGTGAACTCGCCATAGTTTCAATCAGGGCATATAGTTAATGTTAATGTAAAAGTTCTCCAATAATAATATAAAAACATCTTTGTGTGAACAGCTTAATCTCAGTGCCGGTTCAGTGGGGCTGCTCATGATTGGACTTTCACTGCCGTATGGGGCGGCATCACCCATCTTTGGTATGATCAGTGATAAATATCCTGTAAGTCAACATTTAAACATTTATCAACATGTTTACAGTGATGACTAAAAGAAAAGGATTTGTTCGAAATTTCTAATATGAAATTTGATGGTTTATTCTGTTTCTTGCCTTTAATTTATGTGTTTGGGAATTATTATTATTATTATTATTATTATTATTTATTTATTTATTTATTTTTTATTTTTTTCAAATTAATTAGAAAAAAAAAAGTGAAAATCAAGTTTTATTTATTAAGAAATAATTTCACTGTGGCTATAAAATGATGCTCTTGAGTTTGTGCAGTCAGTTAGGAAGTGGATGATGGTGATTGGAGGAATGGCCACAGCGGTGAGCTTCTGTTTCCTCGGCCCACTTCCTGTTTTTCATGTTAGGAGGTAAAACATTACTTTTATATTTTTTGAATGTTCATTTCTCAGCTTTTGCTTTATAGCATGTTAACTGTGTCCAGGTGCATTATTTTTATTGCCTTTTTTTCCTTATCAGATATTTTAGTAATCATCATAAATTCATCATTTGAAAGCTTAAACACTCATAATTCATCCTTTGAAAACTGTTTTGAAATTGAACATTGAAACAGTACTAAATACTTTTAGTGTGCTCATTTTTTTGTGACATCAACTTCAAATTTAGAACACAACTTGATTAGACATAGACATGATTTTCATGATTTTCAAAGCCATGGCTTTGATTTTCTAGCAATTTTAGGCCTGGTTTCCCAGACAGGGCTTAGCCTAAACCAGGATTAGGCCTTAGTTCAATTCGGGCATTTAAATAGCTTTTATAAACATTCACTAGAAAAAAACATTACTGGTGTGCATCTTGATACAAAACAATGGCACTGACATATTTTAAGATATGTCAGTACAAGTTGCTTTCAGTTAAAACATCTCAAACATGCATTTTAGTCTAGGACTAGCTTAAGCCTTGTCTGTGAAACTGGGGACAAGAGTTTTTGTTTTGGTGAATATATTTTGTATAAAATACAAAAAAATTAGTTTAGTACATTTGCTTCACTGTAAACTCAAACTTTTTTTTAAAGTGCTTTCACATCTGCAGTAATCTGCTGAGTTTCTTCTTTAAAAAGAGCCCAACTGTTAACAGGTTAAATGTTTTTTGTGTGCTCAGTCAGCTCTGGCTCACCGTCCTCATGCTGGTTGTGGTGGGCTTTTCTCTGTGTATGACCTGTATCCCCACCTTTGCTGAGATGATCGCTTGTGCACAGTGAGACTTTAATTCACCCTGTTATGTCAGACTAGATTCCTGGACTGGTTTGAATAAGTGCAATTAACCCTGAAACTAGTGCTGGGCGGTATGACCAAAAATCTGTATCACAATATTTTTTAAGATTCTTTCAGTTTTACACAAGCCCCCTGGGTGTTAATTTTTCCAGTAAGTCTAGTTTTAGTTAGTTATTTGATGTAAAGTCATGATTGACAGCTGTGCTTGCAATTGAGTCTACGGGAGCGGGCGTATGGGCGGGACCTTGATACCGCAGCTCCACCTCAGGATCACTACTGCGACTCTGGCGCCGAATGACGTAATCATGAAATCATGAATCAGAAGCCATGACCATTTCTGGGATATTTTGGCTTAATTTTTCTACAGTGGAAGATGTGTCATCCATGTTTTTTCACAGTCTATAGTTTCACGGTATATAAATATTTTATTTATTTATTAATTTTTTGCATGTATGCAACTGTGAGAAATTGCAGTCAGTCGGTGGCAATGTCTAATGGGATCCAGCCGCAAAACTTGAGTGGTCTGAGTTAGAGTAAGCACAGTGGAATCACCACTTTAGCAGCTGTTAACAACCCCTACAGACACACACATGCAATTCTGAGTTTGAACAGCTGGCATCCTAAACATAGGTTTGTGCTGTACCTGTGAGCTTCACTCTCTTTTCCAGCAGTTCTAGAACATTAGGCTCAAAGAGATGCCTGGGAACAAATGGAAGATCTCTCAATGTTTTCTTAGGCTACATACACACTGCAAATGTGTTCTGTACACACACGGTTCAGTAAAATACGGGAGTGACAACCGAATTAACTCCCGAAAAATACAGGTAGTGACAACCGCATTTACAGAGATTCGACGCAGTGAGTACGGAACCTTGCAGTCCTTAGGTAATCATGCTTGGGCAAGCCACACCTGGTGATGAGCTGCCAAGAGTGTGGCTGTAAGGTTATCCCTCTCACAGGTCACATGGCCCATTGCCAGAAGAGCCATTGGAAGGAACTCTGAAATGGAGGGATCAACATTTGCTGGTTCCAACATACTGTTAACAACAAGAAGTAGTTGACAAATTGTGTTTTCTGCCTGAGTGATGTTGTCGACAGACTTTTATGCCTTTTTTTTAGCAGTGCATCTGTGCAACCACATTGCACACTGGTACATTGTACATTACCTCGTAGAGCCTCATCAGGAAATACCACCAAGGCTGTGACAGGTTGCTCTGTTTCCAGAGCATGACTCTCCCTGATGGAATCCGCCTCAACTATAGATGCTAACGTACGAGCAATCTTTGAGCACTGTTCAGGTGGGATCCTGTGAGTGCAATTGAAAATTCTGTCACACAATCTTTGCATGGTGACATGGCAAAAGAAGTCACCATCTGAAAAAGGGCTATCTATCGTTTGTCTGGGCAGATTGGGCAGGAGGAGGACTGGGCCTGTCCTAATGACTGAACTGATCCCCCACTAGACCCCATGGCTGAAACACCCGTGAAAACATCCTGGGGTGAAGGATGTGCAGTAACATCCACAAAAACGAATCCAAAGCAAGTGTGGAATGCACTTTGATCTCTGCCATCTTTGAAGAAAGCACAGCAATTCATGTTAGAGATTGAAGTTTCCTCAGGACGTGAATGTTCTTCACTTCATAATGTGGCCTACTTCTTAGATGGGAAGGGAGCGCCAGCTGCTGCAGATGCCCTGCGTTTCTGACCGCATAGTCATTGGGAAATCAATGGCAATCGAGCTGTGAGACACAGTCACTCATAAACAACCCTTTGGATAATGCCGTAAGGTTTTAACTCATGCGAAGTGATTATAATGAAGCAAGAAAATAAATAATAATATGATTCCTTTGGGTAGAACCGACAGGCAATTCCAACAAAAATCTCACAATAGGAATGAAACGGAACTGCGGTGCTCATTCACAGATGCAGAAAATACAGACTTAAGATTTCAATAGCAGTCTTTTTGAGCTTTAGTATTCATAGACACTAGTCCATATTGAAATTTGATTCATTGTACAGCCTTACTTTTGTTTTATTCATTCAAAAATTCTGTGACATTCCACTTTATACAGTAAGTTCCATTTGTGACTGGATTCCGTGTGGATTGCAGAAATCATAGGGCTCCACGTGGTATTTTCAGTATTAAAGAGAGTTAGCTGTGTGGATTATTTACTATTGTGTTATAAAGTTTTAACCATTCGAAAGAAGGATATGCAGTTAATATAAGTCCCTCTCAATACACTCTACTTGGCGCTCATCATGGCCATTGAATGCAGCAATTGTTTCAGTTACATGGCGGTAAAAAAATGCATATCTTACGTGAGTTGAAACCGGTATACCGCCCAGCACTACCTGAAACTAATCAAAATGCAACAATACAAGCCTGTAATATTTAAAAAAAAAAAACATGTTTTGATGCAAACATTCCTGTTTTTGCAGTGAAAATGGCTTTGAGGAGGGCTTGGGTACACTGGGATTGGTGTCAGGTTTGTTCTCTGCAGTGTGGTCTGCTGGGTGTGTATTGAATTAAAGTTTACATGTGTTACTCAGGTATATTTTTTTTTTATAATACCCAGTCATTAAACCTGAATCATCATTTTCATGTTGAAGCATGTTCTTTGGGCCGACCATCGGAGGCTACATCACACAAGCACTGAACTTTGAATGGAGTGCAGGAGTTCAAGGCGCACTTACCTTTCTTGCTGTAAGAACAATAGATATGCAAATAAATGTAACAAACCATTTTTAAAATAGATCTGTCTTTTATTATCTAAAATAGTTAATTAGTTATGCCATAATTTATGCCTTTCTCTATGCATTTTTATACATATTAATTTATTGGCTAATATGTTTACCCTAACTTTCTTTAGGCCTCACTACAAGTATTATATTTCACAATAGAGCACATACAAAATAAGTAAGTATATTTATACTTTATTCAACAAATATTATTAAAATAAATATTAAAATAGTTTAAAAAAAATCATTATTCATTCTTTAAAGTATTCGCATAATTTCTTCAGTTGGTAAAAAGTGGTATACTCAGAAAATATTGATTATGCATAATCATATTTTATTTGTTTCAGGTCACAAAAGGCCAACAGGATTGAAATATCATCTCGAGGAGAAAAATCACCCCTTCTCCCTAAGACAGATCGTCTCAGGGTTGACACCAGCTAAAAATAATCTGCTAAAAGCTTTTAAATGGAAGAACAAACAATCATAAGAACAAATCATATTGCTGCTAAATACAGGTGATGTGGAATATGACAGACTGGTGACAAATGAAAAACACAGAGAAGATCAATACATGTCTTATTTTGAGATGGACATACCATCCCACATCAATTGAAACTTTACACAGGAGATCTGTGAACATTTACAAAGTAAATGATAAAAGTCCTTTAAGAAGATTGAATTAAGAGAGGAGACAATATGTTTAATGTATAATTGTAACAAGATGACATTTACACCAAACAGAGCTGAAATGTGCCTTTTGATAAAACACTTAAAGTGTATTTATCTTTTACCCTGTTTATGGGAATTTTGTAGGGTGATGTACATATTTGTACAAGAAAATGCTTCCCATCAACGGTTTGTTTTAAAGGGTTAGTTCACCCAAAAATGAAATGTCTGTCCTTAAACACTCACCCTCATGTCGTTCCAAACTCGTAAGACCTTCGTTCATCTTCAGGACACAAATTATATTTTGATGAAATCCGAGAGGTTTTTTCATCTCATAGAAATCAACAAAATTACCACATTCAAGATCCAGAGAAGTAGTAAAGACATTGTTAAAATAGTCAACGTGACTACAGTGGTTCAAACTTAATGTTATGAAGTAACAAGAATACAAAACAAAAATAACGACTTTATTCAACAATTTCTTCTCTACCCTGTCAGTCTCCTACGCATTGCAGCGCTTCCGTGTTTATGTCTGAATGCCGGCTCAGTATTGGCCGACGCTGTTCATGTGAGCACCACGACGCATGCGTGTGATGCTGAGGCAGGAGCCGGCTAATACAGAGTTGCTATTCTGACGTAGAATGTGTCTTCAGTGTAAACCGTGTAGGAGAATGACAGGGTAGAGAGGAAATTATTGAATAAAGTCTGTATTTTTGTTTTGTTTTTGTGCACAAAAAGTATTCTCGTCGCTTCATAACATTAAGGTTGAACCACTGCAGTCACGCTGAATATTTTAACAATGTCTTTACTACTTTTCTGGATCTTGAATGTGGTAATTTCGTTGCTTTCTATGGGAGATTAAAAAAAACTCTTGGATTTAATTAAAAATATCTTAATTTGTGTTCCGAAGATGAACGAAGGTCTTACATGTTTGGAACGACATGAGGGCGAGTACTAAAAACAGAAATTTCATTTTTGGGTGAACTAACCCTTAAACCAGGGGTGGGGAATGTTGATCCTGGAGGGCCATTGTCCTGCAGAGTTTAGCTCCAACCCTGTAAAAAAAACACACATCCGCCTGTAACTTTAGTAATCCTGAAGACCTTGATTAGCTTCAGGTGTGTTTAATTGGGGTTGGAGCTAAACTCTGCAGGACAATGGCCCTTCAGGATCAACACTCCCCACCCCTGTCTTAAACTATCTTGCATCTTGCTACTTGGGAAATTAAATAAGGACATTTTACACACTAAAGTGAAACAGTGAATTATATTTTTGGCTTATTTATTGTATTAACTTAATGATTAACATGAGATATGCATTCTGAAAAAAAAGATGTACATTTTTTAAGTAAACTGAAAACCCTTGAGAGTTTCTTCTGTATATAATATCATACAGTGTGTCATTTAGTACAGTACAATTTATTATTTCTGAGGTCTTGTTAAGGTTTCAGAAATCTTTTGGACTAGTGCAAGAATGTGGGATTTGTATTTTTATGTTACTTAACAGATTATCCGTAGTTTGCGACTGAGCCCATTTCAACTGCTTTTACAGATTTACATATTATTGCCATATTCCTGATAGAAACAACTTCTACAAATGTACAATTTTACAAAATACATTTTTACACTGTGCATTACAGTATTTCCATAGCAATGAGATCCTTGGGTTCTTTGGAACTGTAGCATAAATATTGATCCATCCAATGCTGCAAAAGTTGTTTACACTTTTACTTTATGTGCAATTGCCTGGAGAGTTGTAAAATCTCGCATGAATTTGTCACACAGAAATGTATAAATATATTTAGTCAATTGTATACATTAACTCTGGTGCTAAATAAATGCCATAGTTTATTCCCTTCTGTGAAATGTGAAAAATATATTTATATTAGAAAGATCATTATGATAAATGCTGGAATTGTTGCTGTTACATTCAAGATTAATTTAAATAAAATGTTTAGTTTTGACATGAACAATAAAAATAAAAAAATAAAAAAAGTACATACATAAAAACCGTACAAAACAATCCTGTAAAACTACATATTACAAATACCAGTATCAAAATTACAAAATATATATTTTAAAATAAGGCCAACTAAAAAAGACAGATCAACAAAAACACTTTTGGGAACACATTATTGTGTTCATATGTCTTCCTTTCTATATGTTCCTTAATAACATAGGTAAGTCTTAGAAATCCAGTCGGGTCACATCAGTTCAGTCCTTCACCTTCAAACGCACCGTTAGCCTGGCCTAGTCGGGGGAGGGGTCTCCTTCTAGATAATGCTGAAGACATTTCATGATCTGAGGATGGGACCTGAGGCAGAACAGAGGGAACTTCACTCCGCTTCACCTTTTTCTTCTTCTTTTTTGTTCTGTAAAGAAAATGAGTGAAGAAAATAAGATCTATATGCACAAAAGAAATAGCAATCACAAAAAAAAAGGGGGGGGGGGGGGGTCCTATTTTGCTTTTTTACATTTTCAACTTTCATTAGTGTGTAATGTTGCAGTTTGAGCATTAAAAAGGTCTGCAATGTTACAAAATACAAAGTCGCTCGAAAGGGAGTTATTGATGTATCTAGTTTCTGAACTCCCTTAAATGCCACGATTGTAGTTTTTTCCAGGAACAAACGCATCACAATGTGGGGGTAACACATTACAAGTAATGCAAGTTACGTGATCAGATTACTTTTTGCAAGCAGCTAGTAAAGTAACACATTCCTTTTAAATTTACAAACAAAATATCTGAGTTTTACATTTTCAAACAAGTAACGCCAGTATTATTGTTTTCCCCTTAACTGACACCTGTCTTGTTTCCATTTTGAGAAATCGGGAGTAAGGTGCAGAGGCGTTGTGTGCACTGTGTAAACATAATAGTTATTGTAGTTCTAGTCTGCAGTAAATGTGAGCATACATTTACTCAAAATGAATAAAAATGCAAAAGTGAAATGCAAACTTGGAATATTATGCAAACCTGCAATAATTAAATGTTAAACAAATACACTATGTATTTAATATCACTTCATGAACCATTGCCTTTGCTGCTGACCTTTGATGATCCAATTCAACCATACTAATAAGCAAAAATAACTTTAGATAAACTTTTGGTGTAAAAGGGCTTTTTGCCAAAAACAGAACTTTTTTTTATTATTATTAAAAACAAACAAGCAATCCCAGCCGAGATGTGACGCAAAGTAAGGCAACACTTCGCTTACCATAAAAAGTAACTAAGTAACACAATTCATTACTTTTTTAGGGAGTAAGGCAATATTATAATGCACTACTTTAAAAGTAACTTTCCTTAACACTGGTCACAATATTCCTCATTTAAATAATTCCCGCCAAATTCATACACAAAAAATGGGTGAGGCCTGACTGAGTTAGTAGTGTGTTGAAACTCGCAGTTTCAAAACACGCTTGAAGCAGTTGACCAATCACAACACACTGGTCCAGCCAACCAATCAGGGCACATTGCCCTGTGTTTTTTTAACATTCATGTGTTTTTTTGAACATTTAAGCATGAAAACCTAATCTAGTAGACCCCAAAAACAAAATCAAGACTTTGTAAAAGGGAATAATAGGTTCCCATTTAATTCATACATGGTGGAGGATGCTTCAGGGTCAGTATCCAGTTCTGAGATGATCTTCAGCTCTCCAGAAGCACTGATGGCTGCAGACAGCTGCAGGAGGAACATAAGGGACAAAGTATATCATCATAATTAGCTATTTTAAGAATTTTTTTCATCTGTTTGATGGGAGGGAAAAATAATAATTTGTCATTTACCTGGACTGGTGTTGCACGCTCAACTTCATCTTGATCTAACAGTGATGGTTGTGTTTTTAAAGCTCTTGAAAGCTCCTCATCAAAACTCCCTACGGAAGATACATTTGGATTTTAGGGGTGTAAATCAAACGGTTCATCATGATACAATCTGATATCAATTCTCATAGCCAGCGATACGATATTTGCCGATATCTCAAAAATTCTGCTATACGATTCGATTCAGGGGTATAGTGATTGATATATCGATATTATGTCCCTATTTTACACAACCTTACATTTTTATTAACTCACAAATGCAAAAATATGTAACATTTCTTTGAAAATTGCACATTCTGTACCCCAGTTGGGATATCCACGACAAAAAAAGTTTTTTTAAATAATAAAGAAAAATAATAATAGGGAAAAAAATGAAGTCACATGTAAGATCAGTAATCTAATGACAGCTTATGACATGACAACAGGCAAGAAGTCTTTCAGGCTTTTGTGCTAAAATGCGCAATGTGTAAAATCTAGTGCAAATCTTCATTAGAAAACAACAAAGATTAGGTACTCCAGTAAAATACATTAATTTAGAAAAATAAATATTAAAAATTACAAAAATAAAGCTGTTAAAACATTTATATTTGACACTGTTTTTTGGCTTCTACTAGTACATTGCAATCTGGGGCACATCAGATATGCAGGGTTCAATGCAAAAAAATCTTTTCTACAGATAACCAAATTCCAAGCAATAGCACAAATAAATTCAACAGTGCTTTCAGGTTTTTCAGTTAGGTCTAACAGAAGTTTTCAGGTACAGAAATTGAACAGTCAAATTAATAATAACAATGCATAGTCTTCACTGAATAAATTAAGTATAGATTAATCCTTTAATAAAGTTATAAATGTTATTCAAGACAGTCAAGAGCATAGTCACAGACAGCAGCAGGAATATTATGCTGCTGTCACTTTAAGACTGAATGAACAATCCAATACACTGATACATATGCGTTTTCTTTCTCAACCATTTATATTCACTTACAACACAAACCGACTCCAGGCTATTCACCAAGACAGGCATTTTGATGTAATTTTGTTTGTATTTGTCCATTCAAGCACAAAAGAAGCGGAAGAGAACTCGGATGTGTGCGCACAGAAAACACAACACTCGAGTAATGTTACCAAAATAATCTTTTTGCCCTTGAATGCTTAAACTGGCAAGGCTTAAAACACGTGCAACTGATAAAGTTTTGTGGCAATTCAGCGCTGCCCCGATCAGGACAGTAACAGTACAGTCTTTCTCACTGGCCGCGGGCCATCGGGCGGTTCTTGTCAAGCCCTGGCAGTTGAGTTTAAACAAGAATGTACATGTTGGCACCGATAATACATAGACGGGCATTGCATGAAGATGTGGAGAGTGTCAAAATAAAGGTAAAAAACTATATATAGGTATCAATTTTTATACACGTTGCATCGATACATCGTATCGCTAGTCATATTGTTACGCCCCTAATGGATTTATTAAGATAATATCATACATGTGCTTTGGTTATCAAACTCCCATTCACGTACCTTCATCAGCCACATAGGGAGCTGGGAAATATCCCTCTTGTCCACTGACCAGTCGTCCAAACCACCAGCTCTCGTTGTCTTTGTACAGCACATGGATCACGTCACCGCGGCGGATCGACAGCTCATCCGATCGATTGGCTCTGTACTCATACAGTGACACAACCTAAAAAAGATTTCATACAGGAGGTTATTAACAAAAAAACAAAAAAAAAAACAAAGTAACTCCAAATACATACTAATATAAATAATAAAACTAATTGAACTTTACCGTCTGATGGATTTGCCCAAAGTCTGTCTCTTCTTGTTTAGAGAATTCATAATCCAGTAAACTCTGTGGACGTTAACACAATCTTCATTTAATAGAGTAGGATCTTCCATAATACATAAGCAAAACTGGATTATTCTTCAGTGCTAAATACATATATCTACACATATCTTTTATACTAATTGAAACTGCTTATAAACAATCCATAAATATATACAAAAAAAAAAAAAAAAAAAACATACACTACCTTTCACAAGGTACTTTTAATGTTTTTGAAAGAAAGTCTGTTATGCTTACCAAGACTGCATTTATTTGACTATATATATTATTATCTTAAATAACTGTTATATTTTAAAATGTAACTTATTCCTGTAATGCAAAGCTGAATTTTCAGCATCATTACTCTAGTCTTCAGTGTCACATGATTCTTCAGAAGTCATTCAAATATGCTGATTTGCTGCTCATGGAACATTTCTTATTTTTAATCATAAATGTTGAAAACTGTTGTGCTGCTTAATATTTTTTTTGTGGAAACCATGATACATTCAGGATTCTTTGATGAACAGAAAGTTCAAAGAACAGCATTTATTTTAAATTGAAATCTTTTGTAACATTATAAATGTCTTTACAGTTTCTGATCAATTTAATGTATTCTTCCTGAATAAAAGTATTCATTTCTTGAATGGTAGTGTAATACAAAAACAGATCACAGTGTCTTACTTTTTGGTGTTTGAGGGATGGAGCTCTTTTAATGGGCTGCCCAGCGGGACTATAACCACCTGTGAGAGGAAGACATAAAGCTTAAAAACCTCATGACATGTCATTTCATGGGGTTATGAAGTACCTTAAAAAACAACCTAAAATGTTTTCAAAATACATAAAATACTCAAACTTTCATTCTTCTCTACAGTGTGCCATGCTCTTCAAAATGATGCATGTTTAAGTTATCCTATATGATATAAAGGATAATGTAGAGAACGTACTGTTGTGTGAGGTGAGTGTTGCCTGTGGAATGAGTTGAGAGCTGAGTGATGCGGACATCTGTAGTTTAGAATGAGGGGACAGTAGAGATGGAGGAAGATTTGAGGTCAGGCCCTGAAAAAAAAACACACACACAAAACAGGAACCTATTACTGAGGTTCAGTATCACAGGGCACAGGATGGTGAATGCTGTACGGTGTCAGTTTTTGAGGAAATTTTTCATTGTCAATCCCATTGCAAATATTTTGTAATCATTGTATAATGATTTCAAAAGCTCCAAAAGAGATAAACAGAACCACTGCAATAAATGTGTTTTGGCTCATGTTACTACAGCTAAAACTAGTACGGTTTACGTCTTTTAACGTAACTCTAAAAGCTAGTATAACTTTTATAGCCAAGTGCAAAATACACAAATATTCACCTCTAGGCTTCTTCCCAGGTGAGACATGCCACCTATAAAAAAATAAAAAAAATAAAAACATATTGTGTTAATTTACAACAGAATTCATTACACATGTATTTTAAAAAAATACAGCTAATTTTCTTAATGTCAAATAAACATTATCATGAATGTCACTTGCCTTGTTCATACATATCCACACTAGGGGAACTACGAAGGGGCTCCTGCAAGAAAATGGTTCAAAGTATTACTGATTGATTATTGACTAAATTATAATGCTCATAATAATCAATTATTTAGTAAATATATTCATTAACATTTTTACCAGTACAGAGTCTAGTTTCTGTTTGACCCGCTGCATCTTTAGGGACACACGAGCTGTGCTGGCAAACTGGTCCATGCCGGTGGCAGAGGAGTTCTGAAAGGTCGTGACCTCTGATGAACTCCTGCCTGTCTTACTATCCAGATTCTCTGAACGACTCAACCCTCTCAAACTCTCCACCTCCATCTGAGCCACTGCATACAAGCATGAAACACTCATCTTTACACAGACAATGATCATGTGACTTGTGTTTGTAAACACTAGCTATGTTTTTGGTATCGCATTTAAAAACGCTGGATGGAAACGCCAAGATGTGCATACATTCTAAAAATGTGCATAAAAACTTGAGTGGTCAATTGAGGTGGATACATTTTTTATCTGATAACAAAACATGCATAAACTACAATGGAAACACATTTACCAAATAATCTCCTCGATGCGCATGAAAAAAGCCATGTGACTTTGCGCAATGGGACGGCATAACTGGACTAACCAGCAGATCAATCTCAATCTCATTGCACAGCATTTGAAATTTGGTCATTCTGAAATGCCTTAGTCAAAGTCTGTGCTTTATTATAAAAAATGTGCTTTATTTGCAAATGTTTTATGCGATATTACAATTTTGTGCACAAGTTAAATTTGCAACTTTGGACGGAAACAGTGGTTTTCTGAGTCATTTGGAGGACTTACCCTTCCGGTCATACAGATAGAGATGGATGAGCTGGTTTTGGCCAAAGGAACAGAAGGCCACCATGTTTTCATGAGGGTGGAAAGCAACAGCTCGAAGTGCAGATGAATAACACAGCTCAGAGTAAACGGCGACCTGGTCACCTGGACAAGGGAAATTCAAATTCAACCTTCACTTGGATGTTTCTTTGTAATCAAACTAAATAGGCTTTATGCTGAACGTCACATGAACAAACACAAAAATCTGCTTGTCAGCAAGTGTTAAAAGCAGTATGAACTAACAGCGATATCTATGGACTTTCAAGGTAATCGGCTAACCTAGTGTAAGCCCTACAGTTCTACTCACACCGCTCTGAGAAGTTTGTTAAACATATCCCATATTGCCTCAAAACAATCTCCAAACCTGTCTCAGAGTTCCACACATAGGCCAATCCATCTTCACTGCCCGAAAAGATGAAGCTTCCACAAGGAGTGAACGTGCTATTGATTCTCTCCCTGTAGTTGGTGGCACCTATGTATTTCTTCACTGCAAGACTGTAACAGGCAAAACAATTGTTTGTTTCAATAGATTTGCACTCACTTTGTTTCTTTTATTACTTCCTGTCATGCTGGTACCATCAACATGAACTATTGGCATGTGCATTGACATGTGCGTTGACATTTAAAGTCAACACAAAATTAATACACGTATATAGTCTTACTCTGCACAATGCATCTGTGCACATTATCAATTTAAATTAAACTGATTTTTAATAGAATGTAATAATATATTACATTATAGTATTAAATATTAATTAAAAAAGATAGATACTTACATTCTCAAATCCATGACCCTTAAAACACTGTCTTTGGCATGAATTAAAAGTCGTCTTCCATTTGGATGCACCTCTAATGAGTTGATGGATATTCCATTCAGTTCTGCCTCTTTAATTTCCTGTAGAGAAATATTGAATTGGCATTCCCGTAAAGAGATAAAAAATGAAAATTCTGTCATAATTTACTCACCCTCAAGTTGTTCCAAACATGTAAATATCTTTGTTCTGCTGAACACAAAGGAAGATATTTTGAAGAATATGGGTAACCAAACATCTGTGGAGCACCATTGATTTACATAGTATGGAAAAAAAAAAATTAAATCAAAGTCAATGGTGCCCCTCAACTGTTTGGTTAAAATTGTTCTTGAAAATATCTTCCTTTGTGTTCAGCAGAACAAAGATAAGTATGTAGGTTTGGAACAACTTTTGATTTTTGGGTGAACTATCCCTTTAAGGCTGCAATACACTACTCGACATTTGCCTGATACAGTCTGAAGGAGTCTACACTATTTGTCGAAATTAAGAACCATTCAGCAGATATTCTGTAGTGAGAGTTGCCAGATTTTGCAGAAAATCAAACAGACTCAGATTTTTTTAGCTTCAGACTATAAATATGCCCCAGATATCAAACATGTTTGAAATTTTCAGCTGATTTTAGAACATATAATATTTTAATTTGTCATGTGTCAGTTTGTTGGGCTCGGAACGACTTGAAAGTCTGCTAGTGTGTGATCTTTAGGGGCCGTTCGCTTTTTTCCCATTGCACTACGCTACTCTGCCATCATTTTTCACATTTTTCACATACGCTAGACAGACGTCTTTAACCATTGCACTCGCATCTCATGTCTTTTTCAGCATCTCACACGTGATGCGCCATTCTAAGAACGCGGCGCTCAAGTTAAAATAAGTTTTCAGAAAAAGCGTCCCTAGACCTTGTGCTTTTTTTGTTCTACTGACCTGCGTCTCATGTTTTTAACAGCAAAATCGTGTTCTGTGAACTGGCCCTTAGTGGTTTAGTGTATGATGCCCAGTTTTTCTCCATTACCATTTACAAAGTCAGCAAAAGCGCATGATGCTTAGTGTTTTCTGTTCAGTTTTTAAAGGCTGTGTAGTGTATACCAGCCCTTAGTAGTTCAAATCATGATTTCAAATAGTGATTTATATAGCTCTTTCAGGCAGTATTTGAGAACTCTGTTACCCTCTCAATGCTCCATTGACTGGTCAGTCCACGGCGAGACCCAGGCACTACCTTGGTTCCCCACACAATAATGAGGCCAGAATTGTCTGCAGAAAACATTCTGCTCCCTGTGAGAAGACCACCACATCACTAATGTCTCAGATCACAGCTTTTAATGTCACACCGTAAACAGTTATGATGATAATTTGCACTGTACCTTCTGGGTCAAAACACAGTGTATTGATGAAAGTCTTGTGTCCGTCAAACTCTTGCAGAAGTTGCCCATTCACATCTTGTATGTCTACGTTCCACACCCGCAGCACTCCATCGAAGCCCCCCGTCACCACCAGACTCTGGGCTTGCGGGTGGAACTGGGCGCAGTACACAAATGAAGGGTGAGGGAGAGTTTTATGAGCAAGACTCTGCAGTCGTTTAACATTCCACACTCTGAAAGACAAAAGCAAAGTATTATGGTCGACACTTTCACTCATATTTGTGACATAATTATAAGCTGCATAATATTATTGGGTAACTCTGTATACGCAAAAAAGCAATATTTACCTTACTGTTCCATCAGACGATGCAGTTAACAAATCTTTATCATCTCTGGACCAGCAGAGATCATACACCACACTCAGATGGCCATTAAAGGATGCCAGAACTTTCCCAGATGGAATCTCATATACTAAAAAAAAAAAAAAAAAAAATCATTGTGAAATGTAAATGATTATTTGAGGCATAACTGCCATTTTTACGTTTTTTAAACATTAGTTGTGTTTAAAAATGTATATAAATGCAAAAGGGAAATTCTATATTATATTATATTATATATAATAGACTTTCCCTTATACAGTAGTGTAAAAAAGTTATGACATTAGGAAGGAAGGGTTGTTTGCACAATATTTGCTTTTAATGACACTTCAGGTTCTAAACAATCTAAATATGAGGAGTGTGTTATATTGGGAAAAAGAATACGATAAACAGGATTAAGATATTAAAATGACAAAATTATTTGTCAAGAAAGGCAAACTCATTAAACATATAATTAAATATGGGTTTTTTTGTATTATGTAAAAAAAAAAAAAAAGGCATAGAAAAACAAAAAGATCACAGGAAATAAAGCATACATTGACTACAATGTATACATTAACTACAATCATTTTTCAATGACTTTAAGGTCAGAAAACTAAGGAGGCCACTTTAAAGGATTAGTTGTAGGAGAATGACTTGTTATTGGTCCATTTTAAAAGTGCCAGCAACTTTGTAGATCCTTCCAACACCTGCTGCGGACATGCGTCCCCAATACCATTACATTTCCCCTGCCGTGCTTAATGGTACCATGCATGCATCTGGTATTAAAACTCTCCAGTCGTCTCCTACAAACATACCTGAAACCGTTCCAATGCTAGGCTGTTAAATTATGACTTGTCGGATTGCAGAACACGTAGATAAAACTAATAATTTTTTTCTTTACTGGTACACAACTGCTCAATCCAGCCTCTTATAGCCGTTGGCTTACAGTTCAAAATGATATTGGATGATGGAGGTCTCATCCAGGTCTTTAGAAGCTATTTTGAGGTGGTCCCACATTCAGGTGATTTTCATCCTTGACCAACCACAGCACTTTACATTCTGCATGGTAGTGGTCTTGAAATAATACTGTGCTTTGAAATAATTCTGTGGACATTGTGACCATTCACATCCAACACACAAGCAAAATCCAAAACTGATTGACCAGATTTAGCCATTTTAACAGTATCCTCCTTGGTTGCGGAGGACAGCTCCTTCCATCTGGCCACAAAAATAATATCTAATAATATAGCAAATACTTGCCACATAGTGATTTATTGAATTACAGGCTGGGAATAACGAGTGCAAGCTTAGTACTGTATGACCACTTGGAAAAAAGATGACATCCACAAAATTCGGTATGTTTCATTGCATCCTGACAAATGATACAACTGAAACATGGAATGCGTACGTTTGTTTTAAGCTCCAAGCACAACTTCACAACATGCATACAAAATATTTTAAGCAAAATAAGCAAATTTTCCTAAGTTGGACATCACTTTTGGCCATTACTGTATATACATGCATATATTTCTTGGTTTTTCACCAAAATTTCACTTTTAATTTCACATTTAGTTTTGATGGTAATGTACTATTTGGTGTGACATACACATCTCCTTAATAGTCAATGTAGTCTCTTAATTTATAAGAGATCAAAACTGAATAAATGAAGTACAGCATGTCACAACTTCAACTTCGCAAAACTATTTTGTCAACTAACTACCCAAAATGTATATTTGTGAGAAAATGTAAGTACAAATAAAAAATACAGTACAGACAAAAGACAACATGTAAAGAAACTAAGTTACAAATTACTTACTAATGATAGGAAATGAATCTCTATCTGCACATGCAGCTGCTAGCGCACGTCCATCATGGGAGAAACACAGAGTAAAACAGCCCATCTGACCTCCACGAAAGGAATGCATTGGCTTATTCGGGATGCGACACACCTGTCAATAAGAAAAAAAATTAGGCAAATTTAATTACTGTCTGTGTTCGAAATTAGACACAAATAGGGCACTATTTGAGGGATCAGTCATTTGTAGTGGTTTCCGAAACGAAAACCATAGTGGACGTTATCGAGTGCACTCATTCAATCCCACAATGCACCGCAAAAATAAATGTACAACCAATGTACACTCGACACTAGAGAATACCCATAATGCACTATGAGGGCCGCGCCAAATGAATTACCGCGGATCTCGACAGAAGATGGCTCCTGCAGCTGAATCATCCAACCATCCATTTTCCAAATCGCTGGTCCAATGTTGGTATAGCATAATATCAATATCATATAGGTATACATCCCTTTTTAATTGTTTGATTTGTTTAATTAAGGTTTATACATAGTTTCATGACAGAGTTCAAGATAAATAATTTCATTACTACTGGAGCAACCTTTAAACAGGAAGTACAAAAGCACAGCCATTCTGGCGCACTCAGTGTCCGAGTCACTAGCTCGTTTTTATTCACTCCTTCAACTGGACTATATTAGTGGGCTAATGTAGGGAATAGCGAATGAGGGCATAGGGTGTGATTTCGAACACAGCTACTGATTCCCCTATCTTTAACGCCAATAAAGCAAATAACTAAAACCTGTCCAGGCATGCGGCTCCACTTCATGGTTTCGGATTTGCTCTCCAGTATCTGGGTGCTGGTTTTTTTGGTCATCTCAGTATTGAGCTCACTGTAGGAGGTGCTGCCCCGCTCCTGCTGTAGAGCCATCATGGAGCGGATACCGGGGTCCACCTGAGCAACAAATCCAAACCAAAACAAACTTCATTGACCATCAATTTTTAGTATTTCCACTGTGGTTTTTAAATTTAAAAAAGTAAACCTACATGTTCTGGTGGTTTGAGGCCTTTCACTGTGACATAGAGGGTTGAGGCATATTTGTTCCTTGGGAACTTTGACCACCACTGAAACACTTCAACTGTTTGAGGCAGTTTCTTTGCCCGCGGAGGGCAGTAAAGCTGTAGACGCAGTTTGGTGTCAACATTCAAGACACCATTGGTTCCTACAAGCTAGAGGAAATATTTGAAGAGCTTGATTTCAGTGGAAATTTGAGTCTATTCTAGAACTTGAAATAATGAAGGATACAGTTACAAAAAATAAACAAAACAGCTATGGAGCTAACAGACTAAATAACCAAACAAATATACCAAAGGTAGACTACTATAAAATAAATCTGGTACCTTCAAAAAAGCCCACGCAATCTTCCGGAAGCCCCGCTCATGATGGTCAACAGAGATGTTTGTTCGTGCTTCCTCCATACTGATGAAATCCAGAATCTGAAACATCACAAAGTGTTTAGTCATTCCTTTCTTTGCTCAGAGGATTACATTATACTTTTAAACAAGTGCACAAACCTCAAAAAACAGTATCACATGTGGACTATCATCATCGTCTTGTAGGAAATATCCAAAGCGCTCATTGAAGATGATCTGTTCCTCCCACTCTGGAACTGTTATTTTGTGTTTCTTGAAGTCAAAGGGTTGAGTTATGATGGGTAGGATGTGCTCGATGTTTTCTTGTTCATAGAAGGATGAAACATGGCGATGGCTGTGAATAGAATAAATTACTGGGAATAAATCTGACTTACGCCAAGATTCTTAAGTGCACATTCAAGGGACACTTTACTATACTACAGGAGAGGATTTATGAATGATGCAACTTACGCCATATGTGACACGACAGTGACAACATGGCGAATGTAGTACATTAGAAATTCATTCATACTACACACATTCATACTATATAAAACATAGATTTTTTTAACAGTCACGAAGTAGGTTTCAAACATAGTCATATGTTCACAGATTTCAAACATAGTAAAAGCATAGTCATCTAGCAGGTTTTGGTTTTAGGTAAAAAAACAAAACAAGTAAAATCCAAACCTGTCCTCCTTCTTGACATACTGTCCATTGACCTCATCGACCACGTGAACTTTGACCATAGGGTGAGACACCATCAGGTCTGTCTTCAGCTTGTCTGTCCTGTGGATATAAACTCCCAGCACTAGACTATCATCAAAGGCTTGTTTCTGTTCTGCCTGTTCCTCCTCAACAATCACTACAACCAGAAATGAATAACCACAATCAACCCAACATATCACACATGTAAATAACAATGTAATAAACACAATATACACACAAATTAAAGGGTTAGTTTATCCAAAAATGAAATTTCTGTCATTAATCACTCACCCTCATGTCGTTCCACACCCGTAAAACCTTCGTTCATCTTCGGAACACAAATTAAGTATTTTAACAATGACTATTTTAACAATGTCTTTACTACTTTTCTGGACCTTGAATGTAGTAATTACGTTGCTTTCTCTTGGGGATAAGAAATCTCTTGGATTTCATCAAAAATATCTTAATTTGCATTCCGAAGAGGAGAGAAGGTCTTACGGGTGTGGAACCCTTTAAGAGTTACTGAATTTCCATGGTGGTAACAAGCAAAAGAATACATGGATACTGTAACTATATTAGATGTGAATTCAGAAAAATTGTGGAAATATTTAATATTATGCATTTTTATATATTTATTTGACTCTAATCTGATGTGTATAATGATGTTAAATTGAAGAGATTACATACTCTATGCAATATGACTTGTGTGTTTGAACAAAAAAAGGTTTTATGGTGATGACATTGAGATTGTGCAGACAGCATATCATACCTTCTTTTTGTTTCTTTTTCTTCTTCACTTTGGGTTTGACTGTGTCCTCCTTGAACTCCTCCACAACATCATCCAGGATGTTTTCGGTATGGTTATCCAGTGGCACAGTCTGACTGCAGACAAAATGGCAAACCAAATTAAGAAGAAAAAAGCATTTTTATATAAGTGGCATCTCACACTATGCTAAACCCTTGGCTTAAGGAAACTTTATTCCTTGAATTAAAGCTGAAGTGTGTCATTTTTACAGCTCTTGCATCTCCAAACAGAATTGCAAAAAGAATGACTTCCATTGGTCAGACAAATATGAAAAGGCCAACATAGTGAAGTAAATAATATGGAACACAATTCTTCCAAGGACAGCATTAACTGTGAAATTTGTATCTTTCACCTTCTATCACCATCATGTTTGCTTGATTTCATTTTCTTCTTTTTCTTCTCCAGCTCATTGTTTAGCAGCTGGCTCTCTGTAAACTTCTCTACAGCTTTCTTCCGTGCCATCTTCTTTCCAGCGGTCTCTTCCTCCTGTGAGATCTGATGTTGGTACGCCTGTAGATAATCATCTTCCCTCTCTGTCTCTTCTTTCTGTCGACTGACATCCTTTCTACTTTTATCCTTCTCTTTTCTGGTCTTCCTAGAATGTTTTCCATTGATTTCTGAATCAGTCCTCCTGTCGTTGTCGTCTTCATCTTGAACAGGGGTTGGTGGTTGTGGTAGCCTCCTTTTGCTTTTCTTTTTCCCGCTGGGCTCCTCCTCACTTACACCATTGTTTATGTTGGTCTTTACAGATGCTTCTCTCTCTCTTCGCCTGTTTTTGGTGTATCTAGGACTGCCCTGAGCTGGATCATATGTGTTATTGAGGATAGCTTCATCATCTTCAGTGTCTTTACTCAAATCTAGGTTCTTCTTCAAGGTCTGAAGCTGCAAGAATACAGGATGTAGTTTAAATAACAGATAATGGGGTAAACAGTGAATTATCTTCTGTCAATAAGATTTTTCTTGGTTAAATAAAGATTACTTTCACTATTATACTAACCACAATAATTTCCTGGGATGGTTTGGCTTTCTTCTTCTCAGAGGGAGGGTTTGTGTATCTCTTCAACACCTCATCGAAGCGAGCTTTTGTCTTAGCTCTCACATCACTTTGACCTGTCAAACAGAGATTTACAGAAAAATCTGCATGTAAGAGCATCTATGACCATCAGTGACAGATATAAGAGCTGTTATATATCAAGTATGAGTGAGCTTTACTCACCTGCTGGCATTCTGATGAACTATAGACAAATTCATTCTGGAACAACAATCCTAAAACTGAAAATATCATATATTACAATGGAATCAAAGAACAACTGGTGTTTCTAAAACTGGTGATTCAACCTTTAGGCAGTATTTATTCGCTTATGTAGGTACAACCACCAATAAGTGGTTTAGTTTAGTTACTCTTACTAGAACTACTGTTAATCAGATTATGTAATAGTAACTTGACCGCCAACACAGAAACACCTCTAAAAATCCCGCTATCCTATGCTACATAAACGATTACATTGCTGGTCTAAAATCTAATAAAAACAACTCTGGTTTCATCTGATTTTTAATTCGATTCTGAAAATGCCAAAATGAGTATGTCTGTATGGGTGATTGTTGATGTAACGTTAGCTCGTGCGCTAGCTGAAAACAATACAAACAAATCACTGCAAGCGCACAGTATTCTGATTTTCTCGCGCGGAAATTCAGCGAATCTATTTCATTTGACATGTGCTACTGTTAAGTGTAGAGTGTCAGTGAAATAAACGTACATTAAATGCCGTAAATGAAGTCCAATCATGTCTGCTGTAGAGGATCCATAAATGATTTCATTGAGCAGCCATTGCTGGCGCGACCGTTTCCAACAGCAACAACAACAAGATTAGCCCCGCCTCCCTGGGTTACTGTTGCCACGTCAATCAAGAAGCAACGCGCAGAGGTTGGTTAACGCTAGAGGAGTATGGAATGCCAAACCTGCCAAAATTAAAAAATAAATAAAAACATAAATAAATATAGAGGGTCTGCATCGACGTCACTTTGCCGCCGGAACACGCTCCCTCAGCTAGACTGAGTGGCAAAAGTACCTGCTGCATGATTCTATTTATTAGGGGAAACTGCAAAAACGCGAGTAACACAAACGATTACACGAAAGTGTTCCTTATAACATGTCAAAGAAACCTAATCCATGGATATTGACATGCAACCAGGAATCGTGTTTCCTGACATTTATATGTGCCTGATTTTGACACTGGGGAAATATAAAGTAAATCTGCCTGTGAACACTTTATATAACTACAATACAGATAGGTCTAAATCGGAGTGATCACTTATATCGATGTTATATATATCATCATATCGTCCAGCCTAAAACTTGTATATTTTTTTTCAGTGTTTTTTTTTTTTTTTAAACACCCAATTATGCAGAATATAAGATGGTAAATATTTAATTGATGAGTTGTCAACGCAATATATAATAATACAATATAATAGGGTATGATTTTACCCTAAAATCCAACATTTTGACACTAAATGATAACTGCAAATCCATGTTTCTCTGCCTGTAGTCCAGTTGTTTCTGTAAATTGTAGCAATCCATTTGCTCCTTTTTTTCTGTAGCTTTCAGCAGTCTGTAAAATATACCTCAGATTTTGTGTCAAAGCTATTTGTACAGTCAATCGCAAAGCTCTTTCCCGTTTTGGATGCGTTTTGTGTGTTTTTTGCGGAATTCACACTGAAAACCAATGCTGCCACTCAGTCTTTTTCCACTCAGTGGGCGTAACTGCAGTCATAATGGCTAACGGTGATGTCACGTGCATACCCTCTATACAAAGAAATATAAAAAAGCAAAAATAAATAAATAAATATACAAAAAACAAAAATAAATAATTATTCATACATTTATTTCCTTATTTATATATTTTTTCCACATTTATTTATTTTTTCTTTAATTTATTTATACATTTATTCATTTCGAATTTTATTTATTTCCACGTTTATTCATTTTTTTATTTTCACATTTATGTATTTCTACATTTCTTTGTCCATGGGGTAATGAGGACATTTGTGGTTTTCCTCAGACATAGCAATTGAGCTCAGAGTAGGCGAGGGCAAAGTGTTGAGGCCACAGTGACACCTTGTGGTGTGCCGGCAGTGCGTTCCAGGAGCGGTGCGTCTTCAGCAGTGCGTTCCTCCGGAGTTTCCGATGGCTGCAGTCTGGACCTGTGGTCATCCACAATACAAATCCTGATGGGACCAGCTACACTGTCTGAAGTGAGCAGAGATAACCAGTAGAGCCTGGCTGATCTGACAACTCCACAAGTGAAGCAAATAATTTTACCTTTTGCAGTCTTAAAACGGGTCATTGTTGGTTCAATGGCTCACTGCTTTTTAAGTTATTTTTTATTTCTTTATTTAGCGGGGCATGGAACTGTCTGCGTGAACACGACAGTCATCCACTTGTGTTTGTGGTGTTTGTTGGAGTTTGGAGTGTGAATTAGCCTTGCCTTAATAAACCTACAATTTGCATGATATTGAGTGGAAATAAATCATGCAATCGCGCCTGCTATGTTACACATATCTGAATGATCATTTGTGACGTTCTTGAGCTGAAAATGCCAGCGAGTGAAATAGCCTAACATCCAACTTCGATAACAGAATGCAGAAGAAATATAGTAATTACAGAGTTAAGTGTGACTGTTACGCATGCTAATCACTTCCACTAAATATACTTTATACTAAAACAAATAGGCGTAGCAGAGACCCCCAGAGATAAATGTCTCGCATGCTGAGAATTATTGCTGCTCTGTAATTGGCCAAAATGCAGCGTTTGACTCTTCCGAGATCCTCTACACCTACTTTCAGTATGATCTGAGTTTCTGCGTTTTGAATTTTAGAATATTGAATTTGGTGTTTTGAATTTGTTATTCATGTTGAAAACTTGAAACTGTATTTTTAAGAAGTGACTATTTGCAGTCTAACAATTCATAGCAAAAAATACGCTGTTTAAAATACATATGTAGAAAATTATGCCATAACAAATTTTAAAATTCAAAAGTCCAGGATTCAAGTTAAAAAAAATTCTAATTCAAATCTATTTAAAATGGCACTTAATATTCAATTACACAATTCAAGTTCAGATCATTATTTCATATTTCAGTTGTGTACAAAGAATCCTAGGTTCCAGTCCTGGCTTGTGGAATTTTCCGGATCCCGTCTGCCTTCTCTCACCAATTTTGCTTCCTGTCAACATATTTAATAGGGATACCAGTATCGGTATCGGGCCCAATACCAAGCTCATGTACTTGTACTCGTACTCGTAAAAATACACCCATACCAAAGACCGATACCTCACGTGACAGAACTGACAGAATTGTCCGTGCACAGAGACACCGGCGGCAGCAGCAGAAACAGCCTCAGGAGTGTGGAAATATTTTAAATTAATGATGACAACCCACACATTGCGAACTGCATGCTTTCAAACACAATATGTTATCGATTAGTGAAGGCGTGATAGGCGGGATCGCGCTTAATGACACAGACCAGAAGCGCTCTCTCTCTCTCTTACACGCGCGCTCTCTCTTTCTTGCGTGCGATCCCAGTTCTCTCAGACAGCGCGCGATCAGTTCTCCTCGCGCCTTAATGGTATCTTAAGTAAATACAGTCGATTATGGCTTAAGTGGATGTAAACATTTGGGTGAAAACAGGATATGTTTCAGTATCCATGGATTCGGTCTTAAAGGGACCGTAGCCTATATTTGTCATTAATGTTAATAAAACAACAAAAGATGTTAAATAAATGTACATGGTAAATAAACCTACTGTATCTGAAAAACAAGTTCATTTAATTTGTATCTCTATAGTATTTGTTGTATTGTTTGTAAATTTCTTTTTATATAAGTAATTATGCCCTTTGAAGGTTATTGGACACTGTGAAATTATTGTTCTTTAAGTTTGTAGCACATAAAGCACATAAAAATCAGAGTAATAATAAAGAAGCTGTCCTACATTCATTAGTCTCACTGTGTTGTGCTTGGAAAACTGCAACATCACCAAAAAAGAGAGAGAGAGAGAGAGAGAGAGGTAAATTAATAAATGTATAGGCATCGGTATTGGCGAGTACTAGAAAAAAAGTATCGGTATTCATACTCGGTCCTTAAAAAATGGTATCGTGCATCCCTAATATTTAATATCATTATAATGTTGGTATCTTCAATACCAACCTACTGCAGCCCAAATAACTAATAACAGTACAAAACAGGTCTCAGGTAAGACAACAGAGGATGAATGGAAACAATTAATGGAATGAATATACATATAGTTTACAATCTGTGTGTAACAATCCCTATTAATCTATGTTTAACAGAGCACTGTGAAAGGAAGTATTTGTTTATACTGTTTGCTATGAATATTCTTATCTCAACTACCATCCTTGCCATTGTGGGCCTAAATTGTAAGTATCATGACTCAGCAACAGGCACACCATTTTAAATGTATTGAGGCACTAAATAATCTAAAAAATGGATTGTTACAGTAATGAGTACATTTCACTGAAGTAGTTTCACAGAATATTCATGAATAACATGTTTTTCCACACTCTCACAAAAAAAAAAAAACACAACCAGTAAACGGATAAATATGTTTTGACAATTTTGATTTTTATTTATAGTGGAAAGGAATTATACTCTTTTGCTACTCCTGTGTGAAACATCCAAAGAGCTTTATATAAACTGTCTGAAACATAGATACTTCATTATCAGATTTGATGAATGAAACTGTTTAAATTAGTCTAAAAATTTTTTAAAAATTGCAGTTGCAATAAATAGTGTTCATTGAGCACTACTGCAGTATGTGAGATTAAACAGAATTAATAGGTAATTACATTATTATATGCAGAGCTTATGAAGATGATTATGAGACTCGGTTGTACATTTAATTGACCGGTACATATATTAAATCCGGGTTAATGTTACCTCATAAATTGGATATTATTTTATTTTTGAAGTAACTTTTTTATTTATTTTTTTATTTAAATGAATTAAATGTGAATTTGAACACTCGTTGTTGTTGTTGTGGTGTGTGTGTGTGTGTGTGTGTGTGTTTGGCAGGTCTGGTTGATGTCCAGAACCAATGGAAAGCAATTTTTGGTCTCAAAAGCCTCATCAGACGAATCTGGAGACAGTGCTTCTCTATTGATGGTAATGCACTTGAAATGTACCATTTTTTACATTTTAATTGTAATTTATTAAGACATTTATGAAAGATTTTTCTAACCTGGCAATTACCAAAATTAGAAGTTTAAAAAAAGCTTTCAAAACTGTAGGAAGGTCGTAACTCAGAGCTTGGAAAACAAATTGCTATACGTGTGTGTGACCACAAAGATTGCAATATCCAAAATCCTTGTCCTTGTGGGGACATTTTTTGGTCCCCATGAGAAAAACAGCTTATAAATCATAGTAAGTGATGTTAAATTTTAGAAAATAGAAAATTTTCTGTGATTGGGATAGGTTTAGGGTTAGGGGAGAGAATATACAATTTGTACAGTAAAAATCATTATGTCTATACTAAATGTCCCCATAAAACATAAAAACCCAACGTGTATGTGTGTGTGAGGGAGAAAGAGACATAACACAGAACCGAAACCACTGGTGTCTGTTTAACACAAATTTAAAATAGCAGGGGCCTGAGAACAGGAAGTGTGGTTTAGGGTTTGCTTGTGTGCGAGTGTTTAAATGTGAAGTAAAAAAAAGTGTAGAAAAGATATTGAATATAATTGTATATACATTTTAATAAAATATAATTGAATACAATATTGAAATATTTCTGGGCTCAATTATTTTTCTACTAGGAATTTTATTTATTAAAATCAATCAAATTATTGTTATTCATTATTCTATTCATATTACAATTTTCATTCTGTGAACATAATTTGATGTCTTTTTGATTATGTTGGTTGTGCCTCAGGGTGACGATGATCATGAGTATGGCATCATGACCTCTGATGTGGAAGCAGATCATGGAGAAGGATTTGTTTGTGAGAGAATAATGAATCCCATAGGCACAGCTTTCACGGAGTTCCAACCTTCATGAAGACTTGAAATTCACGTCTTCTGTAAATACATCATTACCTACCCCTTCTGATGATCCTTGTCTTCTCCAGCTGTACTTGTCAGCATAACTCCAGAAATGCTAGAACCATATTGTGTTTGTGCTGATTTTCTTCTTCTGCCCTAACATTTTATGGGCATTAGAGGTCATAAATCATAGAGACCCCAAAATTGGCAGGACAGTCCCAATCATGCAAAATTGGCAGGACAGTTGACAATCCTGCACCACTCATCTGGCCAACACTAGGTGGTGCTATAATAAGATGATTTGCATTTTATGTCATAACTTTGGAACCCTGAATGGCAATAAACAATTTTTCCCCCTGAAGCTTTTTTGAACTCTTTCTAGAAACAAAGACCCAAAATGGCTAAAATACTTGCTACTGAGGTATCTTTTTTTCCTATTTATTTATTTATTATCCTAATTTTTACAAAATATTAAAAGTAAAAGACTAACTTCATATATATTGCACTAAGACAAATTGCACAGGGAGTAAATGTTACATTGTATTGTAGTAAAATCGATGAATCCTTCAGCATCGGGACACGGGTTTCCCTTTCTTGAAGTGAGTATCCCATACACATACTGACTCCACTCAATAGCTCACAAATTCCCTTACATTTTCAAATAGCATCCCATAGTGTATATAACAATATGTTACTTTGTTTTATGCAAGGCCTTCTAAAGAATTTTAAAGGTTTTAAAGAATTCTCTGTTTAAGGACTACAACAAACGGCTAGTATAGCATACATCTCCCAATTAGCCTGCTATCTTAGAATATATCTTACAATACATAGGCATTCATTTTTTGTGACCCTGCACCACAAAACCAGTCATAAGTCGCACGGGTATATTTGTAGCAATAGCCAACAATACATTGTATGGGTCAAAATTATCAATTTTTCTTTTATGCAAAATCATTAGGATATTAAGTAAAGATCCTGCTCCATGAAGATATTTTGTAAATTTCTTACCGTAAATATATGTTAAAAAAAAAAAAATTTGCGAGTGGATATGCATTGCTAAGGACTTCATTTGGACAACTTTAATGACAATTTTCTCAATATTTTGACTTTTTTGCCCCCTCAGATTCCAGATTTTCAAATAGTTGTATCTCGGCCAAATACTGTCTTATCCTAACAAACCATACATCAATGAAAAGCTTATTTATTCAGATTTTAGATGATGTAAATAAAATGAAATCTCAATTTAAAGAAAAAAAGATCCTTATGACTGGTTTTGTGGTCCATATATTTCAAGCATGCTCTTTGTGCACTTAATGTAATAAACATCATACAATAGTGTAATAGGTTATAATTATTTAAAGGGGACCTATAATGCCCATTTACAAGATGTAATATATGTCTCTGGTGTCCCCAGAATGTGTCTGTGAAGTTTCAGCTCAAAATACCCCACAGATAATTTATTATAGCTTGTCAAATTTGCCCCTATTTGGGTGTGAGCAAAAACATGCCATTTTTGTGTGTGTCCCTTTAAATACAAATAAGCAGCTGCTCCTGGCCCCCTTTCCAGAAGAGGGTGGAGCTTTAACAGCTTACACTTCGGTTGCTCAACAACAACAAAGCTGGAAAATCTCACGCAGCCAAAATGAAAAACGGTGTTTACCTTACATTGAGTTGGACACTGATGGAGAGACTCAGGAAAAAGTTATAACTTTTAGAATGCCTCTGGACATTTCTGAATGGTTAGTGGATAAATTTACTTAGTTACTGTGGAGTTGATTATGGGGGACTTGATTTCTCATGACCTGTTTATCCATTATCTACCCCTGAACCTAAAAACATAAAATCAAGCCCTTTTTTTCCTTTTCTTTTTCAATTTTTCTATTTTCTATATATATATATATACAATTTTTCTCTTTTATTTAAAAACATAAATAAATAAAATGAGCCTACTAGTTTTTACACAGTGTCAGTCAGTGTGAACTTAAAATGAGAAATGATGTTAATGGAAAAATGATGAAAAAACTCTTAAATATGAAATTAGTTATTTTATTTTTCAGAAAACACCATTTAACAGGAAATGTCTATTGCTTACATTACATAATCTAATAATTCTTAAATAATTTTATTTTCAAGTGCTCAGTGGGGATTTGCAACATGTGAATTTCAGTTCAATAACTCTGAGACATTTCATTTCGATTATAACATCTTCACCTCCCATTTGAGAGCAAACCACAGACAGTCTCAGACTGGGGGGATTTTGTCCATGGAGCAGCCACACTTTTCCACAATCATGTTAGGGAATTCTGCCACCTCAATTTCAGTGTAATCTCCCTTTTTCACCAAGTACATCATGGGCAGCGGTGCGCTCTCCATCACCGCACAGGTCCTCTGCCCGTATCCATAGTAACCGCGCTGGGGCTGCTTGCATCCTCCTGCGCATCTGAATGCCTGGTACCCGGCCGGTTCAATGATCCAGTACTGAGTCCAGGTGAGCTCACGAAAGTTGATGAAATGCTCCTCCCGGCAACACTTGCTGCTGTTTGGGCTGGAGTTACAGTTACCCTGGGATCTGTTGATATGAAAATCAATGCTTTTAGTTAATGAATATACAATTAACAGGTGTAAAGTTCTGCATGTCATACAAACTAAATAAGCTGCAGTTTAATAAAAATACTCACCCATATTCATCCAGGTTTAGGGTGTAAAACACAAGTTCTGGTGCACCCATATTCTTCTCCAGGGTGTTCTCCTTGGGGTCCTGTGTGGCAAAGTGCACTCTTTTGGCCATCTCAGCAGCGTAGCTACCAGGCCTCTCTCCCTCAGTCCACACTTCCAGATGCAAAGGTGTTTTTTTCTGGGATTTAGACCAATAATGTATCGCCTGAGTCACGTCAAAGCTCCTCCAGCCAGACTCATGGATGGGAACCAGTCTATAAAAATGGAAAACACAGACTCATAAGTTTCCATTTATGCATTATAAAATTAAAGGTTGTGATTATTTATGTAAGTATTCATGCTTTTATTATATTTGGATATGTGACATACCTTGAGTCTATGAGTGATGTTCTATTGGAGCCGTTTCCCAGCACTTCCACCCAGTAGATGCTCACTCTGGCGTTGTTTATGGGTCTGTGGTTTCTCCGCTCCGGTTTAGATGGATTCTGTACAGCTGTCTGGAAAAGTTTCAGTTCGGCCATAGTGACCTCAGTGTTTTCTTGCAGCCTGGCCTCCATGTCGAACACAAGACGCTGGCGGGTTGTATCGGAGTACTTGATTTCTCCTGTAATATCTGTGAAAGACAGAGGATACATTAGATCACTGTTTATGACAGATGCACTGTAAAAAATGTTTAACAGTTTTAGCAACCATTTTTTCATTTTCATTTTATTTGACAATCATTTTACATTTTCTTGCTAATTAGCTAATGCAATAGTAAGTTTTTATAGCATTTATTAATTTTGGTTCATACTAATTTTGACATAGTAATACATTTTTTACATTGTATACATAAGTTGTAAGATGTATACATTAATTTTGCAACAATAATATATTTATACAATAATATCAATCAAGATTATTGTTTATTGTTCATCATGCCTAATACAAAATATATTGTAAATACTGCAATATTCAATTTGGTACAAGATTTTCAAAAAGTAATTTCTGTTTTTCAGTTGTAACCCACCTGCATTCCCATGGATGCCTCTTAGAATTCCTGCCAGGCTTGGCACAGATCTCCTCTTACGCCTGTTATGAAGTTTCAGCATGGACAGATATTTGTTCTTGATGTGAGCCGGGATGACTAGATTTTCCAAATCTCTCTTCTGAATCCTGGGGAGTTCCGTTAGTCTGAGTTTTTGGAGCATTGCCTGCTTCATATCCTCATGATCGAATCCCTCAGTGAAAGAGATCACTGCGGTACAAATGAACAGCTGGATGAGCAAAGCCATGCTTGATCTAGTGATGCCAGTGTCGTTCTCCTGATTGAATGACTGACTGAGTTTCTCAGGGTTTATATACAGTTGACCCCCCCCCACCACCACCACGACCTTCCACCCTGTCTGGCTTTTCGCACCTCTACAAAGGGGAGGCAACCTAAAAAAGACACCCTTCAAAGCCATGTCCCATTTAGGCCACCTATTGTTGCTCATGACTTTTGTGTTTTCAAAATCATCTCAAGTGTGTTTATATAAATTATTATATTATATATTTTGCATATAAATATAACAGTATTTACACTTAATGTATTAATACATTTATTTATTAGTTTAATCTAGAATAAATCACTTTTTACATTATGAATGATTGTTTTTATATTTTATTAATTTATTATTTCTAAAGCATAAATGAATGTTTTTGTTAAGAACTATCCTAAGTATGTTCAATGCATTATGTATTGACACTATATATATTATATATATTTTATATTATATTATTAATGTTATATATTTTTTATGTATTCATAAAATATATTTTTGAAAACAGTCAATTCATGTATTTATATACTTATTTTATTTTTAAATCAGTTTAATCTATTTCAAAGCATTTTTACAATATTTAATTTTATTAATTTATTTTTTCTAAAGCATAAATGAATGTGTTTTTATGAAGACCATTTTTTTTCATCCTAAGTGTGTTCAGTGCATTTTATATATATATATAGAGAGAGAGAGAGAGAGAGAGAGAGAGAATTTTTATTTATTTAAAGCAACTAATACAACATAAAATTGTGATAATGTATTTAGTTCATGGTTCAGTTATTTGTAGCATTCATTTACATTCTTTCTGCCTGTATTTCAGTTCATTCCCTTCTACTTTCCAACTTTATCCAAGCAGCAGTGTATTTGGAAAAGCAGAGGAGAGAGGAAAGTGTATTGAGAAATGCCCACCCCTGCTGTCCTATGAGGGAGAGTCATTATTCCACAAACAGAGGCAGCAAATCCAGGAGTGTGCTGAGGGGATGTGGATTGGAGGGAGTTTCTCAAGGGGGTGATTATCCTGTTACTATTGCAGGACTGCTCAGACCTCTTCAGTCCTGCCAACAGAGGGACTAAACTTACCTCAGTCTGTGTATTGTGTATTGGGGCCACAGGTTGTCCTGGGATGTCAGACAATGACGGCACAGGAACGGCTGATGACGGATCACGTCACGTCAGACAGCTAAGCAAATTTACTTGCTACACAGCCATGTTTTCATGGTAATCGTGTTATTATCTGACGCTGTTTGTCAGGATGGGCAAGACAAGTACAATCCAATGTTTACAATCAACATGGCTATTATTATTCCAAATGAAGTCAATAGCACTACAGATAAGACACGTTTTATTTAACATAAATTTAAGAGCTAAAATTCATACAGAACTGTAAAAAATTACCTTTGAAACATTTATATTTTATTCACTTTTGTGTATAATATAAAAATGCTAATACGGAAACTTAAAAGAAAAAAAAGTTATTGACAACTCCAGCTGACGTGTTAGTAGTTAGATGATAATAAGGCATAATATTAAAAATGTATATGACTTAAAAAAGTAATAATCTGTAGAGCTCAGAAATACTTGTGAAAATGCTAAATTAATGTGTTTACACAGTTGCATCTCTGTCAAAAAAATCGTTTTTTATTATGTTTCTCTAAAATGTGATCTAACTTTTTTCCCCAGTAGTTTGAGTAAATGTCATAATGTAGTTATGTACATAATTATAGTTATTTTTTAAACTTTAGTCTCAGTATTAAATATTATTATTAACTTATATTTTAATTTCAGTGTACATTTTCAGTGGTAAATTCTAAACTTTCTGTCCCTGTAAGATATTTTATGAGACGTTGAATGTTTTGAATACACAGCATCATAACAAAAGATCTTAGGCCTGAGACTTTCAATGAATCATTAAGTGAAACTATTATATAGATGGTTGTTTTGGAGGGTGGGGTGTTACAACTGACTTTCTTTGATTTCTCCCTGCTGCAAATTCTAGCACATCAATTAATTAGATGATCTAGACTGAAAGTGGTATTTCTCATTTTCTAATTGCATATGAAAAGGGATCAGAAGGATTAAACCAACTATAACACTGTTCTGTATTTTACCCCTTTTAATCAAGAGCCCCAATAAACACAAAAGGTGTTAATGATGATCATTATAGACCCTGTTCATTGAAACCAGCCCAGCTACACAACTTATCTGTCCTTAATGTTTACTGCTATGATGGAGGGCTTTATTTGATCCACTATCAAGACTAATAGAAATGAAATTAAGCTATTCAGCCAGACAAACTGTTAATAAACAGTCTGGTTTGGCTTTCTTTGCTCAAGAATGCCAAACTGAATCACAGTTTGTCTGCAGTCCATAAATTATGTTCATTCATTCACATCCCAACACTATAACCATTTGTTTCCATGAATACCATGCAAGCTGTTTGAAAAGTAGTAAATTAATAATTTAAATGCCCAGTAGGTGACGCTGCTTTAACACGTTTTGCATGGAACCATCACCAAATTGTCTGGAGAAGATATTCAGTGGATTATTTCAGTCTCCAGGGGGAGCTCTGGCATTTGCAGATTTGATCACAATATAGTAAATGAACATTTAAATGTGCATAGCATCGCGTCGGCGGTGAACCTTCAGCATACAGTGTAAACACATTTAGGCCTATGTAATTATGCCATAGTAAAATCAAAGATGTTATTCTGAGTCATAATAACATAATTCTATTTAACTTGTCATGATAATTTCAGTCTTTCCCTTAGAGGTTCAACACTATTTACTTCATTAATAATTAAATTCAACGTGTTAGAAAAGTGCAATGTACTGCTTGTCACATTGGTAGGCTACCGCTTTGATGTTACTTAAAAAATTAAGCCAGCATTTAAAGTTAACTTTTTTAATTTAATGAAATTCATTTTGTTACATTGTAGACTTGTTGTACTTATACTTAGAAGTTCACAGATGGAAGCATCTTTGTAGTATTTTCCATTTATTAACATTTTTTTATGTACTATAATTTAATATATCAAAAGAATGCTCTTACCTTCGAATGATGGACACTTTATTAAAGGTTCTATATAGATATATAGGTTACTAAATAAAATAAAAGATTATAGATAGATAGATAGATAGACAGGCAGATAGATATAAATAGACAGATATGCAGACAGCAGAGATACAGATGATAGATAGATAGATAGATAGATAGATAGATAGATAGATAGATAGATAGATAGATAGATAGATAGATAGATAGATAGATAGATAGATAGATAGATAGATAGATAGATAGATAGATAGATAGACACTATAATTTAATATACCAAAAGAATGCTCTTCTTACCTTTGACTGATGGACATCTTATTAAAGTTTCAATATGCCTATGTAAAAATAGGTTACTACATAAAATAAAACAAAAGATAGATAGATAGATAGATAGATAGATAGACAGACAGACAGATAGATAGATCGATCTATTTTTGGCAAATGGCCCTTTAAGGTCCTTTCACACCAAAAGTGAAATGAATAAGCCCCAGGCTGAAGGAAATGCATATTTACGGCTGTACAGTAGAGGGCGCAGCTCAAACAAACCTTTCAGGTGTGCTCCTATTCTGGATTAAAGAAGAATAGGACACAGGAGAAGGAAGTTCAAACTCTTATTTCTAAATCTAATATATCGTCATTTTTGCTTATTAGTATGGTTGAATTAGATCGTTAAAGGTCAGCAGCAAAGATATTGGTTAATAAAGTTAGATTGAACACGTAAAGTATATTTCTGTAAATTAATAGTTAATTATTACAGGTTTGCATAAAATTCTGTGATTGCATTTCACTGTTCACATTTTGAGGAATACTGAATGTTTTCGTGCAAGTAAGATGAGTAAATGCATGTTCACATTTAGTCTAGAACTACAATAACCATCATGTTCACACAGCGCACAACTCCTCTGTACTTTATTTCTCTCAACATGGGGACAGGATAACTATTGACTGTCAGTCAATAAATGTGAGAAAGTAACTTGCGTTACTTATTTGAAAAAGTAATTTAGATATTTTGTTGTAAACTGAAAAAGTAATGTTACTTTACTAGTTACTTGAAAAAGTAATCTGATTATGTAACTCAAGTTACCCCCAACACTGATTATAGCTAATATAAATAACACTAACCCTAATATAAATTTCAAGAGTAAAGGAACTATTTCAGCTACTTAAACAACTAAACTACAGCAAATAATCTGTATAAGCATATTTGATACAATCATAAAAAATTAAAGTTTGAACACTTGTGACCCCAACCTGCCCCACCCCCTCCAAACCACCCCACTCACCTCCCTAAATTCTCTAGTTAAGTAAAACAGCTGTTATAGACCTGTGTATTTATGTAAACTTGTGTATTTATGCATGTATATTTATGTTTTTGTTTATGTATACATGTTTATATTTGTGTCTATATTTTATGTATTGTAAAAGTGTGTCCATCTGTCTGTGTTTGATATGTGTGTTTATTTATGTATATGTAAGTGTATTTATATTTATTTATATAGTATTTCTTTAGAGTGTCTGAGAGTTTGTATGTATTCTGTATCTATGTATGTGGTATGTGAATGTGTCCTTGTATGTAGGCTACTGTATGTTTATGTAAATGCATATATATGTTTATGTGCATGTAGGCTGGGTATGTTTATTTTGATATGTGTGTATCTGAATGTGCATGACTGTGTGTGTGTGTGTGTGTGTGTGTGTGTGTGTGCGTGCGTGCGTGTGTGTGTGTGTGTGTGTGAGAGAGAGAGAGAGAGAGAGAGAGAGAGAGAGAGAGAGAGAGAGAGAGAGAGAGAGAGAGACAATCGCCATGTTTCTCCTCATCATTCCTAAAACACACTCAGCGGCGGCGGGCAGATGAGAGAGAATCATCCCGTCACCCCGCATCCACACCACCACCACCACCACCACTACCACCACCATCACCACCACCATCCTCCTCATCATCTTCACCCCATCACCATCACCATCATCTGACGGACTTCATCCCCCTGGCAGGACTTACTTTTTGAGGAAATATTCATGGGAAAAGGACTGAGGAAAACTTAAGTGACACTCAATCGGTGCCTTTGGAGAACTTCGCTAAACTCACTTTTTTGCGGATATAAACACAACTTATCCATCATTTCCAAACATGTAATGCGTAAATATAACATTTGGGGGGCGTGTCATGTTATTTCTGTTTGTTTTGAGAAGAATTGTCTTTGTGGACGAGCTAAAATCGGTTAGCCTGCTAGCCGAACGTCTTTATTAGCAGGATCATTAGCATCAGTTATTTTAACCCGTTAAAGTTGAACAAACTGGGGATCTTTTAAACTTTATATACTTGACATGGTTTGACACTAGTATTTGTTAATATTAATAGACGATTTTTGTATTTATATGAGAGAGAAAAAAGATACATTGTCGCGAGAATGTTGTTAGCGGGTTAGCTTGAGTAGCTACAGAAAAGGCACTTAAATATCTGTAAATTAATATTTACAAAACGCAAGATATAAATTACTGTTTTACACAGAAGGGCAAGGACTTTTTTTTGATAAATGCTTAAATTGTCTTTTCCCATCTCATTTGCTGGTTTGCTTGTTTTCCCCTGAGTATATTAAAAGATGTAGTGATAAGTTTTATTTGTATATGAAATTAAAATTAATTTAGAGTTTACTGCAGTTTTGTAACTGCATTTTACTGTGATGATGGGTGGGTTATTTTTATAGCTATTTACAGATCCCATCCATCGATTTTAATAACTTCACACTACATTTTTTGGACTGACATTCGTTTTGAACCATGTCTGGAGAGGTGCGTTTGAAAAAGCTGGAAAAACTGATCCTGGATGGTCCTGTTCAGTCTAATGGACAGTGTTTTAGTGTTGAAACTCTTCTGGATGTTCTCATCTCCCTTTATGATGAGTGCATCAATTCCCCACTCAGAAGAGAGAAGAACATTGCTGAGTTTTTGGAATGGGGTGAGTATGGTGCTTTAAGACATTTTTACACTTATTAAAATCAATGCATTTCATCTTTGCATTTCATGTTCAAACCCTCTTAAACCCAAGCATGTTATGTTTAAAGCATCTTAATTCATTACATTTATTGATTAAATCATATTATTTTAGTACCAAACCCAAGTTCAGTGGATTTTAAAGTCATAAATAAGGATATTTCACTAAAGTTCAGGCAACAAATATCTTTAAGACACATTTGGCAGCACTGAATCATAGGTGTGTGTGTGTGTGTGTGTGTGTGTGTACAGCCCTGGAAAAGTCAAGTAGCAACATGCTGTTGAATTCTGAGCCATCATACCAGCATGCTGAGCAGTATATCATGGAGCATGGTTAGAAATTAACCTCAGTAAGGGAGTACAAGTTATTGGACTTTGATTAAACAGTGTCACAAACGATTTCTGTTTAAACGTGTGTGTGTGTGTGTTATTAAATGTCTTAAAGGGCTAGTTGAAAAGTTATGAAAGAAATCTACTTTTGCTTGTGGCAAAGTGTTCTGACACTGAAGGATGTGCTATTCACTGTCAAGGTGATTGATCAAACTGGTTCCCTATAGGAAAGACTATAGCTGGTGGGATTGTGCATGAATAAGGTAGAAAAAGTCCCCTGGGCCATACAGTGTCATTCTCTTAATGAATAACATATATGAAATATGAAATCTCCCTCTTTTGTGTTATACAAAGCATTTCACCAAGCATGGAATATGACAAGGACTTTTGTGGTGGTAAAGTTGTAAATACATTGACTGAATTCAAGTAGATATTTCTGGGAAGTATTAAGTGGCCAGTCATGTGACTAAAATGTAGCTAAACTTATACAGTGTAATGGGAAAAGCAGTGTATTGTTTGAGTATGTTTAATCAGGGGCCTCATGACTTGGCTTAACTAATGAATATTACTTTAAACTTGTTACATGTTTAAGTTGAGCAGGAAATGACTGGAGCGCTACATCACATTCCACCGTGAATGAACATAGTGTGCCATTTGTTTGTTTATTTTGTGGCGTGACTTGCAGCTACCCTGAATGACCTGAATTGTAAACATTCCTTCCATGGAAGCAGAAGGCATGATGCATGCAGTATAGACTGAACAAGTGCGGCAGAAAATAATAAAAGCACACTAGTATAACACAATAATATAAAGGATAGATCATATTGGTAGGTAACAGAAAACAATTGTGAATCTATGCACTTGTAGACCTCTTAAGCTGAGCATATGCTATATTTTAGGCTAATGGTTTGCAATAAGACTTCATTTCTTGTCAGCCTCTCGCAAAATCATCTATGCTTAGATACTTTTTTTTTTGCATATACTCTTTAAGGCTTGGCTACTGCAATGTTGCTGTAATGAAAGGAATACGCTCTTCAGGTAATTGACTTGTCCTCTAGTTTTAAAACTTCAGTTCAGCATTTTAAAAAGCTGTAAACAGCTCTCTCCATTGCATTAGGCTAAAATGATCCTTACACCCCTTTGAGCCACAGGTTGGTGGAGATGATGCCAGGACAAAATTGAACTCGTGCCTAGATCATCAGCCAGATTTGTGTTATCTCTGCCAGGGTCCTGTGACGACCACATGCTTCAGATTTGATACTTTAATTTTTATCTGACAGTTGACAGTTTTAGAGATGGTACATGTAACATTCATCATAACTGATGTCATGGTTTGATTTATAAAGTCTAGAGGGAAATGCATTGATGTATTTATGCTGAAATGTTCCTGTTGGGGTTGTGTAGTGTAGTTTGGTCCGATAACAACTAGGGGTGTAACAATATCACAATATATCGCAATGCAAAAATGCAACAATATGTACTGTGTATAGTTCACCCAAAATGAAAATTACTGTGCGAGGAAAAATTCAAGTTTACAGAGTTTTAGTGTCAGTTCTACATTGAACTACTATATATAATGTTGAATATAATGTATAATAATGCAATTGGGGAATATTTGTGGGTCCTGAAAATGCCAAATGTCTTGTGTTACCAGTAAAAAGTGGCCTACATTATTTTAAATGTATCTAGCCCATGACAGAGTGCAAGCATATTTGTATTTTTCTGTATTTTCAGCTTCAGAATCATGAATATTTTTATTCTGGTGTAACCATTGCCTGTGCATTGGGTTACCAGCACCAAGTCCAAGCCTGTTCATTTCCATCCCCAATGTAATACCAAATTTAGCATTTTAATCAACAGTTAATTTTTTGTTAACCTTTTACCATATGAAATAGTGAATACTTCAAGTATGCCTTGAAGTATCGCAATAATATCATATTGTGAGTTCAGTATCGTGATATGTATCGAATCTTGACATGAGGGTATCGTTACATCCCTTCCGAACTGTAAGGTTGTAGATTCAAACCCTACAAAAGCTAAACGATGAGCAAAATGGTAATCACAGGATATATAAATAAAATATTTTTAAAAAATAAAGCATTTTCCTCATATTTTCATGGTTTAATCAAACTTGTAGGGTCATTAAAAAAATCCCCTCCAGATAGGGCTGGATGATTAATTGAAAAGTAATCGAAACTGAAATTCAGAACGTCCAACCGACGCAATTTTCCCTTGTCGGTTATTTCGATTTTTAATTCTGTTAATACTTTCCCCTTAACCTGTTAGCGTTCCACTGTACCACCCATGGTACAAATACCATTCAAAAGAGACCTTAGGAAGGGGTTAAAAACACTACCGCGTCTGTAGTCACGTGACTCCGCCCCATCCAGTCAGCAGCATGGAAGTAACACTGAAGCGAACTCAAATGCCGAGTCAACACGCAGAGGCGGCGCATGAGCAGTGAGCCCAGAAGTGAGATCACTTTCAATTGCGTCTTCATTAAACTCTGTCAGTTGTATGTGTTTTAAGGCTTGCCAGTTTGGACATTCAACGATTTTAGACTGTCGGAGGTGTATCATTATATTGAGCTACTGAGCTGATGCATTGTGGCACACAAACACTTATACAGACAGTAGCTGCACATCACATGAAGATTGTGCGCACAGAGAGGAGCGCAGAAACTCGTCAATGCTGTCCTGTGATTTATCACTAAGGTAGCTTAGAACGTCAAAAGTTATAGCATATATGTTTCTACTTTTGAAGTAACTACTTACAGCCCACAGCTTCACAATTAATAGATAGACGGTATGACTAATTCACACATGCAGTCGCTCTCATTAATGCATTTGAATAAATGTTGGCTACTGGTACTGTGTTAATTTCTCTGTATCTGATTTACAACGAGCAGAAATCTATAAGAAATGTTATAAACCATAGATAAAATAACTGCTGAAAGTGAGCTATGTCGGAGCACTCTTTGATTATTAGGAAAAAATATCCCACCTTTAATAGTCAAGCATATTTACAGTACAAACCTTGTTGGTGAACTATGAGGGGGAAATTTTTTTTATCATTATATCATATCATATCATTTATCAATTTATCAAGATTACATTAATCGTAATCAAGGTAAAATTTTCAATTAATCAAGATTTTGATTTTAGGTCATCGTCCAGCCTTACCTCCAGATATCACTTTTGGCCACTACTTTATAGTATGTATATAAAATATTCCTTTATTTGAAGTGAAATCCAGCATCAAAGTATAATGTGTAATATGTAGACACACTATATTATAGATATATGACAGACTGTTTGAATTAGAAAAGTAGGCATTGATATTGTATGCTTCCAATATCTGCTCTTATCAGGTGATTAGGCATATTTATATGGTCACTGTTCACATATCATGCATCTTTAAAAAAAATAAGTTGAGTCTGTTTACATACACAATCTTGTTGAAGCAAAATCTGATCAGCAGAGCTAGATTTGCTTGCTTTCCAACCCGTGTTCTGCACGTCTTTGACATTTTGACATCAAAACAGTTTTCTTGCATTTTCTGTTCATTGATGTGCAATGTGTTAACCCCTTTTTATAATTAGCCAATTTTTGACAGTTAGCATTTCTTTGTGCTTTTAAATGCATTCATTGAATAATTAGTAATTAGTGTGCCAATTTCATGGTCTTTCTGCTTTCTGTGCTGATCTGAAAGAGGCCTGAAAACTTTTATTTTAAGGCAAATGTAGGAATGTGCAAGTCACAGATGCTGTTCAGGCCCAACTGTTTGAAAGAAAAGGCTGACTCGGTGGACGGTGACTAACAACTACCCTCTGGTATTTGTAGAAGTCCCCTTGTATAGTGAGTTCCCCTGGACAGCTGGTTTAAATTGACAACCCAGGCGGTTTTATGTGACTATCCTGTCACAACCCCAACATCATCTGCTTTTCCAGTGTTCTAGCTTTCATACCGTCTAAGTTTATTTATGCAGGTTGGGTTTGCTGTCAGGTATAACCGGTCTCATATTTTGGGATTAGATTTGTATTAACCTTGGGAGGTTTCTCGTATTCAAAGGTTGAATCCTCCTCATCACAAGCTTTTCCTTTATATTTAGTCCTTATTTGTATCCGCATTATGGCAAGTCAACTCTTGTTTAGTTGCTGTGATTGGCAAGACCAATATGATTTTTAGGGATGGGTATAATCTTGTTGTCTGTCCTGAATGGATTGGGTTTAGGACCAGACTTGTTCCTTCATTGTTATTGGCTTTCTCACAGATGAAAACAAGGGCCAGTGCGTAAACACTATCGGGTGTTTTTTACTGTTTTAAAATCCATTCAAGTTTAATAACATGACTGATCTTCAGAGTATCAGACTAGCTTATGTTTGCAGATCATGTTGTTTTTGTCTTTCTTGACACAATAATATGGTTTTGTGTAATTGAGATTAATCACAATAGTAAAAGAAAAGAAAAGATTCATATGATTTTAAGATTGCATTACACATTATATCACCATTTGCAGGTTCTTTTGACTTTGAAAATGTCTTTTTATATTTGTTTATTGATTTCAGATTTTCAGTCACTCTTACATTTTTTTTGTTGAAGTTCTTAAATGATCATACCTTAATTATTTAATTTTCATTGATAAAATTGGTCTGAAATTAATAGTTTCCGTTTTAGTGTATGAAATAACCCTGTCAAATTAAACAAAAGCTGACAATTTATTTTACGCCCAGTGTTTGTATTATGCAGACATTTCACAGCGAAAATGCTCTTGATGTTGGAGTCGAGAAGAGCAGGTTTGAACACGGCACGCGCTCACAAGTATATCTGTGAGTCTTCTACAGTCTGGCTTTAAGCGTTTCTTTCCCTCTATGGAAATCGTGTTTTAATGATCCTGCCAGTGTCTTTGCCTTTATATGGTCTCCTAATGCTGGTCTCTTGGGTATTGCAGGAGATAGATGGTGTGGTTCATTTGATTTGCAGCATTGTGTCCCCTTACGCTGGAGACTGTGACAGTGATATATACACAATGAGCTTTGTGCGTTCAGATCTTTAAAGAACACCGACCTGAGCATGCTGCAGTTGTTTTGAACACTTTGGAAACAGTGTAGGTTCTTTTTAGGAAGGCTTGACCTTTAAACTGTCCTTCATAAATAGACTTTATACACTTTCCCTGGTTGATGTATTAGAGGCTATGATGGCAGTTCCAGGTGGTCTGTTTTCCATCTGTTTCTAATGCCCTGTAAAAATGATCCCCTGACACAGTGGTAACATTTAATATTCACAGCATTGTTTATGTTTACATGGAATCTCACTCATATCCCACAAAGCTGTGTGTAGATTTCATATCAACAAATCGGTCACCTGACATTTTGGCTAATGGAACTTGTCCTTTGCAGCTTGAAATGTTTGGCCTTGAGGTATGTTTACTGTATGAAGCAAGAAATGATATATCCCATGCTATATATCTTCCATGCTAAGTAGTTGTGTGTTGACAGACCAATATAAATACTAATACTAAGGTCGACTGATTTTACCGATAAAGATTATGAACTAACTAGGTTGGACTAACGTGCTGGCCGATATCCAATTAATCAACCGATAGTTTTTAAAATAGATACTGAACAGTGCTTCCCACTGGTTTGAAATATAGTTGCGGTGATAGCCATGTGAAAAATGGTCTACTACATTTGACAAACAACAAATAATGTGTAAAAGTATTGAAATTCATTTTAATTACATAGGCTACTATTACATTTAATTACATACTAATATTATGCATAGTAAGTTATGCAAAATTACAGCATTTAAATGGTAGAGTTCTCCTTGCTTTGTCATATAGTGTCACTCTCAGTGAATGGGACACAGATTTTACTGATACTAGTAAAATCTATACATTGAATAATATGTGTCAAATAAGGTTTTTAGTTTTTTTCTTCCTGTGGGGGAGCATCCCAGCCAGAGACTACAATAGTTTACTATGAATTAAATGGAAATCAAATTAAATACTACAATTTATTGTGTAACCAAAATACCAATAATGCCCAGAAGAAAAGAAAAAAACTCTTATTTTGAAATGTCTACTATTGCAGGCTGATTTTTCAGATGAGAGATAAAATATGCATTCTTACAACCGTCTCTAAAACATATTATATAAAGGCCATAAAGTTGACATTGTCATAATTCATCAACTCGAGTTCATTAGCAATCGCTTGGCATAAATGTGTGCTGTTCGTTGAATTGGGAATCACTTTGAAGCAGTCTGAGGCGCCGCCTTTGTGAAATATCCACCGCGTCTCTGCAGCGCATGTGGGAATGTCAGCAGGAGTAGACAGTTCTCGTGCACACAGAACGAGCAGGCACGAAACGCGTAGGGCGAAGGGAGATTTTCCACTAGTTATCTGATCGTGGATGGTTTCATTATCTCGGGTAGATAAAAAAAAGTATAAAAGGATAAAAATAATAAAAGCAAAAATGTGTCTCCAAACTTGGGCTGTTAATATACCTGGGCGGCCCGTCCAAGTAAAGTCTATGTGTGGGAAGCACTGCTGAATAAAAACAAACATAACACATGTAAAATGGTGCTAAACTTTAATAATAATAATTAAAAGAAACAGCACTGAACCATGAAAATGTACTGTTCTTTTTAAATATAAATATTAATATATTAATTATACCCTCATTCATGTTAGTTCATAGTGCATTAACTAATGTTAAGAGATAGAGCTTTAAAATTTAAAAATGCATTAGTAAATGTTGATATTAACAAATGACCAATATTAACCTTAATGTGCCGACATACGGTAATATGATATATCACGATAATGAACATGCATGATATTATTATCGTGGGCACTTTAAAATACTGAGAATAATTATTCATTGTGAAGTATTAACATTTTTAGAATGCATTTTAAGAATACTTTTCTGTCAACTGGATAAAATGTACAATACTGCTTGCTACGTCTAAGAGGAACGTGCATTCTGATGCAAACAACAAAAACATAGATGAGAAGCGCATGGCAGAACAAGTGAAAGAGATGTGCTGAATAAAAATGCGTATTCACTCTCTGGCAGGAGATGGCGCTTATGGAACAGCAGAAATGCAGCCGTTACCCTGGTAACCCCATAAACAAAGCAGCTGCACTATTTTCTGTTTCTGAACACAATTTAATAATTGACAACGAAAACTGTTTCGTTGTCTATGCTTTAAATCCGTATCTGAAGTGTCCCGCTCTGTGCAGCGTGCAGTCTCGCGTGTCAAAACAAACTCCACAGGGCATTAGTGATTTCGCCTCTATACCCCACCTTCGTAATGTATAAGACAGCAGACCCTTCTCAGCAACGGACGCAATACAGAAAAACTATCGGTATGGATTTTTGCCAATAACCAACTGTTCCAGCAATCGGTGCTGGTTAATCGGCAAAACCGATCAATAAAGAAATAATACTCTATTAATAATTAGTTCTATTAGTAATTAATAATAATTACTCTAATAAATAAAATTGTTCATTTCAGCAGGTTTGTGGACATCTCATTCGCTCTCATTAAAATTGTATTATGTATATATTTTAGCATTGGCCATCCTGCTCTCTGGAAATCAGAAATGGCTTTTGAAAACTGACACTGTTCTTAATCAGCTAGAGCAACAAGCGATGACAATCTAGACATTTTGATTGTCGCTTGGTTTCTGTTTCTATTATGATTTATTCTGTAATCCCAGTGAAATCGCAATGATCCAAATCCATATTAAACATTACAAACATTCTGAATGGCTGTAATTTTGCTGTATTGTAGATCTTTTTCACTGTAATTGTCACTAGTAAATTGTTGCATTGCAATTAGAATGTGATGTTAAATTACTTGCTCAAATGCATGATAATTCATTGATTAGCCCTTGTGAGGTTAAACCAACAACAAACCCAGATCTTTAACCACTACGCCACACCAGCCATAAACTATTGTTGCTTTCTGTCATTTTACAGTGTGTTAGTTACGTCTTTAGAATCTCTTGTTAGTACAGAAATTATACACTCTTGCCAAAGGCATGACAGTAAAAACACTGTCCTAGTCAGGTGATTTCAACAGGGACGTGGAATCTGGATTTGCGTGTTTGACGAGAGAGTTCAGATTTACCATATTTTCTTATCTTATTTGTGTTGTTTCCATAGAAGTGAGGCCAGCACTATTAGTGAAGGATTTCTGACAGGAATATAAGCAAATCACTTTGATTGAAAGTTACTTGACCATTTTCCAGCTTCTCTCAACCCTTAGAATTAAAACAAGCTGCTTTAAGATAACTTCTATATGTAAATGGCTACTGTTATGATTAGATAGATAAATAAACTAAATTAATAACGAATGGTTTTTACAATGGAATGACTCATTTCTGAACTTACTTAAGCTGGACAATGACACCATTTTTTTCTAGAGCTGCTGTACAGACAAAATTATGTTCCCTATATCACTGTAAAGCTGCTTTGACACAATCTGCATTGTAAAAAGTGCTATATAAATAAAGGTGCCTTGACTTGACCCTTGTGTCGTTCCAAGCCCGTAAGACCTTTGTTCATCTTTGGAACGCAAATGAAGATCTTTTTGATGAAGATCTGAGAGCTTTCTGTCCCCTCAGTAGATAGCTACGCAATTGAAATTTCGATGCTTCAAAAAGTTCATAAAGAGATCGGAAAACTAATCCATATGAATTGAGTGGTTTAGTCCAAATTTTCACTTTTTATGATGAACAGATTTAATTTAGGCTTTTACTCACATATAAACACTGATCAGCAAACATAAACAGAAGCGCAACTGAACCTGAATGACGCGCAAGAACAAACCTCTTCTGGAAGCTCAAATGTGCTATGTAACACGAGAATGAACCTTATCGGTTCTCGCACACGTCAAGCAAACAAGCTCGAGCTTCTGTTTACCACAACTGATGTGTGAGCTGATGAATGTTTACATGTGAATATAAGCCTAAATTCAATCTGTTCATCAGAAAATTTGTACTAAACTGCTCAATACATATGGATTAGTTTTACAATCTCTATATGAACTTTTTGACGTGTCAAAGTTTCAATTAAGTGTATGGAGGGAAAGAAAGCTCTCAGATTCAATCCAAAGATGAACGAAAGTCTTAGGGGCTTGGAATGACATGAGGGTGAGTAATAAATGACAGAATTTTCAATTTTGGGTGAATCAACCCTTTATATATTAGAAATGAGTAACAGCTACTTTGTTGCCTAATGAATAGGTGCTGATATGTAAATGTGTCTGAATGAGCAATTTAGTTTACTTTAATGGTCTGGGTGCACTGTTTATATGGTATTGGGGTGTGACAAAATATCCTTCTCTGTGTAATACGAGAATCGATACGCTGGCGTCAAATATCGATATTTTAATTGATAAAATAAGGCGCTCTGAATAGATTGATACTAAATAGATAAACAAGTTGATATGCAGTTAAATTGTTTGTTTACACACAAAAAAGTTTAAGCTTTTAATAAATACAAGAACTTGTATCATATTGTGAGGTACCCTGTGATTACCACCCCCAGTATTGGGTGGTTATTTTAAATGAGAATGAGCAATATTTTTTCCATTTTAAGGTGAACTGTTTAAAACTCTTTAAAAAACAAGTGTGCTTATATCAGAACTTTTTCAGTATTTGGTTTCAGCTAACTGCATCAGTTTTTTATTATGCAGGGTTAACTGAACAGCACAAGGCTCAATGTCTGTATAAGAGACAGGATTTAATGCAGTCCAAGTGAAAAGAGATCTGTCTTTGTGTCTGATCTCTAGTGCTCGCAGTCTTGAGCTCAATGTGACTTTCATTGACCAATACAGAGTTCATTCATAAGCTGTGCACAGTGTTTTAGCTGTATGGTTTGTGGCGGGAGGAGCAATGACAGACACAGTGGGTGTGGTGTCAGGCCTCAAAGAGGTGTTTATTAACATAAAAATAAACATAAAATATCCATGGGGATAAAAGTGTCTAAAATAAACAGGATCTGGTGTCCTCATTGTGCTGGGGCACGTGCAGGGAATGTAGTGATCGGATGGGTTGGTCCAGGTAAAGGAGTCTCGGTGGTTGCACGGGCTTCCCTCTTTGGTCCGGGGTGTGAGAGGCAGCAGCTTCTCCAGCGGCTCATATTCCAAAGGGCCGCAGTGCTTGAGGGGCAAGGCGGCCTGGCCATTCTCAGCCTGACGCCGGCAACGCGTGTGTCCCTGCATTGGACGCCAGTCCTGGTTGTTACAGCGCCCCTCCTCTCTCTAACACCTACTTCAGTTGGGAACCTGGCGAAAGGCGGCGATGGTAATGGGGGGAGGCAGCTGTTTCGTCAAAGGTCTTCAATAGAAAGTAGCAGCCTTTCCACAATTTATCATGCAGTTATTTATAGTTTACCTGTCACAGTTTGAGAGCATTTATGGACTCAAATAAATGTCTACATTTTCTGAAAAAAATGTGAGTGGTTTGTCCATGCAGAACATGCTGCCACAATGCACAGGTGTTTTGGGTGGTTCTAGGATGTTCTTGGTGGTTTCTAGGGTATTCTGAGTTGTTCTGGATGATTGCTAGGTGATTACTTAGTTACTTGTCCAAATCAAAAAAGCGCACCCCAATTCTTTATAAAATTCTAGTTATGCATAGATTGGTTACTAGGGTTAAGAAAACAATGAAATTTAAAAGAACCAGTCTTAATTTAACACATTTTAACAGCTCTTAATAATTGAGCTTAAATATATCAAATTCAAAAGTGCTAATTGCCCTTGGCCAATTCAGTTAAGTGCATCCTCTTCACAGCTTTTAATAGGAACCATTTGTGCATCCTCTCAACCACACAGTAAATCATATTTTGTGTGCTCCATAAAAAGATACGAAAGTGATAATTGCAGCCTTGCCTTTGGCAGCAAACCATTGTCTACAATGTTAGTCATTGTACAATGGCCCCATACTTGATGCTTTGGGATTGTACACAATTATGATTTTCCAGGATTAGTCATAATAACAGGGTTAATGGCAATTTCTGCTGCCATTCATAATAAAACACACACTTGTATGACAAGCTTTCTTTGTAAGTTCTAATTGATTGTCAAGGGAAATTAAAATATATTATCGTAAAATAATCAGGGTCTTGTATCACCCTGAGTGAGTTTATTTTTCATAATGACCAGATAACGGTACGCTATCCTGCTACTTGCCAAATAAAAAAATAAGTGGACATGAAATATTGTATAGTTATTTAATTATGTGAGGAAAAAAGTCACAGTGGCCAATTTTTTTTTAGCTCAGTCCCTGCAAGAAAGACTTTACAGTGGTACACCATCAATCTGTCTTTCACACCTGCTCAGAGATACCTCTGAACTTTTGACTTGTGTGAATGTGCTGTAACTGAAACTGTTACAAATCCCTTTCGAGAAGATCGGGTCTTTATGGCACATCATAGTGAAGTGATGGATTTGAACGTCTTCAACAATAACTCCATGCTGTCTTCTCTCTCTCCCCAGCCAAACCGTTTACCTCTAAAGTGAAACAGATGCGATTGCACAAAGAGGACTTCGAGATACTGAAGGTCATTGGTCGAGGAGCTTTCGGTGAGGTAAGCGCCTGTCTTGTGTTGAGACTGCATCTGAATTCCTATACTATCCATAGTATATAGCAGTGGCTCTCAAGTGATGGTTTGTAACCCAAAAATGATCTGATAAGGTTAAAGTGCCCCTATTATGCCTTTTTTAAGGTTCCTAATATTGTTTTGGGAGTCTCCTACAACAGGTTTACATGCATGCAAGGTCAAAAAACACTTCAGTTTTCTCATAATATACATTTAATTTCACCTCAGTTCGTAAATGATTCGTTAGAAGCAGTTTAAAGAATCAGTCTCTCTAAACCCCTCCTTTCCGTAAGCCTACGTTGCTCTGATTGGTCAGATGGCCCAATCCTTTGTGATTGGTCTACTGGCAACTACGCCCATTGTCATAACTGAATGTCTGCTATCAATTCGCAAGACATTGTATACAATGTATGGACAGAAAAGATAGCATCGATTTTACTGTATCAATTCGAGCCTGAGTCCGACGATGAAACGTCTGAAGTAGTCAACCATTCAGAAACTGATTCGCAATCACGACTGGAGCAGGACGATTCTCTATAGTAAGTGTCACCTTAGTGCGTTTTGTGTAAGACGTGATAGCAGCGTCACTGTTGTACTTTATGTAGGTGCACCTGTGGGAACTGTATCAGAATGCTAAGCGAAGCTGAAAACCTCTAACATAACATTTAGGACAGATGTGTACAGACTTTTTCATCATAACTATTAACAAAGTAAAAAATGGCTATATCATTGTTTGACATTACAATGGGTGTTTACTGTTTACAGAGAGAATACTTCCACTAGTTAGCACAGACTAGCATCTTAACATCCTATTACAGTACAGATAGAGCTCCACTCTATTATAATAATAAAAACGCAGAGGGAAAAAAACTGTTTGTTTTACAGTTATGTAAGCGAACCGAGCCCAAGCTATGTTGTAAACTCTCACACTAGCCGAGCACAAACGTGTATAGCTGATAATGCATTGCATTTTGTTAACAAACGTCATGCTCCATCCTTGATCATTACTCCAAGTAATAAGACAGACAAGCTGCATTAATCGACACATTTTTAGACAATATTAGACCCACATTTGAATAGCAGAACTACAAAAACGTGAGTTCGCAGTAGACATACAGACGAGGGTGTACGTTACACAGCAACATACAAAGCTGTGAATTTTGAACGATCGCTAGAAAATATAAACATCAATTATTAATCATACTTAGAGATTCAGAGGAGCAAGCTGGTCCAAATAAACTGGGCATTGATCCATATTTTAGGACCAAGCGTTTTATGAATCCTGCGTTAAACTCCCCTGAGGTTTGAGAAGCAGTCATCAGTAAAATGACGGGAACACAACAAAATATTGTGCTGCTGTGGTATCGTTGAGAAAAGAAAAAAAAAAGAATTTTCCCTGGCATCTGCGCACGCAATTGACTTCACAATGAAACGGCTTGGGATTTGTTTTACAAACGACTCGTTTAGTTGATTCAGAGTTGACTCTTACTTTTGAGAGACAGTAACTTTATATATGGTGCACTTTCAGATTTAAAACTTTGCAGGATGTTTTCATTCACTTAGAGCCATGTTACACACTACATGAAAGGTCATTTTCAAAAATCCATAATAGGGGCACTTTAATAAATCTTTAATTTTAAAGACACTTTTATTTAGTTTTGTGCAATAAACAATTTTGGTATTACGATGGATTGCCATTTGATGTCTGATGTTAAGTCTAAGACCTGAAACACAACCAGTTCACAACCACTCGTAGGATAGTTCATCCCAAATATTGTATGTTTTGTAAAAAATAGCATGTCAGACTTTGCCAGATCTGTGCATGCTAAATAATAATGAATTTTAAAGTAATAAATTTAACAAAATTAAAACTAACATGCCTGTGGTCTGCAGTCCGAAAGTCATAGACTCTTATAAGCTGGTTCTTGAACTGAATCAATCAAAAAGTGCCACAGCCGTGACACTGTAACCTGTTTGGAACAGAACTGAATTAACATCTAACTGAAATAACATATACAGTCATGAAAGAGTTAATGTTTTTTATTTAAGTAATATTTATAAAATAGTATTGTTCAGTATGTAGTTTAGAACTTTCCAGTACTTTCACCAGTGAACTACATACTCTGCAGAATGTAGAAGTGTGTGAATTGGGATGCAGCCAATCAGTCATTTAAGCACCAGACAAGTGGTAATGACCCTTGTTGGTGACATTGTTGTTTCTTGGGCAAAGAATTTTTTCATGACCCAAAGTTATTTTACGTCTCATAAAGTGAGCAAAGTACAATTTTATACTCTATGAAAAAGTGAAAGTGTTTAACACAGTGGTTCTCAAAGCGTGGATTTTTTTTAAAGGTTTAAAGGAGGGCACAATCAAAAAAATTTGAGAACCTTTGGTTTAACACAAGCTAACAGTTTAGCTGCCAGAATCAATTTTTATTCTTGGATATTTAATGTTTGGAGGTCCGTTCAAAGACCATGACACCGTCACCATCTGCAGTATGAGAGTGCACTGAGCAGATGCCGATGAGTGTCACGGTCTCTGAACGGAGGTCTTTGTAGTTGTCAAAGGGTCGTCTCTGTGTTAAGGTTGACCTGTCACCCCTGCGGCCCCGTGCCGCCCTGATCCTGGTTTCTTAGACACTGACAGGAGCCAGGCTGGAGCGCACTGCTAAAATCTCTCATAACATTGGTGGCTCTTCTCTGATCAATGATTATTTGATGATTGACATTAAATTAATCATTTATGCGTAGTGATTTTAGATTTATCAGTTTTGTAAATGTGACACTGGTGTGCATGCACTTCTATCTAGTTTAATGTTTAAAAGTTAAAATTTAATTACAAGTAACCAAATACAATAACAATTGTTTTTTATCATTTCCTTGTAACATATCCTTATTAAAACAATTTAATTTTTTTAAATTGAATCTTTAGTATTGTGTTTACTGTAAAGTAGGGATGCACCGAAATTTTGGCTACTGGGAATTTTCAGCTGAAACAGCTGTTTTTAGTTTCTGGCTGAAATGGTTTTATAGGGCCGAAATCAGTGACTGAAAGACACGTTTAGTTAGTCCTCCTCTGATGGCACGTTTTGACTGTGTTCAGCGTCTATTTAGTGGACACAACGTGGATAAGCTACAACAGCAACATGTAAGCTGTGTGGACACTAGCTCTGAATTGACCATAATAATTTCTCGATTTTAATCAATAATGATATGGTTTCTTAAATCTAAAATCTTTTAGTCTGTGCTGTTTTCTGTTGATGCGTGAACAAAAATCACTAAATATTTGTAGCACGCCTGCCATCCAGTAATCGCGGAAAGTTTTGTGCTTTGTTACTTTTATTATGAAGTAAAGTCTCAACTTTAAAATTCTGCTAATTTTATTACGAAATTCAAACAATAAATGTCATTTTGGCACTCTTTAATACGGCATGGCAGATGGCTTTAGCCGCCTCAGTTCAAGCACACGTGAGCCGATCATCTCCTTTTTTACTACTCGTTACAATAAACATTTATACAATAAACATGGGTGAACACCAGAAAGTATGTTGAAAGGTACATTATAACTTGACGAAATCCTGTCTCATGTAATCGCTTAATGTTTCAAATGGGGAAAGTTGTCTGTAAAAACAGCTTATAGGCTATACAATATCGCTTAATATTACATTTACCTCAAGAAAGGTGTTTAATGTCCATAAACTCAATAGTTAGCTAGAAAAAAAAAAAAAATAGAGAAGAGCATTTTGCTAAATATATGCACTGTATTACACATTCATTACATTTTTACTTAACTTGTTAGTGATGTCTTCATTATTTAATGTATTTTGAATAAATCTGTCATTAAGTTATTACAGTTTATTGCAGTTTAAATGTTTATATTTCACCAACAAACTGAAGTAGAAACAATTCTGTTATTAAATTGTTGATATAAAAACTTTGATTACTAAATAAGAGATTAATTAATTAATTTATTATTTATTTTTGGTTTTGGTCCAGAATTTTCATTTCAGTGCATCCCTACTGTAATGGAAAGTTTGTTTTTTAGTTTGTAATAAATTAGGTGGTTGTATTAGTAGAATACCAAAGTTAAAGGGTTAGTTCACCCAAAAATGAAAATTCTGTAATTCTCAATTTCGTGTCGTTCCACACCCATAGGACCGTCGTTTTGCACGACGCATGCGTTTTGTTCATGCGTGAGCAGACATTGTTGCGTGAACACACTTTGGATAATATTATTTTGTAAATAAAGTAGTAAATAATGTTTTTTTTTCACAAACAAAGCACTCACGTCACTTCATAAAATTGTAAGCCACTGGAGTCACATGGAGTACTTTAATGATGTAATTTGCTTCTTAATTTCGCACTCACCACAGCACTGAGATAGCACTTCTCAAGGTTGTCAATGACCTCGTTATGGCCACTGACTCAGGCTCCATTAGCATTTTAATTATGTTAGATCTTTCCTCTGCTTTTGACACAATCTTTCATAGTATTCTCATTTCACGACTCTCTGCTCTTGGTATTTCTGGTACTGCTCTATCCTGGTTCATTTCTTACCTGTCTGAATGTCAGCATTACATCTCTATTCACCAAGCCAAGTCCACTATTGCCCCTGTTTCTCACGGTGTTCCCCAGGGTTCTGTTCTTGGATCTTTACTGTTCATCATCTACATGCTCCCATTAGGTAACATTATCCGACATCATGGCTTCAACTTCCACTGCTTTGCAGACGACACCCAACTCTATATTAGTTTTCAACACAATTCTCCTTCTCTCATCAACTCCATATCTGCTTGTATTCATGATATTAATGCTTGGATGACTATTAACTTTCTCAAACTCAACAAAGATAAAACAGATCTACTAATTGTCGGTTCATCGAATTCTGTATCTCGTTTCTATCTTGACAGTGTTAACATTGCAGGAGTCTTGGTTCAACCTTCCACCTCCGTTGAAAACCTGGGTATAATCTTCGACTCATCACTCTCCTTCCTTCCACACATCTCTTCACTCACTAAGTCTGCCTTCTTTCACCTCCGTAATATTGCATGTTTACGTCCCTTCTTACATACCAATGATGCTGAGACACTGGTTCATGCCTTCATTACTTCCAGACTCGACTATTGTAGTTCTCTTTTCTATGGTTTACCAAACACAACAATTAATAAGCTCCAATACATTCAAAACTCTGCAGCTAGGGTTCTCACTTATTCAAAGAAATCTTCTCACATTACTCCCATTCTACACAGACTCCATTGGCTACCTGTTCGTTTCCGAATTCAGTACAAAATACTCCTTATCACATTTAAAGCACTTCATGGTCTTGCTCCCCAGTATATTTCTGATCTCATTTAAACGTACTCTCCTATGCGCACATTAAGATCTTCTGCTACTGGTCTGTTGTTGATCCCACTTCACAAACTCGCATCATTTGGTGGTCGGGCATTTTACATCTCTGCCCCCACACTCTGGAACTCCATTCCGAAGCACATTCGAGACCTATCATCAATACATGATTTCAAAACCCACCTTAAAACTTATCTTTTTGTTTCCTGCTTCTCTGACCTCTGTTTGTATGATGTTTTACGTGTTATGCCTTTGATGTTTTTGTATTGATTACCTGTCTGTTGTCATTTGTGTTATAATATTGTACAGCGACCTTGAGTTTGTAGAAAGGCGCTATATAAAATAAACATTATTATTATTATTAACATTAGTAGTTCAGTTGAACTACTTATTTTTCTCTCTCATTTTGTTTGTATTTTGTGAAAAACAAAAAACAAAAACCTTTGCACTGTTTTTATTTTCGTTGCACAAGACAATTTTCATAATTGTTTTTATTACTTGCAACACTATTTATTTTTATTCATGTTCAGATTGAAAATATATTTCTCTAATAAGTCACTTTTTCTTTAGTGTTCTGTTGTATAACATTTTTTTGTATTTATTTTATCTGTTTTGGACATACATTATCAATAAGTAAAGTACACCTGTTTATCCCTAAAGAGTAATATTGTAGTTTTATCTAGAGTAATATTTATATGTACAAATGGCTGTAACTTGCTTAGAGATTGTTAAATTTATACAAAATTTCATCTGAATGTTTAAAACATCCAACTATAACTTCTTAAAAGAAACAAACTTACTTCATGAGATTTTGTGTGAGTTTACAATGAAAAACACTAGATTTTTGCTGGCGTCTTTTTGAAATTCTGGGAATTTCATCCATTCTCAGACAAAATAAATGTAAATTTGGCACTTTAAATGAGCTCAACTGAACCTTCAAGTTGTCCTGTTTAAAATTATATATGGCACCTGATGCTGACTGCTAGAATGGGTTAGAAAACCAGAGAAAAGTGCAGGCGAGTCAGGAGCCCCAAAAATGCTCTAGGTCTTTAAGGGTTAAAGATACCAAAAACTCAATAATCTGTCTTCAGACCACCAATGAATCAGAACAAATGTTCTTGCTGTTGCTTTTTTCCTGGATTTTATTGATTTTTTTCATTTGAATTACTCACTCTTGTCTTGTCCACCCACACAGATCTCATACTGTTGACAAAGTTATGACACAAGTTAAATGTTGTTTTTGAGTAATAATTAATTTCCATAACTGTATTTCAAAGGCTGCATTGTGTGGAGTTTGGCCCATGTAAGGCTGTGTGTTTTGAGGGCACGATGCCAGGCAGTGCTCTGAATGCTATTTTAAAAGTCACTTTCCAGTCTCTGGGTCCTTTCGATCCGATATTTGCCTATTTTAGCAGATCTTTCTTAGAAATTGTGATCTAAATGTTAAGGTCTCTGCTTTTGGGATTTGGTGTATTTTAAATCCCTATCAGATGTGTGGAAGAGTGAAGAGCGTGATTTCTGTTTGGAATAATGCTCGAATTCTGGCTTGGTCTAGAATGTGTAGACCTCTCAATGCGTGCTTGTTTTGGCTTATTTATTCGCAGGGAGTGAATCACACCGTTGTTTCACTTGGACACCTTGAGTTCAAGACAAATATATGTCCATTCCATTTCCTTTTCCCATGATGCTCACACTTAACTGTGTGGACCAAACATCATTTTATTGCTCCATTATGTGCTGTTTAGGCCTTTAGGAGAATGTGTTTGGATTAATAATTTAGATTTTGCCCAGCAAAACCTTATATTGTTATTATTTTTAAAATTAAATATGATATATATATATATATATATATATATATATATATATATATATATATATATATATATATATATATATATATATATATATATATATATATATATAATGACATTACAAATGTATATGTGTGTTACTACATAAAAGTGTTGTTTGGGTCAGATTTCAAAGTCATATTTTGCAGTTCAACTTTTGAGTTATTAAAATTGGATTTGGGCTGTCAGTGAAATTGTCACTAAGATCGAATTGCTGATTGTCTTAACTTGTTATGTCCTGAGTGTGCTTCTTTGTGAAGAATGCTTTCTTCCCTCAGAATGAGTTATATCATGATTTCATGGCATTGTCAGCGTCTATGTGTACACCCTTAGTAACCTGACCTGCCCTGTAACTCAAGGTTTACACTCTGCTGTCACTGATAACCAACCACTTCCATGTGTGATCTTGTAATCTAGATGGAACAAAAGCAACACAAAACAGCTTATCATCTTATCAGAACCTCTACAAATCCCCTCTTGCTTTCTTAATGGAGGAGCCAAGTGTCAGATCGCTGTGTGTTTTCCGGTGTTACAGGTAGCAGTTGTAAAGGTGAAGAGTTCAGACAAGGTGTTTGCCATGAAGATCCTCAACAAGTGGGAGATGCTGAAAAGAGCAGAGGTAAACAATTAAATCTTTCTATCGCAAAATCAATTGGTTTGGTTTGGAAAATTACATTTTTGAGATCAACTTAATGTAAGCAACTGTTTGTCTTTTTTTTCCCCCCAGACAGCATGTTTCCGGGAGGAACGGGACGTGCTGGTGAATGGGGACAGTCAGTGGATCACCACGCTGCATTATGCCTTTCAGGATGACAACTTCCTGGTAGGCTTCTGTTCTCTGTGCCCCAGACTCCACATAAACAGGAGCTTTGATTAGGTCAGACTTGATTAGTCAATCCCAGTAGTCTCAAAACGCTCTCAGTCTGTTTTGTGAGTGCAGCCCGACCTCAGAGTTGCTGGACAGGAGAGAACCGCACCTCTGGCCGGTTCCCATATGGGGAATTACTGTGAGAATCCCAGTCAGCCAAGCCAGGTCCATCAGGAAAATAATGGGCTGTTTTAGTACATTTGGTTTTTCCCAGCAAGCAAACAGCTTATTCTAAAGGTCTAAATGTTGTCATGCAGGTTGTCTTCTCGACCACCAAACCATAATAGTACAAAATTGAATAATCCTACATTTGACCCATCCATCTATCCATCCATCCATCCATCCATCCATCCATTCTATTGTTACATATATTGTTATATCTATCAATCTGTTTATCTCTGTTGTTCTATCTATCTTTCTTATTATCTGTCTATCGTTGTATCCATCCATCCATCTGTCAGTCTATTGTTCTGTTGTTCTATTTGTCGTTTTTTTATCATTCTGTCTATCAATCGTTTGTTCGTTCTATCATTCTATCTGTTCTGTCATTCTATCTGTCTAGATGTATCAATCTATTGTTCTAAATATTCTGTTTATCTATCTATCTATAGCTTTATCTTCTATCGATCTGCACATTTCTGTTGTATGTGGTGTATGTTTGCTTTTATGCCATTTAGTTCTGACATGTCTGTCTTCTGCAGTACCTGGTGATGGATTACTACGTGGGTGGTGACCTCTTGACTCTTCTCAGCAAGTTTGAGGACCGTTTACCAGAGGACATGGCCCGATTCTACCTGGCGGAGATGGTTCTGGCGATCGATTCTGTACATCAGCTGCACTATGTTCACAGGTGAGACCATTCTGCTCACAGATTTGGCCTGGTTTTGCTGATCATTCTCTTTTTTTGGTTTCTACTGCACAACACTGTGATATTTGGAGCAAATTGCATGGAAATAATTTGTGTGTGCTGCTCTGTGGGAATGTGAATTCTTTTGGGAACACAGGAAGTGACCAAATTGTTCTGATTTCAGCAATCACAGAGGACATTTTAGTACTGCCTTTGCCTGCCCAGTTGCTATTGCGTTGTATATACGCAGAGCACAGTTCCAGGGATAACGCTCGGAGGCGCCCAGCCTCTCAGATGTGGCTCCAGTGGAATTGATTTATTCTGGTCTTACTAATTGCAGGCTGCTGCTATGGAGCAGAGCAGAGGTCCATGCGTACAGTTTGCTCTCTGGGAACTCAAATAAGGACTGTAATTACAGGTTTAGCCACCCCGGCAGTGAGAGATTTGTTTTGGACAATTTAAAAGGGGTGCAATACTGTGGACAACTCCCTTCCAAGAAAGGAAAATAGATGAAGTTCCATTTTTACCCAAGTTTAAGTTCATCGTCCAGTTTTGGACAGATTTACTCAAGCTTGAAATGAATGGTTACATAACCTTTTCCATAGTAAAACCCAAAGCTAAACTTTAGGTGCTGAGTAGCCTGGCTTGACGAAAGGGCGGGGCTTCCATTGTTGTCATTTATGTGGGAAGGCAATGCAGGAAGTTGCCTATTTGTGTGCCAGGCTGTGAATTTCCTGTTAGTCTGTACCCCATGCTGAAGACTTTTCAGTTCAGCAAGTCTGTTACGTATTGTTCGAGTTTCTTCACTAAGAGTGTTTTTAATATCTCAGGTGCTTGTTATTCACTGTTAGAATATAAAGTGTATGTTTGTCCTCTGCAGCAGCATGCCTATATTGATGCATTACATGTTCCTGCTGTCCAGTTAAAGCTGTTTGCGTTTGAGTGGAAGTCAGAGCTCACACCATGTGTTCAGTGATAAACTGTGACATGTTTTGGCCAAGACAGCTGTTCCTCTTACCTTACATCTCTCTTATCATGTTAATGCACAGGCATGGCTGCGCTGGTGTTTTCATTGCATGAATAGGAAGAATTTCAGTGTTTTACTTTTATTTTTTTTTTCTTGTTGAATATCATATTTTATTTTTTAATAAGTAAATTGTATTGAAAACATTGTTTCATGTTGATTTCCTCTGAAGTCCATTTATAATGGTTTCACACACACTAATAGAATAATAATTTATGTTAGTTTTCTAATTTTCTTTCTGACCATTTTTTCTATTTGCTTTAGATAAATTGTCCATGTGAAGCCTTATAAATGTCAAAGTAGTCTTTTATTTCAGAAGATGCTGTTTTCTATAAAATACGCCCTTTAATAACTTTTGATCTTTGACTAGATGTCCAGGTATCTATAGCAGTTTATTGTGATGTTGTTTCGGAACAAAGAAATTAGGGAGTAAAAGTGTCTCCGTTCTGTTTCTTAATGAGGACAACTGTAAATAGTTGTATGTTCAGCTCCAGTCGAGTGGACTCCTTATGTGTAAGCTGAGTGCAGTGTGGAGCTTGTGACCACGGCACCGACCTGTTCACTGGAGGTCAGTAGTTCACCTCCCGCATTACTCTCATTCCACATGGAGACAGGTATGTGACACGCCCGGGACCAACCCTCTGAACACCACCAGACCAGCAGCAACAATCTCCTGAATGCAGGTTATTTTCAGCACCTCCCCTCAGCGTCTGGCTATGAGTGAGTCTGGCCAGCGTTTGAAAGACATCTAACACTCATATTCTTAGAAGAGCCCAGTGGTGTGTCAATGTTTGGCACCTCATTGTCACTTCTGAGGCTATGATAGCCACACCACTGCCATCTGCAGTCTGTCTCAGCTCTGGTTATATGAGCTCCAGTGACTTCACTCCGATTAGTGGTCGGTGCATTAGCTGCTTTTTGGGCTAGTGTGAGCCAGGGCTAACACTGTGCTTCAGACCTTGAGCCACGAGGCCAAGCTGCGTTTCCACTGTCGAGACAGTAGCACAGCAGCGCTACCCTAAAATCCGCCTTTAACACATCTCCATAGAACAGTGTCACACAACCCCACCATTTCACTAGCTTGGAGGTAGCTGACTGAAAACTACATAAAATCAGAACATAAAAAGAGAACACACATACTTATTCAGCTGTGCCTGCCTCTATTTATTTGTGATCACAGGAATTCACAAAGCAACTCCATTAAAGGAAGTGAACGCCTTTAATTGTGTGAGCGCCTCATTTAAACACATGCATCATGGGATGGTTGATTTATTTTGTGATGGCCATCATGACTGTTTTGCAAAACATCTTAATAGTCCTAAAAATCAGCTTCTTTTTCTTTATGCAAAATACAATTTAATATTTTAAGTGAAATAAAACTGACATGTACTGTACTAATTTTGTAGTGTTAACCAAGGGTTTTGTTCAGATTGTCATACTAGGCCAAGATGATATCTGCAGATGTTTTTTTGCATCTGTACTGGTTTGGAAGAAAATCTGTTTCTGCGGTATACCACAATGCAATGCGCTTAACTTGGCCTGCCATTTCCAAAGGGGTGGATGAACCAGAAGCATCAACCACAATTTCGAATATCTCCTTTGTGTCTCGTTATTTGATCAGGCTGCCAAAAATGTAGACATTTTTTCACAAAATTGGATTAAAAATGCAAAATAACCATATTTCTGAGATGAAATTAGGCACAACCAGCTTATTTAAACATGCAACTTAGTGAGTTCATGTGACAAAAAGTAGCATACTATGTAGTATACTGCATGCTATTTAAAAAATGTAGTAATTATAGTGTACTTCACAGTATACAGTATGCTAGTATTCCATTCTGAACATAACCAAAGTGTGTAGTGAGATCCTGATAGTGCTTGAAGGATTTCTGATTGAGGGTGTGGTGTGGCACAGCTGCACAGCCTCTTGGGATTGCCAGGATCGTCCATCTTTGCCTGGAATTCCAGGAGCTCCCAGAGGAATGAACAGCACTGCAGCTTCTGAGTGAAATCTCAACCCCAGATCCTCGACCACGTCGCTGATCACCATCTGCAGAATCTTGGAGGCCGCAGGAGAAAGCCCCCTTGCATTCCTGCGGTCTCTTTTAGCAGGAAACCCACACTGAAGTCAGCAGTAAACTACTCTGTGACCTTTGTATGGCAGTTCACAGCTTCCTGTTCTTATAGTGTAACAACTGTAAGGTTCGAGTTTATGAAGTACAGTAACTGTCTATCTAGAGGAAGCCATTGTAGTTTAAGTATGTGAAGTTTGTCTTTTCTTGTAAGGTTCTTTTCAGGACTGTTTTGGATGGGGAATTAACCTCTCCATCACAGCTCCGCTCCAAGCTGTTGTGTAATCTGGGTTAATATTGATTCAGGTGTGCATGTTTTCTGCTCGAATGAGTTCCTGGCAGAGAAAATCCAGCCTGGAGCTCATTCTGATCATGAGGTCGGCCTCTGTCGCATTGGCAAACACACACCTCAGTCATTCTGGAGCTCCCGGGATCTTCTCTATAGTGGTTTAGCGAGGTCTGTATGTGACAATCTGGATATTGACACTCCTTTGGACTGTGTGTAGATATTGATCAGAATTCCTGAATGTCCATCCCTTTACCCTCTCTCTCGGGATGATAACCTGATGGGTCGGATAGATACGGTCCTCTCCTGACCAGGTCCTTGGGGTCTCTGAAAGTCAAGATAATGATTGGAACCGCCTTAGTCAGCGTCTTTACAGATAACATTCAATTGTTTTTCTCTGCTGTTCTTTTTTCTTTTGACCGGGAATTAAACAAGCTATAATGAATCTGTGGCTTTGTCTAAGACTATAAATGTGGATCTCCTTTTTGGGGAGGATCTAAAAATGATGCTTTGAAAAAAAAAAAAAAAATCAGCAATGTGATTAAAATTAAATGAAGAAGATTTTAAAGTTAAACAAGCTTTTATTCATTTGAATAAAATGTTAAATAATCAGGTGCAATCCAATCTCCAATCTTTTTGACCCATCATGCAAGTGTTCCCAAAAGTCCCTGTGCATCCCCATAGAATATTATATACAGTTTAATTTTTGATTTTGTTATACTTGATTTTCCTAAATGAAACTTGTGCATAAAAAATGTCAGTTAAAATATAACATACAACTTTCTGTTTCTGTCTGGAACCAATGTAATTTGAACAATGTTCACTAACCTGGCAAAGTTTTTCAATTGGATTGCCGTTTATTCTCTTTAGTGTGCAGTGTGAAGTATTTCACTCAGTTCCCTGATCATTACGATTCAATTTTAGTGAGTGAAGAACAAATTTAAACTCGCATGCTTTATGTATTTGGTATTTTGTAGTGTCTGACAGACATTTTCTTCCTCTTCTTGAAAAGCGATGACATAGTCAAAACATCCAGTAGTGTGGGTTTTCCAGGAAATGCGTGTACTCGTGTACTTCTGCTTCTTGTAAATACTACTGTCTATTGTGCACGTTATTTTTTTGACAGACATCGATGTTGTGATATTCAAATGATGTGGATTTAATTACAGATAGATCGTAGATGTGATAACGTGTGCGAGGGGTGAACTAAAAACTGATTTTTGGCTAATTATAAAAAGTGCCTTTTTGAGTAGTCATTACACTTATTTTATGGAATGAAGTTTAATTTTAAGCTTAAATAAATTGTTGAACATGTTACTCAGCGACTGACATATTTGGCTTATAAAAAATGTTACATTCAGCTGTCGCAAATTTGTTGACTTTTGAAAATCAAGTTCTTTTTTTTCTTTTTCTTCTTCTTTTTTTTTTTTTTTCTCGATTATTCGATTATTTTGACGATTAATCAAGTAATCTGATTTTTTGGGGTGGTAATATACCTAAGCAACTTATAAGCAATCCACAGCATATGCAGAGATGGAGTTTGAGACGCGGTCCACGCATGTAAAGGATAACAGTTCATGTGGAGCAGCATTTACTGTGAACAGAGTCGCTTTGAGACGCACATAACCAAACCTACACACAGGTAAATAATTAAAGCGCATATATTTTAAACCTGCCGAGCATTATTTAATTGAATCGCAGCCTTCGTGAATTCACAATAGCACTATGCTATAGTATGGTTTTTAAATAGTTTTAATTAGGGATGCACCGATACCGGGCCCGATACCAAGCTCGTGTACTTGTACTCGTACTCGGAAAAATACCCCCCATACCAAAGACCGATACCTCACGTGACGTAACTGACAGAATTGTCCGTGCACAGAGACACCGGCGGCAGCAGAAACAATGTCAGCCTCAGGGGTGTGGAAATACTTCAAAATGAATGATGACCACCCACACATTGCAAACTGCATGCTTTTAATCACAATTCGTTACTGATTAGTGAAGGCGGGATAGGCGGAATTGCACTGAATGACACAGACCAGAAGCTCTCTCTCTCAAGTGTGCGCTCTCTCTTGCGCGCGATCCCAGTTCTCTCAGACAGCACGCGATTTGTTCTCCCCGCGCCTGAATGGTCAAATGCACACATAGTTGTCAAAATGTCCATCGTGTGGAGTATCTCACGTAAATACAGTCGGTTATGGCTTAAGTGGACGTAAACATTTGGGTGAAAACAGGATATTTGTCAGTATCCATAGATTCGGTCTTAAAGGGACCGCAGCCTATATTTGTCATTAATGTTAATAAAACAACAAAATATGTTAAATAAATGTGTACATGGTAAATTAACCTATTTTATCTGAAAAATATTTAATTTGTATCTCTTTACAATATTTGTTGTATTGTTTGTAATTTGTTTGTAAATGTATTTTTATATAACAACAATTATATATATTAGTAATTATGCCCTTTGAAGGTTATTGGACACTGTGAAATTTTTGTTCTTTAAGTTTGTAGCACATAAAGCACATAAAAATCAGAGTAATAATAAACAAGCTGTCCTACATTCATTAGTCTCACTGTGTTGTGCTTGGAAAACTGCAACATCAAATAAAATATATGATCCTAATTTTGATATTATCCAGATTTATGTAGTTAGTAACCTGTAGCATAGCTGCACTAGTGTCTATATCCTGTTGTTCTGGGATGCAGTAACTCCATCCCTGTGCTGTTCACATTCTTGTTGTATTTTCTGAACTTTTTAAAGTCATTTTAGATGTATTTAAGAAAAATAGCACCTGTTGAGGAAGTTGAGGCCTGTTGTAAACCACTAAACAGGATGTGGTATAAACCCTGAAGGAAGTGGTACACCACTGCTAGTTGTTCTGCTCCTCATAGGAAGTGATGCCTCATTTCCAGGAAATGAGACACAGTTCTTTGTGAGAGGCTCAGTGTGATTTGATATGAGGCTGTCTAATAGTATGACTGGACAGCTGACCAATGGTGGTCAGTAAGCCATGACACTTCTCTCTCTGTCTGTCTGATGTCAGGGCAGATGGTGTCCACAGATCAACATGCTCTTCTAAAGCAGGATTACCTCTCTTTCTCTGATCACTTGTCCGCTCTTTCTGTTGTTGTGTGTGTAAAGGCCTTGATGCACAACTCTGACATCTTTGACTCTTTATTTGTTGATATTTAGCTAATTGGTTTATGTGAAGTGTCTGGGAAATCTGTGCTTTGGCTGGAATGCTCTTAACAAAAGGCGGGGTTATGCTTGCTGGATTTAAACCAATTAGACACCAGAAAGTGAGATTGTCTGATTATAGGCTAATTCACACTGAGCATGAATATTGAGCATTACATTTTATAATATTTTCACTGACCAGTAAACAATAAGCTTTGTTTATACGCCCAGCACTGCTTATTTTTTATTCCTACTTTTTATTCTGAAAAGCTTTTAATGTTAAAAGTTTTGTGAACTGCAGGAAGCAGCTTTTCATGTCTTTGTGGAAAGAGAAAATCAGGAAGAGAAAATAGCTGCTAGTAGAGTAAACATGGTCATCACTGTAAGTGGTCTATTTGCGGAAGGGCTGGGGGGGATGTTTGCGGTTTTGTCCACCCCCTTCCACTCGCGAGACTGACAAATAACAAATAGACGCAAGAGAGAGGAATGCTGGGTCATGCTAAAGGCCATCAGTGTTTACTGTTTATGCATTTATAGGGAAAATTGCAGGGTTTTAAGTACAGCTCATGACTTTGGACCGCCTAGCCATGGGAAAGCGTTTCGGTTTATTGAGCGCTTTCTCTTTCTGGCAATCCAAATTCAACAGTGCTTTATTGGCATGACAAAAAATTAGTGTTAGGGGTTTATTCAAATCGCTAACATTAAGCATGAGCACTATTGATGGTGATGCAAACACCACTAATACCAGTGCTCAGTAAACTAAGGCCATGTGTCCAACAAAGCATTTTTAGCCAGCCTAAAACACCAGGCACTCTTCTGAAAATGCCTTGCTGCAGGCTCTTAAGAGTGCTTCGGCGACGCAGCGTTGTTTTCAGTTGAGGCACTTTGGTTGCTATGATCCAGAATATACACGGTAGTGTTTCTGAATATAAGAATGTTGAAACAATGTAAAGTATTTTCTCTGGCTCTTGTTTTAAATGATTTTGTTCCGTTGTTGTGCTTCTTGTTGTCAGCTTGTTGCCATTGTACAAGCAGTATGTGGCGGTTGGTCGGTGTGGTATTTGTCCTGCCCCTCCTCCACTGTGATTGGATGGCTGGGTAAAAAGCGAGAGTGATGATCGCTGTGTTTTACCCAAAGTTACCCAAAATTTTTCAATTCTCCGCATCCGGAAAAAATGGCAAGTGCTAAGTGTGAAATAGACGCTTAGCATCTCGTCACGCTGCTGGCATTTTTAAATACGTGGTGCTCCCTTTAAAAACCATTGAAAAAATATGCTGATCTTAGGAAAACCCTTTAGTGGACACACAGCCTAAGAATCCTTCTATATCTCTCGCACCATGTTAATATTAGGAATGTGTGGAATTCTGTCTCTCTTTTTTTCTGTAAACATAGCTCATCTGATAAGAGTTTCCAGTGGTCTTGCCGTCATGCCGCGAGGTTGGCATCAGACACTTGCCTTAATAGGACATCACTCTATTGCTTTTTTCTTTTTTCTCCCAAGCTCTGTCTTTATTACTCTTTTCTTTCCCCTAACCCTAACTTGGTTTCTTTTTCCTCTTCCATTTCTCTCTTTTCCTTTAGGTCAGTGGTTCTGGTGTTCCTTAAAGGGTTAGTTCACCCAAAAATGAAATTTCTGTCATTAATTCGTTCATCTTAGGAACACAAATTAAGATATTTTTGATGAAATCCAAGGATATCCGACATAGTTAAAATAGTTAATGTGACTACGGTGGTTCAACCTCAATGTTATGAAGCGACGAGAATACTTTTTGTGCACAAAAACAAAACAAAAATAATAACATTCAACAATTTTATTCAACAATTTAAACCGTTGTCATACCTAGTGAACTCAGTGAAGGCTTCCTTGTTTACTTCCGAATGCCGGCTCATTGCTGATCATGTGTTCAGCTTCGGCCAATACAGAGTTGCCGTTCGAATGTAAACAAGGAAGCCTGCACCGAGTTTACTCCGTATGACAACCGTTCAAATTGTTGAATAAAGTCGGTATTTTTGTTGTTTTTGTGCACAAAAAGTATTCTCGTCGCTTCATAACATTAAGATTGAACCACTGTACCTTCATCAAAAATATCTTAATTTGTATTCCAAAGATGAACGAAGGTCTTGGGGTGTGGAATGACATGAGGGTAAGTAATAAATGACAGAAATTTCATTTTTGGGTGAACTAACCTTTTAAACTGGGATTGTTTTATTGTACAAAATTAACAGAATCTCAACACTGGAATCTATTTGTGTTTTATTATTTGTTAGTTTTTTATTTGTTTCATGCACTCACCAGCCAATATAATTGCTACACAAAACCATTTGTATCCTCGTTGCAAGTGAACCCATATTTTATATAGTCTGGGTCATGTTTTCTTTTTTCTTGTGTAGTTTTTTCAGTGGTTTTCTAGGATAGTATTTATTCTAGGATCTTTTGTAACATTATAAATGTCTTTAATGTCAGTTTTGTTCAATTTAATGCACCCTTGCAGAAAAATCATAAAAATGATAGTTGAGTTTGTGTTCTGTGCATGTATGTTGTATGTTAGTGATTATGGCAAAATAAAGCCTTATAGGATGATTAGGACCCTGATGTAAAATGGTACATTTTGAAATAATTAATGGTTGACTGTACATTTATCCTGTTTATTACATGACTGCTTTCTGAATCAGTAAATAATGGTTATTGTTATGATCATTCATAAGTCATTAAAAATAATTGACTGCAGAGTCCCATAACGGACCAATCAGAATCATGTCCTCCAATGTTCTGTGGTTCAGTGCTGTTTTTGGGCTGGCTAAGAGAGAAAGAGAAGTTATTTTTAACAACACGGCTCTGTTCCTCGGTGCTCACTGATCCTTTACTGTCTCTATCACACACACACACACACACACACACACACACACACACACACACACACACACACACACACACACACACACACACACACACACACACACACACACACACACACAGTCTTCCACCACCTGCCCATCTACTGACCAGCTGCTGCCCCTCCTGTCTCTCTCAGTGTGTGTTAAAGAGACCCTGAGGACATGTAACGTTGCATGACCAATCACACACTAAGGTCATTTATACCTCTTCTCTGTACAGATCTCACATTATAGTGATGTATTTAATATTAATAAAAAAAAGAATTTAGTCAGATGTATTCATTTCAGGCTGCTTTGGAAAGTGTGTTGTGATGGCAGATGTCAGGTTGATTGGGAAAAAGTGTCCCAATCAACCTGAATTCACCCTAATTAAACAATGTGACATAAAATTGATTGATATTGTGGCTTTATAAATGGTCAGACACTTGCATTATATTACTTGTCATTAGTTACAAGGTTTTTGACCAAACATATGTGTTTTGTCTGTCATTAGAAGGGCCGCATCTGAGGCAGTAAGTGCATCGCATTACGTTTTCATCAACTTATATGTTATAAAGTTTATAGTAGCTCTGTGGGTGTTCAGTTTTTTAATGTCATTTGGCCAAAATCTCTTATGTTATGTAAGATGAAGTGCTACGAACAGGCTATTTAAGGTAGTATTGTCTATGACTCAACGATAAATGCTAGACAAAGACACACTTTTCCGCTCCTCAAATACTTAAAACATTAGCCTTTATATATATATGCATTTGTAGTCTCGCTGCAGCTGTAGTAACGTGCGTCGACAGGGCAGGAAACCAGCACTAATCACATTTTAATGTCCTCCTGCTTCCCAGCGTTGTGTTTCTGTCAGGGCCTGTGTGTAGCATCCTTCATGTAAGAGGAAGATAAGTTTTTCTTTCAACACTTTGACTGGCTAAGGGGATGATGTTAGCTCCGGTGTTGTCAGGACTGGGGTTTAGTTCACCTACTGGCAGGAGGGAAGTCGACCTAGGGTGAACGGATGATTATGTCATGTTGTTAGACGCGTCTCACTGGGTTATATGCCTATATTTGACCTGAGAATTCATTATTGTGTTAAAAAGCAGAAGAAAAAAAAACTAAAGTACAACAGCATATCTTGGTTCTGTGAAGCATAGCAAAACTAATATTACTTGCATATTACTAGCAGAAACAAAGCAACCTTGGTGTTCCAGGGATCCAGACTGATGTTTAAGAGCAGTGACACTAAGTTTTACAGATGGTGGCACCAGCACCTGATTTGGTAGCGCTGTAGGTAATTTAATCATAAAATTGCTATTGTTTTGCATTAATAAGTGCAGTTACTAATAATATTACATGTTTATTTATTTTAAATGCACATTTGACAGACAAAAAAGTGCCAAACTTGGGACAAAAATTGATTTCTTGATGATTTGATATTTTATTTATAATAGTGATTTCTAAATGTCTAACTATAAATTAAAAAGCAAAACTTGTGAAAGAAATATATTAGGGAGATGGCTAATAAGCCAGTTAGTGCTCATCTGCTGCTTTCTACTGGTTATAGTATAATTATAATAGTAAACTCGTCGACTGAAACCACTGCTTATGTTCATCCCTATTCCCATGTCATGTTTCACACAAAGCAAAACTCTAGAGCAGATGCTAATGGCTAGTCTGGCAGCATCGCTTAAAGGGTTAGTTCACCCAAAAATGAAAATTCTGTTATGAATTACTCACCCTCATGTCGTTCCAAACTCATAAGACCTTCGTTCATCTTCGGAACACAAATTAAGATATTTTTGATGAAATCCGAGAGCTCTCTAACTCCTCTGTAGACAGCAATTTAATTACCACTTTCGAGGCCCAGAAAGGTACTAAAGACATCGTTAAAATAGTCCATGTGACTGCAGTGGTTCAACCTTAATTTCATGAAGCGACGAGAATACTTTTTGTGTGCAAAAACAAATCAAAGATAACAACAGTTTCGTCTTATCCGCCATTCTCGCTGTTTACATTGTAGAGACAGTGCAGTGCTTCCAGGTTCTACATCTGAACGCCGACTCATTATTATCCGGTTCCTGTATCAGCATCATACACGTGTCGTGCTGCTCACGTGTACAGCGAAAGTCTTACGGGTTTGGAACGACTTGAGGGTGAGTAATAAATGAGAGAATTTTCATTTTTGGGTGAACTAACCCTTTAAGGGTCCAATCACATATCGCGTCTTTTCCGCGCACAAGTCAGTTGTTTCAAATGTAGCCGCGTGCCAGGCGTGCTTATAATGGAAGAGACGCGGTCGCGATGCGCATGCGGTGCTTTTTCTGAACTTTTCAGAATGCCGCAAGCGCACCGCAGGTTATGTGACAAGAACCAACCGATCAGCTTCTGCCTTTCTGTAACAAAACTGAAAGCTCAGCCGAACAGCTGATCATAGCAGTACAGGGCGGGTTTTTATTTCCGTTTTTATTTCATTTTCCATCAGTAGTAAAAGCTAATGCAAGGGCTAGAAATCATTAATCCTTAGCTAATACTTCCTCGTCATCGTGGAGAGTGCAGTTCATGGTTGCATAGCCACGGGAGAGCAAGCGCTTGTGAAAAGGAGGAGAAAGCGACGTGGCCGCGCTTTCCACGCGTTTTTGGGCGCGTTATGTGAACAGCCCCTAATACAGTTCATACAGCGTTTTTTTTTTTTTTTTTTTTTTTTTTTACAAGCGTGACAACCCCATTCCATAACCGGTAGGGCTGGGAAAATAAATAGATGCATCGCAAATCAAGAAATGATTGTGGATCGATTCTAATATTTTCAAAATGCTTCTTAGCTTAGTTTTTAGTCTCTGCTTCCTTCCAATTCCTTACACACACCACTTGAACCTTCTATGAAGTAAAGAGTAAAGTTTTTGGTGTACTATTGCTTTAATGTGCTCATGTTTGTGTGACATGACAATATCTGAATGCCTCATTTTTGCAGTTTATTTCCAATAAATGTTCAGTGCTAACTGGGGTTGTGAACTATAGAGGATTTCACATAAAAAAGCAACAAGTTTTTCATGAAATGTCCCCCTCAAAACACTCCTGCTGTGACTCCTTTTAAGAGCTAAGGAATGAAAACAAAGAGTACTTTCGTGGTCTACTACAATTTATAGTCATAACTGGGGACTCCTCCAAAAAAAATCAGTACGGGAAGCCTGGACAGCCATGGAGACCTCCTCACAGGGAACAGTTCTCTGGGCACATTAAAGAGTCTGTACAAGCTGTACGAATCAGATCATTGATTTTATCATTAATACGGTGGCGAAACTTCACATTTGTTCCAGATGAGGACCTGTGTGGATTTGGCCCATGTGTGGGTATGGGCACGACACTGGTTTGGATTGCCTCATTAGAGTCCGTGTTTATTTGTTCCGCCCCTCTCCGGCTGCTTTCCCTCCATGTTTACACAGAGGCAGTGCTACTGTGAAGGGAGGCCGTCTCAGAAGAACAGGCGGAACCGTTCACATGCAAACCAACCCAAATGATTAACATGACTCATCTGGTGTTCATGTTCAGGGTCTCCTGGAGTCTGTTCTAGGATCAGAGGAAAACGGTGATGACACTCAAAAAATACAGTTTCACTTCTAACAATCAACATTACAAGAAGTAAAACACACATACATGTGTACAAATCAAAGTTTGTGTACTAAAACTATTCTTAAAGGAAAACTGACTTTAAAGACTAAAGTTTCTTCTTCAGGCAAATACAAAAAGTACTTCATTTTATAGATATTCATATTTTTATGACCAATGCCTATTATTATTGTCTGATACAGTAATATTACTAAAACAAAAACTGAAATATAAAATTAAGCTAATAATAAATTTTACTGAAGATACATTTTCAGTAAAATTTTACTGAGAAACTCATTTGAAAATTTAAATCAACACTCAAACTATTTTGTGAATATTTGCTAGATGTCTGTTCTTTAATTATATTTATTTGATCAAAAATACAGTAAAAAAGTAATATTATATTATTGTATTGTAAAAAGTAATAAAAGTAAAACTTAATATAAATTAAAAAATGTTTTTTCTATTTTAATATATTTTAAAATATCATTTATTTCTGGAATAAAAAGCTGAATTTTCTGCATGATTGCTCCAGTCTTCAGTGTCACATGATCCTTTAGAAATCATTCTGATGTGCTGATTTGGTGCTCAAGAGACATTTATGATTATTATCAATGTCATAAACAGTTGCTGTTTATTATCTGATGGAACACTTAACCCTTTTTACAGGGTTCTTTGATGAATAGAAAGAGCAGCATTTATTTAAAATATAAATTTGTAACCATTTAAAGGCTTTACTGAAGCTTTTGATCAATTTTTAAATAAAAATGTTAATTTTTTTACTAACTCCAAACATTTGAATGGTAATGCAGGCCAATTGCATATCATTATAATAGTCTAAAGATGTTTTAGGGAATTCCAAATGTCTAAAAGATTATTTAAATTTTAATTATGTTTTTGGTGAAATCTTTACTAATATACAGTAGTATGCGAAAGTTTGGGAACCCCTTACAGAATCTGTGAAAATGTGAATAATTTTAACAAAATAAGAGAGATCATACAAAATGCATGTTATTCTTTATTTAGTACTGTCCTGAGTAAGATATTTTACATAAAAGAGGTTTACATAAAGTCCACAAGACTTTATTAAGACTGAATTTATTAAAATGTTTCCTTCTGGAGCACCAGTGAATGTTTGAACCTTTTTTAATAGTTGTGTTTGAGTCCCTCAGTTGTCCTCAGTGTGAAAAGATGGATCTCAGAATCATACAGTCACTGCTGGAAAGGGTTCAAATATGCAAAAGATGCTTGAAACTGAAGAATCTGCAGGACCTGGAGGATTTTTCTGAAGAACAGAGCTCAGTTTAACTGCAGAATAAACAAGAGACTCATGAACAACCATCACAAAACAATAAAAAACAGTCGTAGATAATCCAGGTAACCACACACAGTATGATATTTAAGAACCAAGGGTTCACAAACTTTTAAACAGGGTCATTTTAATAAATTCAGCTAGTTTTTGTCTTGTGGACAAAAATGCATTTTGTATGATCTCTCTTATTTTGTTAAAATTATTCACATTTTCACAGATTCTGCAAGGGGTTCCCAAACTTTAACATACCACTGTAATAGAACTATCTTTACCAGGCATGAGTTTTTGTCCTAATCAGCCAGACCGCCACAAGCGACAGCAGGTTTTGTTGATTGCTTGGTTTCTGTATTAGTGGCAGTTTATATTCAGTGTGCACAGACTCATTTCTTAAATTTCAATAATATAAAAATGCTGTAAAAAATGTAGAATATGATATACCTCAGTATCAAGTTTCCATCAGCTTTTAGTATAACTGTGTTGTCATTATACATCTCCATAGGACTTTTTATTGTGGTTATTGAAAAAAATCTGACTGCCCATTGAACATTGTTACAGGATTCAGAGGCCGTTTGGGTGAGATATTGAAGGAAACTTACCTCACGAGTGTTGTACTAATTCATGTCTATACAAGGCACATGCAAACATTCACTCCGTCTTTATTACATCTCCACGTCAACCTCCTGGATCAAATTTATGAGGGGCGAACAAGAGCAAGAGCGTTCAGGAGAATAAGAACAGTGTGTTTCGCTCTCGCCTCAAGCATGTTCTCTCACACACAGGTTTAGATAAGCTGTAATGGAGACACGAACTTGCGACACTTTGATGCCTTTTTGTTTATGCTTCTAGTGCCGGCTGCCCCATGGGCAGGTCACAGAAGGGGGAGAAAGCACCTCTCGTACCCTATTAAGACTAATCCTGCCCTGCAAATGACAGGTTCAAATCTCTGACCTCTGTTTGTTTTGACTTCCTCTCATAAGAGCTTGTGTTATGTGGAGTGGATGGAGGCTTTCTGTGTCACAGAGCCGTTTCCTATGTGGCCTCTCAGGAATAGAGGTAATTTACGGGCGAACACAAGTGTGAAACCCACTGTGAATTACTGCTCTGTCTCATTAAGAAGCTCTCTAAAGTACGCACTGGCTCTAAGTTTGTAAAATAAAGTAAACCGTAACATGCCTAGAAAAGATTTTTGCTCCATGTACACCAAATACAATAATAATAGAATTATTTACATTTACGTTACTGCATTTTGCTGGCACTTTTATCCATTCAAAGAATAAATGTAATTATTATGTGTCTTCCCTGGGATTTGAATCCAACCTTGGCAGCTAGATGAAATCGACTCATAGCAACTTCTTTCACATAAACTTCTTTCACATCAACATATAACATCTAAAATCTTTTGTTGTTTTTGTATTAATGTGTCTTTCTTTTTTCTCTCTGACAGAGACATCAAGCCAGATAACATTCTTATGGATGTGAATGGACACATTCGACTTGCAGATTTCGGCTCCTGTCTTAAACTCAGGGAGGATGGAACGGTTAGTATGTTAGCTGTTTTAATATCAATGAATATGCAGATATAAGAGCACGCCAGAATGTTAATCCTCATATTTCACAGAAGAAGGAAGTCACCAGGATTGTTGTTTAGAGCTGATAATGGGTTGTGTTGAACTGGGTCTCCTTTTGTACACTGTAATGGGTCAGATTGATCCTACAACTTGGCTTGTAAGCTTCACAACAGGAATGTGTTAGTGTAAAACCAATACATATTTGTTTTCTGAAAAGCTTTAAGCTCTCAGTGTTTCTGCAGTTCAGCAGGTGCTAGCAATAACACTAGTCATATCAATAACAATAACAAGTCTAGCAATAACAAGTCATGGTTTGATTTCAAGTTAAAACATCCTAATAAATTGTCACTTACAGCATATGCCTCATGGGACTTAAAGTCCCATTAAGCATTGTGAATGACATAATCTATTACTGAAAATATTTTTTTTAAATCACTGTGGAGAAAAATTTGGAACCAAAACTATCTTATGCAGTGACATCCAAACATTTTTTAAGTGTGATGTAAGTGTACTACGTTTTTGGGGTCTGTTTCAAATCGATTTTCCCATATTTTAGTTCACTTCCTGTACTAAGAATATTTCGCCTCAGTTACACTACCGTTTGTTTGGGGGCATTTTCTTCTTTTTTAAGAAATTAATCATTTTATTCAGCAAGGATGCATTAAATTAATCAGCATTTATAATGTCACAAAAGATTTCTATTTCAAATAAATGCTGTTCTTATGAACTTTCTGTTCAAGAATCCTGAGGAAAAAAAGGGGGGAAAAAAAAACAAGGTTTCCACAAAAAAGCTGTTTTCGAAATTGATAAAAAATAAAAATGTTTCTTGATCAGCAAATCAGCATATTAGAATGTGAACTTCAACTTCGATTGGCCAAAATCTGTAGACTGGTACAGACTCAACTATTGTGGACTCACAATAAAAATCTGAGCAAAAGTCATGTAGTGTGTTCTAGCCTTAAAGAAAATGCTGCAAAGAGTTTTAGGTCACATGTTCTTTTATCTAGTGTTCTGATGGGAAGTGCTTGGACAATAAATTTCGAGTTATGCTTAAAAAAAATCTGCTGAAGAAATTGGGCTCCAGCTCAATCATGTAGGCACACTGTTTTAATATAAAATAACACCTTCGGTTTGAAAGGCAGTTTATGATCAGAGTTGTATTTCAGTCACACGTCTTTGAAGCAGGGGTGAGTATTTCACTTGATCTGATATGTGCTGCTGTTTTCTGGCACATCCCAGATAGCTCGGCAGGATATCCCACCGACTTCTGACAAGAGCAGTGTGAGTGTGGTCTCTGCGTGTTCGCACGTGTGTGCCTAACTCTCTTCACATGTCCGTGTTTTAAAGTGTGTGTCACTGCCAGCAAGAGCATCTAATTTACTGCCTCACTTCCACAAATTCTTCCAGCTGCACACATCTGCCACAGGCTGCATTACAGATGGTTTCCGCCGGCTCAGCCCCCTTGAACCTTGGCCAGGAAGCTCCATTCATCCCCCTTGTTCATTAGTGGTCTCTAGTGATATGACTAGCTCTCTTTTTCTCTCTCAATGTGGTCTGTGCTCTGAGAGGTTTTTGTGTATCTGAATACTTTGACTGTTTAACCGTTCCCCTAGGCTGGTGGTTCTTAACCATGTTCATGGAGTCCCCTCAACACTGCACATTTTGCATCTCTCTTTTGTCTGACACCTATTTCAGGTCTTGGAGTCACTACTAATGAGCTGATGACCTGAATCAGGTGTTTTTGATTAAAGAGACATGTAAATTGCACAGTGTTGGACGGCTGCAGGATTGTAGTTGAGAGCCACTGCCCTAGGCTATGCCTACCTCTGCTGGCTGCAACCAATGAGATGGCTTGAGTTATTAATTTGCATTTAATAGTGATGAGTGTTGTGCCAATAAAGACACAACACTCATCACTATAAAATGCAAATGAGCAACTCGTGTGATGCTCAGACAGACATTGAACCCCTCTCTGTTTCTGTTCTCAACGTGCCAGGTCCTGAATTCTCCTGCAGTCATAATAAAAAACACCACAATAAATAGATGAATTTCATGACAACTGTCAAAAAGACTGATTGTATTTAATGACAAAATCAAAATGAAAAAAAAAAAAAAAGTTTTTTAAAAGTTAAACAACAATTGATTTATTGTCTCGATAATGTCTAATTTTCTATTTTTGTTTTTTTCCCTCATTTTTTTTGCTTTGGTGAAATATGACCCGTACATGTTTTTGACAGGTTTTGTGAGATTCATTCAAATGATTTGCATTGTTCTAAAAAAAAAAAAAAAAAACCCTTACCAGGCATCACAGCCCTGCAGGTAGAGACCTGACATTGTGTCCTGAATTGACACCAGGATGCATTTCATTTAATATAAAGTGTCTTTTTGATCCAAAACCTATTAGTAACAACTAGACAGACTATTAACCGGGAGATAGACCTTTGACTAAATGGCAAAAAATGAATTTATGTAATGTAACGGCAGTCTCTGTGAACATTCTTGCCAAATATACATGAAAAATAGCTGAAAACGACTTCAGTACAGACCTTTAACAGACATAACTAAGAAAACAAAGCAGAAAATACTGTACAGTTCCTCTTGGATATGCATTATTCCTAAAAAGTGCATTGTCAACCAGTTCCCTGTAAACTTGACTTTGTTTCCAAAGATGAACCGATATATGCCTTTACTGCTGCAAATGTAAATTAAACCAGTCCAATTAGAGCTTGCTAAATTGAAAATATGTGTTCCAGTTTTGTATGCAATATGCAGCCTTTCCACCTGTTGAACTTTCCAGCATATCTTTAAACTAATTTTCTTTCCTCACAGGTGCAGTCGTCTGTCGCTGTGGGCACTCCAGACTACATCTCTCCTGAGATCCTGCAGGCTATGGAGGATGGGAAAGGGAAATATGGCCCGGAATGTGACTGGTGGTCACTGGGTGTCTGTATGTATGAGATGCTGTACGGGGAAACTCCTTTCTATGCAGAGTCCCTGGTGGAAACGTACGGCAAGATTATGAACCACAAGGTACAAAGTCATTGCAATGTTATTTTAAAACAATAACCCATGCACTGCAGTGATTTTACAATACTGTGTTTTAGGCATAACATAGGGGGCTTTATAGAGACAGGTACAAAAACAATGTTACTGAAAGACTGTGAAGAAAGGAACTGCAACAATGTAAAATATGTATAAAACAATGTAAAATTATTAAGTGGTTTTCTGTTTATACCCTGTTTTCCGCAGGAGCGGTTCCAGTTCCCTGCCCATGTGACAGATGTCTCTGAAAATGCCAAAGACCTGATCCGAAGACTCATCTGCTCCAGAGAGCACAGGTTGGGTCAGAACGGCATTGTGGACTTCAAACAGCACCCCTTTTTTTCTGGCATTGACTGGCAGAACATTCGCAACTGTGATGCCCCCTACATCCCTGAAGTCAGCAGCCCATCTGACACATCAAACTTTGACGTGGATGATGACTGCCTCAAGAACACAGTAGTATATTGCACTTTTGTTTTTGACCTACCTTATTTGAACCCACAACCTTTGGGTTCCCATATCTTATGATCTTACAATCTCTGCTCTGTTTTAGGAGACAATGCCACCTCCTTCTCACACCGCCTTCTCAGGACACCATCTCCCATTTGTAGGTTTCACCTACACAAGTAACTGGTAAGATATCACTGTACAACTCAACTGAGATGATCATGCAGGAGATGCAGGTTCAAATCCGGCATGCATTGTGTTACAATCCCATTCCCTCTCTGTTTAAAACAAAAATCAGCCCTAAAATTGATAACATCTTGATTAGTATCCAGTGCAGGGGTTCTCAACTCTGGTCCTTGAGGTCCACTTTCCTAAATAGTTTAACTCAAACCTTGATTAAACTCACCTGCCTATATCTTCCTAGTAATCTTGAAGACCTTCATTAGCTTGTTCAGGTGTGTTTAATTAGGGTTTGAGCAAAACTCTGCAGGAAAGTGGACCTTGAAAACCCCTGCTCTAGTGTGATCATTTGACCCCTGACTCTGTTTTCCCCTACAGTACGCTGTCTGACCGCGGTTGCCTGCGGGAGTCTGTGGCACCTACGCAGATGGACGTGGGCGTGCAGCGTGGCCTGGAGGACAGTGTGGCTACTGAGGCATATGAACGGAGGATCCGCCGTCTGGAGCAGGAAAAACTAGAGCTCAGTCGCAAACTACAAGGTGTTTGCCCCTTCTTCCTTAGGTTATTTTCTGCTGAAGTAATACCACAAAGTTGTTAGTCTGCCTGGCTGACAATTGAAATGTCTTCTGGTCTTTAGAGGCCACAAAAACGGTTCAGGCTCTGCAGTACTCCAGCGGGGACGGGCCCGTTTCCTCCAACAGAGAGTTTGAGATCCGTGGACTGAAGGAGGAGATAGATATGCTAAGGAAACAAATCGCAGGTAATCTCATATAAACACAATTCACACAAATTTTATATATATATATATATATATATATATATATATATATATATAATATTATTATTTATTTATTTATTTATTTTTGACTAACAATTTACATAAATTGCTGCTTATTCTTAACAAGAGCTGTATGTTTGTTTTGTACATGACATTTACATACTCATAAATGCACAATGTTTTTAATGCCTCACATTGTTGTTTGTGCCTCTTCCTTGTATTTTTGTCTCTCTCCTCCCCCATTCAGATACAGGACAGGTGGAGCAGCAGTTAGAACAGGCCACTTCTGCCCGCAGGGATCTGGAAGACTCCTCTAAACAGATCCGATCTCTAGAGAAACAGCTCAAGAGCATGAAGCAGGAAAGAGATGACCTGCAGAAGGTACAACTTTAACTGCAGCTTCACACAAGCAATGTGTCTCACTAGATTTGTTTGAAAGCACCACATAATATCTTTTGAGAGGTATAATGACATATTATGTTATGCTAAATGTAGGCCCCTGTTTAATTTTTGCTGATTAGAATTAAAAAATGGCAATCACCACGATATAATAAAAGACTCAAATGTTCAATAAATAAGTTGATTTATAATAATAAACAAGTCAGTATGAAACTGTGTAAAATAATAAATGCATTTCTTTAATAAAGTGTTTTTTAATAAAATTATTTATTACAATTAATTTATTATAATAATATATCATTAATAAATTATTTAAATATATCTTTATTTAATAAATTTCTTTAATCTTTTGTACAACTTTGTTTACTGTTTACTGGCTACAGGGCCTGCAGGACTCCTTAGAGAAGCTGAAAACTCAGGGGAAGGAGCTGAAAGAGGCGGACAGCCAGAGGAAAATGGCCATGCAAGAGTTTGCCGAAGTGAGCGAGAAGGTGACGGAGCTGCGGTCACAGAAGCAACGACTCTCTAGACAGCTTCGGGACAAAGAGGAGGAGATGGATTCCCTCAATCAGAAGGTGGAAGCACTTCGGCTGGATGTGCGCAAAGCCGAGAGGGCCAAGAAAGAGGTTAGAGTGGAGGAGAACAGCTGATCAGAGGAGTCTGTTCTGTGCGCTCATACATTAAATATGTGTAAACTCTGTGTCCGTGTGTGTAGATGGAGGCCCAGGCTGAAGAGTGGTCTGCTGAGTCTCAGAAAGAGAAGAAGTTGAGGGAACGCAGTGAGCAGTACAGCAGACAGCTGGAAGAAGAGCTGGAGGGAATGAAGGTTTGTGCACACAAACACACTTTTTTTCCTGAAAATAAAGCTGTAAGATGTGAGAGGCTATGTTACAGTGATTTTGCCACTAGCTATGTTTCCATCCAAAGTTGCGAATTTAACAAATTTGGAATATTGCATAAAACATTTGTGATTAAAGCACTGTTTCCATCCAGTAAGCCGAAGAGAAGAAATCGTTATTTCCTGATAAACTGGTGCCAAAAATCACTAAGAAAAATTGAAGTTGCTGCAGTAGAAGCCACTGTATACAATCATTTTTGTATTAAATAAATTGCTTGCACCTCAGAGCCTGCAGACAAAACACAATAAACGCTGTTGTTGTTATCTTGCATTCAAATGCCAGGTGTTTGACAACACAATCATGTGAGGCGCTTCTGGTAGGGAATTATACTGAACCACTTTAACAACAGACTTTGATCAGGCATTACAGAATGACCTAAACAGTATTTCAGATGCTATTCGCTGGTTGGTCCAGTTATGCCGTTCCATCGCAAAGTCGCGTCTTTTTTGATGCGCATCAAAGAATTTATTCAGTAAAAGTGTTTCCATCGTAGTTATGTGCATGTTTTCGTATTGCATAAAAAATGTATCCGACTCAGTTGCGCGAATACGTTTTTTTAATGCGCATTTTTATAATTGATGTGCATATTCACGTTTTCATGCAGAGGTTTTTTTTTATGCAATATCCCAAAATGTACATAAAAATAGTTGAATGGAAACATAGCTACTGTTAACCCTTTTGCGGAGTTAAAAAAAACCCTCTAAGACCGTTTGTGTTCCCGGTCAAAAATGACCGGCCTTGTAAATATTGCTTGTAAATCACATGTTATGCTATATTATCACTAAATATTGAATTAAATCTTTTTGTTAACTTGTTTTCTTTCAATTGGCACAGGATTTGTATTTATTTTTGAAACTCATTGATCGTAGGCCTCATTGATCTGAGGATAAAGTTAATCTCTATTAAAAAGAAAATAATATTTTAGTATGTAATATTCAAAGCAGTTTGTTTGTGTACATAAACGTGTGCAGGTCCGAGGCTTTTATTTTTGCAAGCACACATGTACAAATGTGAACATGATGAATTATATAGGCATGAATATGATGAACTATATAGGTGTAAATACTTAATTTGTTTACCATTGTATTAATACTATACATTTACTTCATAGACATCCTTCTCTGATATATCCATTCTTCTCTCTGTTTGCTCTGTTGTCAGTGTTTCTTTGTCACAAGCACTACTGTACATGTTGCTTGGGATTGGATGTTTGTATCAGAGCATTTTAATGAGTGTTACTATTTTTCTGTGTCGTGAAGCAGCAGAAGCAGGTGGGCCGTTCTCCAAGCGTTGGGACCTCTGAGCAGCACCAAGAGCTCAGTAAATTACGAGCAGACCTGGAGAAGAAGACTGTGTTCTATGAGGAAGAGCTGGCACGCAGGGAACTACAACATGCCAACGAACTGAAGAACTTGAAGAAGGAGCTGCGAGAAGCTGAGGGACAGCAGCTCACCTTGAAGAAAGAGATCATGATGCTCAAAGACAAGCTTGAGAAGACCCGCAGAGACAGGTACTGATCTTACTACAAGAGATTGTTAAACGGCACCATGTATTATTTTACTTGATAATTCTAAGGGTCGGAGTTTTCAGAAATGTAAAACTAAATTTCAATCATTTGTAGTGCAAGGAACCTTGACTAAGATTACAAGTGGTCTTAAGAAAAAAAAACATAAAATATAGAGTAGATCATGACCTCTTTAAAATAAGCTATGGAGTTTGGATTGTGTTAGTATGTTGGCAGTGTGTGTTGGATGCTGACAAACCCTAATGCTCAATAAATCATTTCACCCTCACAGTCAGAGTGAACGAGAGGAGTTTGAGACAGAGTACAAACAGAAGTACGAGAGAGAGCGAGTGCTGCTGTCAGAGGAGAACAAGAAACTTTCCAGTGAACTTGACAAGGTGAACATTCACACACTCCTAGGGCTGTCACGATAACTGAACGTCAACATGAAATTCAGCAGTTCAGCCTCTTTACTTAATGCACTGATGCAGGTTATGTCAAAGAAACATTTTTTAAATTTTTTTTTCTATAATCGTTTTTAAAACTCTCTCTTAATTCTGAAATGACTTTTCTTTTTCATTGATGTCGCTTAGGCACCGCAGGCAGTTGGATAATGTTAACCAATATCCAAATATCTATTTAGGCATTGCTTTAGGAAACTCATATTGAGTGCTGCAGGATGGCATATCTTTTTAGGCCAACCTGGAAATTGGCATTCCCCTGATTCCCTTGACAAAAAGACAATAAGATTTTTCCACTGGCTTTTTTGGATTATTGCAGAAAATAAGCTCGGTGACCAACAAAATTTTACAATTTTACATCAAGATAATTTTCACAAATGAACACTACTTTTATTAATTTTGAAGTCTAAAATATTCATCAGAAGTAATAAGCTAAAGCTAGGCTATAAACAAACTACACCACAATCACATGACTTGACCAATTACCAATCTTTATTTCAAATTTACAAGTTGGAAAGTTTGAATTAGATTAGTTTGCAAGAGTGCAGGTATAAACACAATAAGGCTGTAGAAGGGAACTAAATGGGATTTCCTGTTTGGCGTGATGATGTTTAATGTTCCCAAATGTCCCATTTTGCCACTCATTAGTAACCACATTTTCAGTACAAGTAAAAGCTTAAAAAAAATCACCAAAAAGCACCAGTGTATTTTATGTTGTAGAATAAAACGTGAACATATTTTTAGCTCGTGTTAACCACAGACCTTATTTCAGACATTTAACCAAAAACCTATTCCAAGAATCCATTGACTTCAGGACGATGGAACTGAAAGTGCAAATAGAAGTGTGATGGATAAAATCAGGTCTTGACACCAAATAATTTTCTCAAAAAAAAAAAAAAAGAAGAAGAAAAAAAATAATAATTCACATTTATGGAAGTAAAACAGCATTTCACATTAGCTTAAATCATACCTTACAATTTTTTTAACCAACTGAATTATCTCAATGCCACTTATGTTGTTCGACTGTGTTGTTTCTTATAGAGTGAGGTGAATGTTATCATCTTAAGTCTTCTCGAATGACAGTCGACGGTGCTTGTCATGCTCACATTATATTGTTTATTGTTTTACATTATTGCAGACATGCCTTAAATTCAAGTTAAACTGTTGGTGTGCAAACAATTTTATCTACTGTATAAACAATGTTTCTCATAGTAAAACTACTACGATTTGAAAAAAAATTATGGCATACCAGTATTTTTAGGCTTGGATACTATGACACTACTGTGGCTCCAGGATGCTGTGCAACACTAACACATCAGCCCACAATCCTGAAACCACAACCTCCATCTCTCATATTACTGAAGTCAAAGATTCCACTTCGCTTTTGATGTGGTCATTACGCTGAAGATGACAGGAGGCTTCGCTTTTCAGCGGTCAGAGTTGATGCTTTTTGTTAAAACCATTAATTAATACTCAGTATCATTTCTGAGCGCTTCAAATGGAGTGTAAAGCGCACAGAGTGGTTTAAAGAGAGCCCTACATGTGCGTGTGTTGGTTCATAACTGCTCTCAGTGAGGCTGACGGCAAAAAAAAACACACGCCAGAGATGTTTAGAGAAGAACCCTTGGAGGGCAGCACTCAGTTGTGAAAGAAAGAAAACATGCCGTTGCCATTTGCGGACTGAGTGTTTCCATGAGCTGAAGATATGGTCCACCATGCCAATGTTTTACTGGGAAGTCAGTCAGCGTTCTCCCCCCTGTGTAAGCACAGGGAAATATGCTGATCAACAGACAGGAATCTGGAATGGTTATCCTGAGGACCACTGCGAGGGTTCAGAGCTCCGGTCAGAGTGCAGTGTTAGATGAAAACGTTAAATAATGCAAGTGCAATTATGGGGTGGTCAACCTCACCAGCTCTTGCTTAAGACAGAGAGCGCATCTAAATCAGAGTTGACTGGATATATGTGTACTAGCAGACAAAAAGCATGTTTACTGCGAAGTCAACTGAGCTGTTGCAGGCGGAGGGGGTCATGTTTATTCATGAGCGTTTCGTGGTTCTTGGTGGTTTAGGGGCGGAAATGTAGAGGGTATTAGAGTGACACGAGTGGCTTTGCATGGTGGTCCATCCTGCAGGCTCTGATGAGAGCCAGTCGCTGTTTCTCTGGTCCGAATAATTACATCTGGCTTCTTAAATTGCCATATTGGTTTGTGATTTTCTGAAATGATGATGGGCATGTTTTTGAGCCTGTTGTTAATTGGGTTGTATTGGAGTAAAAACCTCAAATGAGGATTATTTTCTGTTCACTGAAATGAAATGTATAACTGGGTCAGGGATGTGCTAAACTACATTTTCAGAATAAAGTCTGTGTGTTGACTGAATGAATACGTGTTCATAAAAAAGTACTGTATAGTCTTGTTAAGTCTTTTATGCTCACCAAAGTGGCATTAATTTGATAAAAAACTGTAAAACAGTTATACTGTGAAATATTATTGTAAATACAATGTAAATTTCTATTTTAACAACTTAACTTTGTATTTTAATATATTATTAAAGTGGTAATTTATTCCTGTGTTGCAAAGCTGATTTTTCAGCATCATTACTCCTGATTTCAGTGTCACGTGATCCTTCAGAAATCATTCTAATATGCTGTTTTGCTGCTCAAAAAACATTTCTTATCATTATCAGTGTTGAAAACAGTTGTGCTGCTTAATATTTTTGTGGATTTCTTTGATGAATAGAAAGTGCAAAAGAAAAAAATGGCACTTACAGGTGCATCTCAATAAATTTTTTTTCCTGTAATTTAATATAAAAAGTAAAACTTAAATATATTCTAGATTTATTAGACAAAGTAAAATATTTCCAGACTTTTTTTATTTTTTTATTTTTTTATTTTGATGATTACAGCTTGCTGCTCATCAAAATAAAAAAATCAGTATCTCAAATTATTAGAATATTTAATTTCAAGTTCTATTAAATTGGCATTCTCAGGGTATAAATACTGGGTTTAGGTCAGTAATCCCAACAACAGTCATGGGGAAGTCTGCTGACTTGACAGTAGTCCAGAAGACGATCATCAAGACCCTCTACAATGAGGGTAAGCCACAGAGGGTCATTGCTGAAAGAGCTGGCTGTTCGCAGAGTGCTGTGCCAAAGCATATTCATGGAAAGTTGACTGGAAGGAAAAGGTGTACAAGTGAAAGGAATGACCCGTAGGCTTGAGAAGATTGTCAGGTGAAGCCGATTTAAGAACTTCAAAAGGAGTGGACTGAAGCTGGAGTCAGTGCATCAAGAGCCACCGCACACAGACGTCTTCAGGAAATGGGCTACAACTGTCACATTCCACGTACCAAGCCACTTCTGAACCAAAGACAACGTCAGAAGCATCTTACCTGGGCTAAGGAGAAAAAGAACTGGACTGTTGCTCAGTGGTCCAAAGTCCTCTTTTCACATGAAAGTAAATTTTGCATTTCATTTGGAAATCAAGGTCCCAGAGTCTGGAGGAAGAGTGGAGAGGCACAGAAACCATGTTGCTTGAAGTCCAGTGTGAAGTTTCCACAGTCAGTGATGATTTGGGCTGCCATGTCATCTGCTGGTGTTGGTCCACTGTGTTTTCTGAAGTCCACAGTCAACGCAGCCATCTACCAGGAAGTTTTAGAGCACTTCATGCTTTCTTCTGCTGACAAGCTTTATGGAGATGCTGATTTCATTTTCCAGCATGACTTGGCACCTGCCCACACTGCCAAAGGTACCAAAAGCTGGTTTAATGACCATGGTGTTACTGTGCTTGATTGGCCAGCAAACTCGCCTGACCTGAACCCCATAGAGAATCGATGGGGTATTGTCAAGAGGAAGATGAGAGACACCAGACCCAACAATACAGATGACCTGAAGGCCACTATCAAAGCAACCTGAGCTTCCATTACCCCTGAGCAGTGCCACAGGCTGATTGCCTCCATGCCATGGCGCATTGATGCAGTCATTCATGCAAAAGGAGGCCCAACCAAGTATTGAGTGCATAGAAATGAACATACTTTTCAGAAGCCTGACATTTCTTTTTAAAATATCCTTTTTTTTTATTGATCTTATGAAGTATTCTAATTTATTGAGATTTATTGGTGGGTTTTTGTTAAATGTGAGCCAAAATCATCACAATTAAAAGAACCAAAGACTTAAAAGTACTTCAGTCTGTGCATTGAATTTATTTAATACACAAGTTCCACAATTTGAGTTGAATTACTGAAATAAATAAACTTTTCCACGACATTCTAATTTATTGAGATACACCTGTATTTGAAATAGAAATCTTTTGTGACATTATAAATGTCTTGACTGTCAAGTAGATTAAATTGATTTGATTAATCAATTTAAATAAATAAATAAATAAATAAAAATAATCTGTAGTGTGTTCAATGACATCTTTTATTGTGTGTGTAGGTGATGTCTTCATTTGAGAAGTTGAGCAGCAGTAACAAACAGCTGGAGGAGGAGATGAAAGAACTGGCTGATAAGAAAGAGAGTGTGGCTCACTGGGAAGCCCAGATCACAGAAATCATTCAATGGTGAGAAACACACACTTGCTTTCACCTTGCTGTCTAATCGCATGTTTTAATCTGGAATCAGTGCTCTTAAGACGCGTTTCCACCGAAACTACCTGGAAAAATTTGTCCTGGGAACTTTTTTCCCTCAGACCTTTCCATCATGGTCTAAAGTACCTTGAAGATTAGGCAAATTAGTCCAGTGATGTAGGAGTGCATGCAACTTTTCGTTTCCCGCTGGTTTTCGTCCTCCGCATATAAGCTTAATAAAGCCTGAACCTCGTCGTCAGTCCATTGGCCGTATTTTTTAAACTTGATGAAAATTGTTTATTTGAATAGCAAACAACTCTTAAGCCACAGGAACTTTCCTCAGGAACTAGGGACTTGCTTTTAGTTTGCAAGAGTGCAGGTATAAACACAATAAGGCTGTAGAAGCTGTCTTCTAAAAATGGTTAAAATAAAATACTGCGTGGAGTGCTGCATGACCTCAACCAATCAGCATGTTCAGCGTACAAGTCTCACCCCTGAAAAGTTACTGAAAAAGTACTACCTCATGAGCAGGAACTTTCTGAGGGTGAAATTTTTGCCCGGAACTTCATTTAAACCCTTGTCCCTGCGGTCAAAACACAGAGTACCACCCCAAAGTCCCTAGTTCTTGGGGAAAGTTCCTGCAGTAGAGCCAAAGTGCAGGAGTGTAGGAATGATCTAAAAAGAGTGGAGTAGGGACATAGCAGCTTGACTAATGAATATTAATTATGCAACATAACATTTGCCCATTAGTCCTTGCTGAAAGGCAGATTAGTAGGAACTATCCATAAACTATCACCACTTTCTTGTTCGTTTGTTCCATTGCTTAAAACAACTGGCCAGCAATAGCTTCTGCTTAAAATCACGGCAGCAGTTTTTTCTGTGCACAGAGGCTGAAAATTCTAAAATAAAAAACTAAAATAATGGTTATTATGCTTGCTGCTTCTCTGCATATTTATAATTCAGTTTTTGTTTCACTTCTGTTTCTTTGGCACCAAACCCTTGGTTTTTGTATGGCCATGGGGCCATCTTGTGGTCATGTTTGGAAGTGCAGTTCTAAAACATCTGTTTTTCTCTCTCAGGGTCAGTGATGAGAAAGATGCTCGAGGATATTTGCAGGCTTTGGCTACTAAGATGACAGAAGAACTGGAAGGCCTGAGGAACACCAGTCTGGGTGCACGTGCTACTGTGAGAGTCCTTTTGATCTTGACTGTTACGTTTTTTAAATGCATTGTAGCATGAGTTAATAATGAAGTTTATTATAAACAATGACCTTTTCAAACTTTAAAATAGCAATAGCAAAAGTAGATGTTTAATTTTCTTTTCTTCTGGTTTTCCAGGACATGCCATGGAAGATTAGACGTTTGGCTAAGCTGGACATGTCTGCCCGTCTGGAGCTGCAGTCTGCACTGGATGCCGAGATTAGAGCTAAACAAACCATCCAGGATGAGCTCAACAAAGTCAAGGCGTCCCATATGGACACTGAGTGGTAAAACACACATCTCTCCTTTAAAGCTTGCAGAAGAATGTACCTTTCGGTAGATCAGGAAATGAGTTGATCGGTATTATCAAAGAATTTAGATATATAAAGACTTATATTATTAGGAATGGGAGAAAGTGCAACACACAAAATGGCGAAACAAGTCCTGTCTTCTAAGTAAAAAGCCAATTGGTAAAGTCATTGCATCACTGTTGCATCACATTGCAGCTGCTGTTAGAAGCTCCGGTTGTTATAGAAACAGTCAGTGTTCTGAGACGCGTTGTGCATTGGCTGGTCCAGCCAGACCTTTTTTTTTTTTTTTTTTTCATGATTTAAGCATTTAGAAACAAAATTTATGAGACTGTTGTTGTCAGATTTTATTGGTGATTTAAAAAAAAAAAAAAAAGTAATCGTAATCTAATTAAATTTAATCGTAAGCTTGGTAAACAGCTTTGGAGAATTCAAAGATGGCCGCCTAGTGGAATGACATGTCTAAAAGGGACTTTGGTATTATGCAGTTGATAATCCAGTGAATAGCTGGTAAGAATGGTCAACGGATATGGGTTTGACCAATGTCCAAGTGCCAGTTTTATTCAGAAAATATAATTTGATGATTGAGTTGTATACACAATAGCTAGAAATTATACATATTTTATATTATTTAATTTAAAAGCATGTGAGAAAAGTTGTTTATGTTAGATCTTCAAAGTCAGCATGAATAAAAATTCACATCTCAAAATCAAATCAACAAAACTGATGGGTAGAACCACTTTCCCAAACTCCCAAACAAGACAAAATCAGTTGATTCTTCCATTTCATTGTGACTTTAATAATTCAGTGAAATTATTCAGTTAATCAGGTTATGGTCATTACAATTTGTTTGATTTTGTTCTGCACAGCAAGCTGGAGGAGTTGGAAAAGACGAACCAGGACCTGCAGGCAGAGATCCAGAGGCTGAAACAGGAAACTGAGAATTTGCGATTGTCTAAAGGTAAAAGCCTGAACATTTGAATTGAGTCGGGCAAAATTTCTTGATATTTGTTTTGTTGGTGTATATGTTTGTATATGACATTTAAGTCATGTTTTGTGTTCCAGGGGTCAAGCACCAAGACTCCCAGAATTCCTTCCTGGCTTTCCTCAATGCTCCGACCTCCGCCCTGGATCAGTTTGATGTAGGTATTTTAAAACAGTGGCATGTGGCTTCATTTTAAAATGAAATTGCAGCAAAAGTTACTATATAACATTCATTCTTTCTGTCTGCTTTTTCATTTGTTTTTCACGCAATATTGATTTTATTGATATTTATGTTTCCTCTTGTATTCACTTTACATGGTTTAGTGTGGATTAAATAACATTCTCAATTATTACTTCTGGGCTTTTGAGACAGTAATTTTAAAAGCGAGTAAGCGTGCAGATCCTTTTCTCTGTGTTCATATATTGTTTGCTCTCTTTTTATTTCTTTCTCTCCTTCTATCTGTCTATTTTGTCTGTGATGAAGCGCTCCACTGCCTGTGGGCCGGCCGCCAAAGGCAGACGTGTAAGCTCCTTTTGTTGTGTTCGGTGCAGAGGTTTATCTCTATGTTGGTTTGATTGTGTGAATTTGATGCATGTCTGCGGTCTGTTACTGCATGGCATAAGTGGCATATCCACACTTCCCAGAGGGTTTCTCAAGTGCACATGCTTATTTGTCACATTCAGGGTCAATTTCACCTCAGTTCTTCTGAGTTCTTCATCATGAGCATTTAGACTACAAACTGACACTTTCTGTAGCTAATACATATGCAACATTTTGTTCCATTCATCTTGCATTACCAATGGAGGTTTGGATGACAACTTCTAACTCAATTTTGCATATAATTGCTGTTTCTAATCTATTGTGAAGCTTTTTGTGAAAACGACATGTGGCGTTTGTGTTCAGCAGTGTTTCAGATTTCTCTAAATTGGTGCTTTTTCCTGTCAGGCATCATTGATGTGTTATTTGGTTCTTGGAAATGTTTTTTAAACCTCTGTCCTGTCAAAATGCTGCTAACGTGCATGATATCTTTGCAAACAGCCCTGTTGTGTTACGTTTAGCAGGCATGTTTTGAGTCTAAATGCTGCCATTTTATGTTTTCCATCTGTTGCCCATGATATAGCTGGGTTGGTACTCTAAATGTTTCCTATCTCTAACCCTCTCAATAGATTGATTCTATCGATAACTTCAGCCTGTCCAACACACCATCCCGGGAGGAAGATGGAAGATCCCAGGTCACGTCACACTCTCGCTCACCTTCAACTACCAGCGATACAGAGTCTCACGAGGTGACTTCTCAGTGTCTGACCCCTTTAGCAACGCTAAAACTTAGAAACCTAGTATGCTGCACTGCCATTTTGGATGATACTTAACACTGAGCTTGTCACAGTGCATTCTGGGATTGCCTTGTCCAATAACCATGGGATGCCACCTTAGAATATGGCCAAAAGCATGCCTATGAGGCTTAGAGGTCTGTCTAGGTAGGGAGCTCAGCAGGTTTTGGAACAAAGCTTCACTCATTCAGAAAAAGAGATGGTGCAGATGATGCTTTAATGTTTCTAATAGGATGTTAGCATGTTGTGACTAATAGCCATGACTATGTTTCCAGCAGGTAGATCAGCCACAAAGAGGTGCACAAACTCCCATTCGATCAGGATACAGTAGCTCTGGTCACAGCACACCTAAAGTAATTCTTTAATTCATTTTCCTCATATTCTAGCTACTTTCATATCAGCCAGTCAAACATATTTTATATTCTGTAATATGTTATAATTTATAGTTTTCTAAATTGCTCTTTTTAGCCAAAGGCCCATCAATTCGTGGTGAAGACCTTCAATACACCCACTAAGTGTAACCAGTGTACGTCTTTAATGGTGGGAATAATTCGACAGGGCTGTACGTGTGAAGGTAAGGGGTCACTACGGCAACAGCTGAGGTTGTCATGGAAATAATAATTGGCATTAAGATTGGCATTCACCTTGTTCTCCTCCTTCTGCAGTCTGTAATTTCTCCTGTCATGTGACGTGTGCGGACAAAGCTCCTGCTGTATGCCCGATCCCACCGGATCAAACCAAAGGACCGCTGGGTATCGACCCCCAGAAAGGCATCGGCACAGCTTATGAGGGCCACGTCAAGGTTAGAAGCTTTAATTTAAATCCCCATGAAAGTTTTGTGATCAAAACTATTATTGTTGCTATTACTAACTATTAGCAGATAAACATTTAGTTTTTTATCTTCCTGGAAAATGGAGCAGGATTAAATGGTTATTTCACCCAAAAATGAAATTCCTGTCATGAATTACTTACCCTCATGTCATTCCAAACCTGCAAGACCTTCGTTCATCTTTGGATCACAAATTAAGATATTTTTGATGAAATCTGGGAGGTTTTTTATCTCCCAAAGAAAGCAACGAAATTACCACATTCAAGGTCCAAGAAGTAGTAACGACAGTCTTTACTGTCAGTCTCCTATGCAGTTGATGCAGTGAACGATGTCTTTAGTACTTCTCTGGACCTTGAATATGGTAATTTCGTTGCTTTCTTTGGGAGATAAAAAACCTCTCGGATTTCATCAAAAATATCTTAAATTGTGTTCTGAAGATGAACGAAGGTCTTGTGGGTTTGGAATGACGTGAGGGTGAGTACTTAATGACAGAAATTTCATTTTTGGGTGAACTAACCCTTTAAGTTATAATTTTAACCTATAATACTTTAGCTTTAAAAATAGTCACCAAAGGTAATATTGCTATATTGGATAATATAATATAATATAATACAATACTGTATAATATAAGTTGAGAAGTGGTGTTTTCACTAAGTTGAGAACTAATTCTGAGATCTTTTCTTTTAGGTGCCTAAACCGTTAGGTGTGAAGAAGGGGTGGCAGAGGGCCATTGCTGTGATCTGTGACTTCAAACTCTTCTTATATGATCTCCCAGAGGGCAAAGCTGCTCAGCCTGGTGTCATGGTGAACCAGGTTATTGACATGAGGTCAGAGAGGACTTCAAAACAAACATCTGAGCCTGTGTTTGATTCTAATGACTGTGTTTGCATGACATCTAAATCGTTCTCTTTTGTTTGCAGGGACGAGGAATTTTCAGTTAACCAAGTTTTGGCATCGGATGTCATTCATGCGAACAGGAAGGACATTCCCTGTATCTTCAGGGTGAGTTGAACATGATTGTACAATATTTTATTGACATAAGTTCATATTGGTAACATTAGTTTTGTAATGTAATTTAAGAAAATTATTTTGTGCCTGTGTTCGGTGATAAACTTTAGAAGTTGTTGTCCTCTTCCTCTCCTGCAGGTGACAGCATCACAGCTCTCCTCATCCAGCAATAAAAAATGCTCCATCTTGATCCTGGCTGACAGCGATCAGGAAAAAATCAAGTGGGTTGGCCTGCTGAGCGAGTTGCACCGCCTCTTGAAGAAGAGCAAACTTAAAGAGCGCTTTGTTTACGTCCCTAAAGAGGCGTATGACAGCACACTGCCTCTCATCAAAACCACACAGTCTGCTGCTATTATAGGTACAATCCACCATATCCCAATAATCTTGGGTTTATAATGTTAATGTCAAGATGTTTTATTACATAAAAATCATTAAGACCTACATATTTTTATAATCTCTGAAACGACTGGCTAACCTCTTCACATGTGAAAATGAGTAAATGTGGGTGATCATATTATGTTAATGAGCTTGTTGGTATGTCCGTGTCATGTTTTTTGTAGCATAGTTTGTGTGAGTGGTATGAGTAGAGTGTGTCTAATATTTATTCATTCTTTGAGTTCTCGTACTTTGAAAGTGCAAGAAAAATCCTCTTTAATAAAACAACAATTTAAGAACTGGTCTGCACAGGTCCAACTCAATCCAATGTAGCTTTATCAAACTCTGCTTTATGATTATTTTAACTTCACTTCTATTTATCCTCAGATCATGAGAGGATAGCCCTGGGCAATGAGGAAGGGCTGTACGTTATTCACGTTACCAAAGATGGTAAGTGTAATTAAAAGCTTTATTTGTGTTTACTATACTTATCTGTTGTGTTTATACTGTATTTTAGGCATCTTAGTGCATCTTTGATGTTAATACAAAGCCTCTTATTGTTTATATATTCCTATTCACAGAGATTATCAAGGTAGGAGATAAGAAGGTCCATCAGATTGAGCTGATCCCATCAGAACAGTTGATTGCCGTGATTTCGGGTCGAAATGGCCATGTTCGACTCTACCCAATGACGGCCCTGGATGACCGCGATGCCGAATTCTACAAGATAGCGGAGACCAAAGGCTGCCAAACTCTGGTTTCAGGCACGATCAGATCTCTCACATGCCTTTTTGTGGCCATGAAAAAACTTGACAAGGTGATCATCTACGAGCTTAATAAGAGCAAAACACGCCATCGGAAGCTGCGGGATATCATTGTCCCAGCATCTGTGCAGTGGATGGGTCTTCAGGGCGACAAGCTTTACATGGGCTTTCAGTCCGTGTTCCTGCGCTACAGTCTTCAGGGGGATGGAACTGTCAATAGCCTCCTTCACTCTGACGATCACACCCTGGCCTTCATTGAGCAGCTGAGCCTGGATGCTCTCTGTCTTGTAGAGATCTCCAGTAAAGAGCTGCTCTTGTGCTTTAGCAGTATTGGTGTGTATGTGGACTGCCAGGGCAGACGTTCACGACAACAGGAACTGATGTGGCCGGCGAAACCCACCACATGCCGTAAGTGACGATTATTCTTTCTGTACAGATTATTATGGCTTGTGTTTACTTGTTTATAGTATGAAAGTACCAATCAACAAAATTTAGGATGAAATTATTGCACTTAAAATGTATAACAGTATATTGGATCTGTGTATTTGCTCTTAAAGTGACAGCAGCCTAATAAACCTGCTGCTTTCTGTCATTAATGTTAATCAAACAAAAAAAAAAGTGAAAATCTCACTGCTTTTGACTGAATGACTTTTGTAACTTTAATAAGAATGAATGTATATTTAATTTACACAGTGAAGACTATGCAGTGTTTTTTATATATTTGATTACAATTTATGTAGTCTAGTATTTCTTAATTCTAATAAAGTTTTTCAGGTAGGTCTGTTGTAGTTTGTTTTCTTATATGCTTGTAATTAGTTTCTTTTTATCACTGTTTACTTGTCTTCAGTGAGCTTATTTTTTATTTTTTTGTTTTGTATTTTTACTTAGGATAGCATTAGTCTTTTTATGATGTTGAAAATGGTGACAAGAATTATGAAATTTCAATGGTATCAAAAATGTTGATATCATTATTTAAAGCAAAAATAACTATATCATGATGTATTATCTTTATCGTGAAATAAAATCATATCATGATACAAGATTTTGGTCATATTGCCCATTATATTTAAAATATTATATATATATATATATATATATATATATGTATATATATATATATATATATATATATATATATATGTATATATGTAATATATTATTTTATGTAAATAATATTGCCTTATTTTTACACTAGATATTTTGTGTACTCCAGTTGAGTGTGTGCATTGTTGTAATTAAGTGCTCATCAATTATAATAGTCACCAACCGTTTAGTTGTGGATGTTGTGCTCATAATTTGCACAAAATGTCCTAAACAGAGGAATTCTGAGGATAACTTGCTTGCTTAATAGTTTAGAGGTTAAGTGCTAAGATGACACTTTCTCAAATTTTTTTGTGACTTTTGTCTTGCAGGTTATAATGCACCTTATCTGTCAGTGTATAGCGAGAATGCAGTGGATGTATTTGACGTCAACACTATGGAGTGGATTCAAACGATGCCTTTGAAAAATGTACACTTTTCATTATATCTTCAATACCACATCATAAGAAAAGCTTCTCATCTCTTTATAGAATAAAATATAGTAGAAGCAGGTGGTAAATTAAAGTGCAGTGCAGTTAATGAGCGGTGTGTCTCCTGCATTGCAGGTTCATCCTCTGAACGCAGACGGCTCCCTAAATCTGCTAGGGCTGGAGACCGTACGGCTCATCTACTTTAAAAACAAGACAGCAGGTGAAATTCTCCCTCTTGCTGCTGCTCCAGAATTCCTGCCCCACATATTCATGCATATTCAGCAGGAAATAAAAGATAAGAAAATGAAAAGTTGTTTCAGTGGCAGAGAAAGCTAATGCATTTTCACACAAACATTGTTTTCTTAATAATTTGCACTGATAAATCTGTCACATGGGTTTAGAGACTTTTTTTTTTTTTATATAAAGAGAATGGGGTCCATTTTTATTTCCTATTGTTGTTAAAAGAATTGGCTTAATATGCAGCATCTTGTGAATAGGAAGCATCAACTCATGTATATGTGATGTAACAGAGTTGTACATCCTAATAGATGGTGTTCTGTCGTTTCATACAGTTTAATGTGTAGTGTAATGTGTTTAATGCTTTGTGTACTGTGTAATGATGTGCAGAGGGAGATGAGCTGGTGGTGCCAGAGACATCTGATAACAGCCGTAAACAGATGGTGCGCAGTGTGACAAGCAAACGCCGCTTTTCTTTCCGCGTGCCGGAGGAGGAGAGGGTTCTGCAGAGGAGGTGATGTTCAAGCCTAGCAACCATCTTGACTTCTAAAGGAAACTCTTACGGGCTTTTCACACTTGAAATTGTTCATTTTTGGACCTTTCTAAACCCTAAGAAGTTTTATGTTTTAACTCTGTTCATAATTAATTTATCCCTAGTTTTACATTCTTATTTATATTTTTATGTGGTCAGTAACAGCTCTATTAGAGATGCACTGATGTATTGATCATCAGCGGTTTTTAAACAGTTGGCCAGTGGTTGATAGTGAAAATAATTGTTTTTATCAGCTGATACCGACTATTGGCAGATAAAAGCAATTATCGGCCACTGGCCAATTGTTTAAAAATAACCGATGATCATGGACAATTATATCCTGTCAAAAGGGGGTGGAAAAACATGTCAGACTGCAACTCATACTGAGTGTGAAGAAAATGTTTCTTGTATTTAATTTAGGGCTGTCAAAAGATAACGCTACAATAGCATGTTAACAGTTGGAAAAAAATAGCAATGTTAAAGCAGGCTCTATTTGACCCTATGAATCACCTGTATTTCAAGCCAGGGTTGCCAGGCCCCTACACCAAACTATATTTGTAGCATGCCTTCCATCCAGTAATTACAAAGAGATTTGTGCATTGTTACTTCTGATTAGGAGCAAAGTTACAGCTTTCAAATTCTTTCAGTTTTATCATGAAATTTAAACAATTTGACACTCTTAAATGTGAAGTTAGTCAAGTGACAGATTGCTGTAGCGTCTCAATTCAAGCGGCAACATAAAGCGAGAGTCATCTCTTCCTCTTTTTAGACCTGAAAAAACATGAATGAACATCAAAAGGGATGTTGAAAGATACAGTACAATTTACCAAAATGTATCAGTGTAATCAGTGTTTCAACCGCGGAAAGATGTCAATAAGAAAAGCTTAAATTTGCATTTACCTCAGGAAAGTTATCCAATGTTCACAGTTCGTTTAAAAAAACGCTAGAGAAGAGCTTATTAACTGTTAATTATGTATATATAAATTTGACATGAAGACGAGACATACCTGAGTTGTATACAAACGTTTCAGTTTTTATTTGAGTGTAATATCAGTTGAATATAATAGCTCTGTTGTTAATTTTAAGCTCTAATATTATAGTAATGTACCAAATGAGAGGGTTTCCTATATAGTTTACAGCATTAGTTGGGAGATTTTTTTTTTTTTTCTTAAGAAAATCAAACTATCCGCATAAGCAGATATTATTCTAAATAATTGGCTAAATCTAGTATTGGTGCATCTCTAAACACATTTTTTTTAATTGATTACAGTTTCAGCATTGTAATTCTTTGCAAATAAATAGCATGTGAAAGTTTCTGTATAAAAAATAAACATGAATTTCTTGAGAATCATGAGGTAAGACAGTGTGGAAAGCCCTTAATTGTAATCCAATTTTCATGTTTGCAATTTGTTTTTGAATTAGTCTTGAGAAGGTATTCATGTGCTCTGGGTCTCACTGCGTTGTTTGTGCTCTTCAGGGAGATGCTGAGAGACCCAGAAATGAGGAATAAGTTAATTTCAAACCCAACAAACTTCAACCATGTTGTTCATATGGGCCCGGGAGATGGGATCCAGATCCTGAAAGATCTGCCAATGGTAGGAGCAGCTAACAGCAGGAAGAACGTCACCTCTTAGATTCTTCTCCTGCTTCTCTACGCCTCCATCCATCTGTTTCTAAGAGCTGTTTTAATGAGCACAAGCTGTTAATTATGTCCACTGTTGTTATTTCAGTTTTATAGATGAGCTTGATTAAAAGACAGCATAAAACTACATTTGACTTTCATAATGTCATGTTCCACGGGCATTTTACATAACCAACATTTATGAAGTAAATAGGATCAATTTTGTTTTCATGTTGCCTTTTAAATTACTTCAGCTCTTGTTGACTTGTTGCCATCATATTCTTCTTTTTATTTACACCATTATTGAGTAGTAAACTGTTGCACGCATCTATATTTTTTCTTTCTTTTTCTTCCATTTCTCCCCTCTATATCTACTCCTCTTGGGTTTCCTGCTGTAGTCTGGTTCTCCTCTCCCCTCTCCTCGTCTGCGCCTCATCTCCACCCCTACCAGCTTTGAGCATGTCTATCACATGACTGTCACCTCTGCTGACAACTTCTTGTCACAGGATTCATCCCCTCTCTCCTCCCACTCCCTGTCCCTCAGCTCCGCCCCTGGGACCCCTGCTTCCATCTGCTCTCTGGTAGGACCAGAGAGACACACACAGACTCATCTGTTTTCTGAAGAGAATGAATTCATTCTCACATGCATTAGCTCACTTTCACTCTCAATCTGTGTGTTCAGACTATCTTCCTGTGTCACAGATTGATTTTTCCCAGTTTACAAACTATTTCTCTGCATGCCAAATCATCTCTCCATTTTAGTTTTTTTAGTTTTAAAGGTGCAGTAAGTGATATCTGAGAAACCCTGTCAAAAGTGGATTGTACCGAGCAGCACAACACACTTGTAGCCAATCAGCAGCAGGGGGCGTGTATACTCATGATGGGGGAGGAGAGACAGTGATCAAGAGGGAGATTTGAAGAAAGACTGTAGAAAGAGATGGCTGAGAGACATTACAAAAGGGTTATGATCAGGTAAAATGGAGGGGTGTGTTTGTTTGGGTTGATTTCAAAGATCAAATCAATAGTGTTTTTCAGACATCGCTTACTGCACCTTTAAGCATTAAAACCAGGGATGACCTCAGAGCTAACAGACACGGATTAAACGCCACAAATTCACATTTTAAATGAGAAAATATTGTGTATTCTGCTTGTTTTATGTCTTATTGAAAAACAAAGTGAGAAAATGATTTCATTTCTCCTTGCTATATACTTTAAGATCATTTACAGTGACATTGGCTTATTTTTACCACAGCTTTTGTTAATTTATTTATTGTTTGTTTTCAGTAACAAGTAATGCAAGAGTTTTTTTTCTATCCACTGTGTGCTTGGGGTGTTCAGAATGTGCGCCCTCAGGAGAGCCGTGGTGTCCTGGGAGCATCCGTTAGTATCCCCTCCATCAGCAAGGTCAGGCCTGAACCGGGACGATCTATGAGCGCCAGCAGTGGTCTTGGCACACGTGAGTACTGAAATATTTGTTCATAGATAGAGGTATATGGATAAGAATGAGTCAAGAAAGTATTGCTGAAGAAAAATAATGTAAGGAAAAATGAATTAATTATTAGAAAAATAGAAATTTGTTAAAAGAAAGAAGTAAAAAGTCAAATTAGTGCCTGTTTTATAGGAAATATCCCTAAAACTCATTTGGTGAATATTTTAAATAGTTAACAGTGCAATCTACAAAATGATCAGAAATATTTAACTGTTTTTGTTGTTAAGGGCAATCTGAATAGTTGAACTCATGTAGAACTGTCTTTAGAATTCAAATTGGTTTTTGAAACTGACTTGTGAACTATTAAATTGTCTTTTGAAATTTTCAAACCATCTCATAAACTCTAAAACTGTCTATTTTAAATTTTTTGAATTTTCCTTTTAAACTTTCAAATGATTTTGAAAATTCCAGACGTTTTTTGAATGTTTGAGTTTTTAAACATTCTTTTTAAATTTTCAAATAATCTTCTGAACTTTAGATTTCTTTTTTTGAACTTTCGGATGCTCTTTTAAACTTTCAATCTTCGTCATCAACTGTCGTTTAGGTCAGACATAGTCTAATTTAAACAGGTTCTCATGGTCATTGACAATAAGACAATGTGTCCTAATTTGCATACTATCCATCCTAAATATTATTCGAATTAGTGTGTCCCAAATCGCAATATGTTGAAATGAATATTCCAAAGATACATGGATGGTCTACTTTTTCCGATTAGAATCTGAAGTGCAGATCCGTGCACTCTCTTAACGCCTAATATTGCCCTCGACCCATTGCACATTGGACGAGGATTCGATTAGAATTACAAAAAAATGAATAAAAAGTGTTAAAAAGCTACAAACATGGCGGATGTGCGAGACCGTTTAAGTAGAGAGGTTTAGATAAAGGGGTTTGATTAATTATTGAATAAAAAAAAATGTTTATAAAGATACGTTTAGTCACTTAAATCATCATTATGCAAACACAAAGAGAGTTCTCCGCATGAAAGACCCACTATTGGCAGATCAACGTGCTACTACATTTCCCTCCGATACGGTAGGAATTTAAATTAACGTAGTGTCTATTTACACTAAGTGCAAATAGTGTCCTTTGTTGGCGTACACTAGCTCCGCCCACCAGTGTCTGGTTGGGCCACCTAAGTTTTAAAAAAGATGCAGAAGAATTCAATGTCTTCAGTGGCATAGCAGTAGCAAGTAAGGCTCGCAGACCTGGCTTTTAATGCGATCAATGCGGGTTCAAATCCGACTTTTGCCAAGCTTGCATTTATTTTCAATAAAAATGAAAATAGTGGAAATAAACTGCAAACGAGTGTTTAATAATATTAAAAGTGTTTATTGGTTAGGGTTAGTTGAAGGTGTAGGGAGGGTTTTTATTCTGCCAATAAGACAGCATACATTTAATAATTTTAATAAATATAATCATTTACACTCTGATATTATTGCATCCTGCAAATACTGAGGTGCAAATAGTATCTGCCAATCAATGTTGAGTATAACGCGTTACTAAGTAACTAATTAAATTACTTATCCACTGAAAAAGTAAAGGAAGGGATTACTGTGCATTTTTAGGTCATTTAATTACAGTTACTTATAATGTACTTGCGTTACATACTGTAAAATAGTTCAACAGTTCTGTTTAAATCAATATTGAATTTAAAATCTAAAGGTAAAAGTGAACGCTGCCTCTTTAAAATCATTAGCTGTAGTGCTGTTGTGCGTGAGTTCGCAACTTCGCACCAGTTGGCTGCGTAGTCGTTGTCTGAAGATGTCGGCAGAAGCAAGTGGCTGTTTTGCAGAATGGAAATATTCCAATTACTTCACTTTTTTGACACCGGTAGGCAAGAACATTACGGTAAAATGTAAGCTATGTCCTAGGGAGAAACTGTGCGTGATCTCTTGAGAGACGGTCTTCAGTCAGTGTGCTCTCGACCAAAGCGCACACACATAGCCGTCTCTCACGAGTGTCAAATTTTCACGGTTTATTACACATAAACGTTTAAATACACACACAGTTATGTCAAAATGCCCGTCTTGGCGTATATTCGCTTTAGTTATGTGAATGTGAACAGCATGTGTAACAGCATATTGTCTCCGTCCTTTAGGTCTTAGTGACAGCAGCCCTTAAAACATGCAACTGTCTACTATTGGCTGTTTGTATTATAAATGATAATCAAACAACAAAAGGAATAAGGATTAATCTATATTTAATTTATACAGTTATGACTATGCAGAGTTATTTTATATTTGATTATTCAATTTCTGTGGTACTTTTACTTACTACTATTAGACGTACCTGGAAAAAAATATATAGCATTGTTTTATTTGTATTTTTATTTTTGGTAGTGACATCCCTATTTGTTACTAAAAAAATGTAAGTATTATAAAGTAAATAAAAAGTATTATAGTATGTTTTAATAAAGGTAAAATGTTTTAAAAAGCTATAAAAGGCTAAACTATTCTATGTTTGACTAAATTATTAAGAGTTTCCTTTCTATTGTCTATCAAGGTTTATAAGGATTTTAAGAAGTAATTAGTAAGTTACTTATTGAGTAATTAAATTACTTTTCAGACAGAGTAATTAGAAAAGTATTTTAAATAGAACATTAATGATGTAATTAGTAATTAATTACTTTTTTGAAGTAACTTACCCAACAATGCTGCCAATATAAAGTATAGATAGCATCTTTACTCTCATTGCAAAGAAATGATACTTTTACATGGTGTAAATAGAATCTATCGCTATTTTCACCTAGCGCTGCTATTGTCACTTAGTGTAAATAGCATCTGATTAGAGCGGTCCGTTAAAGACGCAATTATGATGAAGTAGTATGTCCCAAAGCTTGCCTACACTTCTGCTACACACTCAAAAGTATGTCTTCACAAAAACAGTACATACATTTAGGGCATAGGTAGAAGTAGGTGAACTGGGACACAGCAAATGTCTTAAGGATCTGTTGATGACTGTGTCCCATATCCCAGGCTCCACCTCTCAAAATGGCAGTGCACTGAGACGAGACTTTTCAGCTGGCAACTATGGTTCCACCAAACGTCAGATGACATCACCCTCTGATGGCTCGCTCTCATCCGGAGGGGGCATGGACTGCGGGGGTGATGCCCCTCTCTCCCAGTTTGACAGAGAGGTCAGTGCCAGAAACAATTGTCTGTTGCTACTTTTCCAGATGCCTTGGTTTCTAAAAGTATTTTCCTTATTAATTTTTAATTTAGGCGTTTAAAAAAACATTTAAAAAACCCTAAACATATTTGAACAGTCAGACTTAAAAGGTTTTTATTGCTAGAAATAAGGTTCCTTAAAATAAATTCAACTTTCTGTAACCCTGCTTCTGAGATAGTGTATAAATATTTTGTTCCTATCTGAATGACAAGACTGTTATTTCAGTTGTAAAGGTGTATTTGCCCCTTTATGGTGTGTTCTTTTTGTGAATGTTGATTTAACATGTTGATTTGACCTCCAGACTGATCAGAACAGGTAGAAGTTTTTAGAGAGCTCTTTGTGATGCTGATCACAGCTAAAACTCAGTAGAGAGCACTAGAAGTGTGTTATACAATCCCTAAAACGAATACACAGGCATTCGTTGCATTTCACATGCAAAAATGTGTTTGGAGGATCTCAGTCCTCTCTTTCTCACGCTATATGCATGTGTTGAGTGTGTGAAGTGGCACCGTATCCACAGATTGAGGTGCTGACCTGCTAACACTCCACCTACACAAACACAGTCTGCGCTTCGGCCCCACGTTTGACTTTGTGCACATCGACTCTATAATGACGTGTGGGTGCTCTGTGTGACTCTTTAGTGGCCAGGAGTGTCACCCGCAGAGAAGACCCCTGATCTGAAAAGGGCTTTAAGGACCCTGCTTAGTAAGCTAAAGGTAACATACATGACCCTGCTCCCTCAGATCTGAACCCTGTAGCTCTGTCCTAGACCTGTGTATTTATCCCACCTCATATGGAGGAAATGGGTTAGTTGAGCTTTCTCCACATTAAAAGTGTGTTTGATCTGTGTAGGTGGTGGAAGTATACAGCGTTTGCTAGCGTTAATATGTTGCATAGCACCTTTTATCCATTCACTTTATATTATGAAGAAGAGGATTGTTGTCGTGGTTGTTCTAGCTATAGTGATAACTCTTTAATCGGCTGATGTTTGGCTATTTTTAAATAATCACATCAGTCAATAAATGTGCCTGCATGAAAGATGAATAGATTTATGCCAGACCCAAAATTGACCAACAGTAAATGGATAAAAAATATTTTCAGATCTTTTTAGTGAAGTTCATGCAACAGCAAACCTTAGTAAGGTTTGTAAATCTTAGTAAACCTTAGTAAATCACCTTGCATGATTCATTTAAGTACTCTCCTCCCATAAATGTTGTGTCTGAAAGGTAAACTGCTACAAATGCATATGCAATAAGGTCAGCCACAAAAAATAAACCTGTCCACGCCTTTTCAGCGCTAATTTTTCATTGCACGTCATTGACGACATTTTTTAACTCCAAAAGAGGGTTTGCGCTGGTGCAAGTTGTTAGTAAATCTGGCCCTCAGTCTGTTTACTCACCACCTTGTTTGTGTCCTGCTTTTAGGATTCAGACTCGCCACGTCACTCCACGGCCTCCAACAGCTCCAACCTGAGTAGCCCACCAAGCCCTTCATCCCCACACAAGAGCAAGACTCAGTCTCTGGAGCGCGGCGAGCACCTCGGCTGGGAGACATGAGCTAAGCCTCTGCCCATTTCTTTCGAACATCCTCTTCTACAACAGAGAGTCACGCATTTAACTGAGACTCCTTATACGTTACTTTCCCAAACACACCGCTGGGGCCAGGTGTGTGTATTTGCGTGTATTAGTGTGCATATGCATTACACATGATTGTTTTACACGCACATTACCGTGCACCTTACATCGCTTTTGAGTGGACCCATCGCCACTGTTTCTGTTCCTGTTGAATGGGGGAACAGTCCACTGAGAGTAGCTCAACACTCACCGCCACAGGTGTGGAGGGGGTCGAAAAAGGCAAACACACAGCTTTAACGTGAATTTATCAGTGTTTGTTGACAACAGCATCAAGTGTGCCTCATTTAATGCAAGAAAAATATGCATTCAAAAGTCTTAATTGATCGGGGAGGGATGTTAATTTAACACATAACACTAACATGGAAAACTGTTCCTGGCATTCCAATCAGTTTGATAAAACGAGAACACTTCAATTGAGTTGAGTCCCAATAGATTGAGTGCCCCCCCCCCAGCTGTGGCACTACTGTATTACTCAGCTTCTACCCTCCAGTGCCATGCCGACCTTCACATTCAGAGGTCAGAGTTCAAGAATAGATTCTGAGTTCAATAATGTAAATAGAGTTTAAGTAGAGTATAATATATAATGAAATCATAACACTATTCTGTTGTTAAATAAGTGTGACTTGGCTTTGAGAGAGTCTTCTTTCCTTTTTATTTTTCGTGTCAATCATGCAGACTTTTTATGTAAATCTAAGCATTATTTTGTCAAGATATGCTAGTCTTTTGTAATTCCATAAATTTCATTGTCGAGATGAAAAGATTTGCAAGGGAACACTACAAAAAAAGTATTGGGGCCTCATTCATGAAACACAAGGAGAACAATATATTTGTGTAAATCATTCATACAGCCATTCTTATGTATATTTTGTCCACTTGTTTGTTGTTAACATTAACAAGCCTGCAGTAAAATCATTTCTGTAGACAGTCATGTGCACATTGTTGTATTGAATGGTAAAAACCATTCTTGTTTAAAGGTGAAATTGCTCATAAATTCTGTGCAACATTTCACGTTGAATTGAAAATATTTAACAAACAACTGATATATGACTTTTTTTCTAAGAACGATTTACACAAATTCAATCTGCTGTTGTTTCATGAATGTTGTTTCATTGTGTGCAAGATCCATCGTTAAGAGAAATCAAGATATGTGTATATTGCTAAATACATGAACTCTCCAAACACATACAATCACACGTGATCATTAATAAGCTGTTGTGCTGAATGTAAGATTCACTGCAGCCTTATGTTAGTCTTGCCTACATTTGTGCTTCACGAAGCAATAATGCTGTTTCCAAAGAGTTTTTATTCTTTAATTATTCATATTAATTATTCTTTTAGTATTTTGTTTTATTTTCAGTGTTTTTCTTCCAACTCGCAAGAACCAAATTTTGCCTAAAGTGTACATGTGAATATAACATGTAGTGTAAGCTATACCACTAGTTTCAGAGCATTTAATGTTGTGTGACATGGAAAAACACTAAACTCATCAGGTGAAGCATTCAAAGGGCTTCAACGCTTTGCCTCTAACACTTCCTGCAGCTCATAATGACACAGCAGGGACTACAAGGACCAGCAGGAGATTAGGTCATTTGATATTGAAATGAATTCAGCAAGGACGTACAAAAAAGCTGCTGTTTTAAATGTGCAGGGCCAGACTATCAAACATCCCTGAACCTCAAAATACCTCAGATTAGAGAGCCAAGCCATTACGACTTAACAGAGCCTCATCACTGCGACAATTTTAGCTGTCCCTCTGTCCAATTTCATGCACTAAATGGGCATGTATTATTTACACGCACTACTGCTCGCTTTTGCAAAGCATATTTATGTCAGATTTGCTTAAATGAGAGATGGATTTCAGCCATTCCTTTAAAACAAATTTTGCAGATGCAGAAGATTGTACATCTGTACGCTGTTCAGAATTCCCAAATATTCCAGGTTGTTCCTAGGAAAAGCTCACTTGAATATAAAAATGTATATCATTTACTCACCCGCATGTTGTTCCAAACCTTTGATTAAATTTCTCCTAGGAAAGTAATGTTTAGGAGGAAATGTTCATGCGGTTCTTTTCCATGCAATGCAGGAATATATATATATATATATATATATATATATATATATATATATATATATATATATATATATATATATATATATAGAGTGTATATATATTTCTTTATACTTGCATTGTCAATGTCTGATGTTAAAATTGCTGACATTAAAAACACACTGCAGTTCACGGTTGCTCTATATAATGCTAAAAATATGATAAGAGAAAATCATATGGGTTTGTAATGACAGCTTTTTAAATTTTGAGTGAGCTTTTAATGTTTGCTGAAATAAATGAGTGAACTCCAGTATTGAAGCACACACAATACAGAAATAGTTACGGTTTGTGCACATGTACCTGTGGTTTTATTAATTCTAGTATCGCCAGCATTTTCTATTTTCCATTATATGCAAGCACTATTGAAACCTTCACTGTGGACCAGTCCAGCACACTTGGCACATGTTTTTAAATCAAGCGCTCACTCTTGCAATCTTTGTGGTATTGCTCGGGACCTTAGTTATGCATTTGCTCTATTCCATGATCATGTTAATTTCTAAACAGAAACTAATATTCATAATACAGGTTGTAACGGGTTAGAAACAATTTGCCAGGGTTATGGTATTAACATGAACAGGAAACCTGTTTGAAATGATCTCAGGTATGTCAGAACCAATGATTATATGTTTGCATGGAGGATCAAGATTGTAGAAATGACAGACATCCAGATCTATCGGTTGTTTGATATTTAGGACTGTTACTTAGCAATGAATAGATCAATATTAGAGCGGGAGGTGCCTTAGTTTTTTTAGATCGGTGTGAACTGGTCAATGTAGGTAGAATGGACTAGAATGAGAGGAGACGACTGGAGATTAAGACACATTCACACATTTGCATGCATTTCACGTGAGGATCTTGTTTGCCTTGTTAGTGAATTGCTACTTCATATCATATCGTTGTTTCTTCTTCTTGATTTTTGTAAGACTATGTACAGATTTGCATGTCATAGGTGTAATCACTTGTTTTAAGGACCGTACGGCTGGATTATTATTATTTTTTTTTTTTAGTTGGTTTTATTTTTATTGTATTTTATTGACCTGTGTGGCGTGAATGGTTGGGATGTGAAAATGAATTACCCCATACTGCAATGTAGACCTTTTTATTTCTTTTTTTTTTTTTGCACAAATGTATTTAAGGTGGAATACTGTTATTTGTATTGGTTTGGACACCACTTTTCACATGGAAAGCTCATTATCTGACTATTTCAATAAAATGGGGAACTACAAAACACGCCTCAAGCAGTTTTGTTTTTTGTTTTTTTTGTTGTTGTTTTTTACAAAAGCTTTATTTAAAATCTTGAATGATGCTATGACTGGATTTAACGTCTCTACACATTCAACAGATAGCCACAGATAAAGTGCTGTATTGTTCCTCATTAGTAGACAGAAGAATCAGACATGAAGATCAAGTGTAATTGGGAAATCGAAGGCAAAGCTACAGCATAATAGCAATAGCGATCAGAAAAAAAAAACAGCTTTTACAAAGCTCAGGTCCAAAGTCACATGTTTAGGCACTGAGTACCACTGTAATCTCATCCAACACGTAAACAAAAACACTCAGAACTTCACTTTTAAAGCGTGTCGTGAAACAGCGCATGAACGCCTACAAATTCAACAGCACATTTTTATGTTCCATAAAACACATCATGTGCATTTCAAATGGCCTTTGCATGAGCTCTGGTCAGAGTATAGCGCAAGTGGAAATGGCCTGCTGAAATATTCATGAAGCAACATCATAAAGAAGCACCACTTACAAAGCTTTAAGACTCATGTACACATGGTCGGAAAAACAGATCTATAATGAAACGCTGTTTTCAACCCATTTTAGTTCTGAAATGTGGCAAGTGAAATAATATCAATGGTAATAAGGAAATGCAGGTTCGAGCAATCCAATGTGATGAGGTAGGCAGCCATCAAGTAGCTGGACAAAGCACAAACAGGTGTTGGTGAGGATTCTGGTACATTGTTTCTCCATGCGATCAGTCCACCTTCTCAACCAAACTAACGCGAGAAACAAAATACAGCTTGCCAGAGGCATAAAACCACTGATACTGCCTCTCTTTGAACCGTCAAGGGTCTGAAACCTGATATCTAATGGGACAGTCATCAGTCTTGAAGCATTGATGATCCATTAACTCTTTAAACAGGGTTGTGCGATGGATGTAATGAGAAAAATCTCCCCTTGGACAGCTGCGGCCAGTCCTGCTTCATCCTGACGCTGCAGAACATGCAGTAAACTTCATCCAACAGAACTTCACAGTATCAAAGAAAACATATCTTGTTACTCAGGTGCGCCGCTAATGGGCCAAATCCTGAGGACGGCTCTGTCAACATGCATGCATCAAGTTTCTGATTTCCCTGCTGCTGCCAAAGCACATGTCTGTCCATTAACAGCTTCCCAGGCTCCCACAGGACAGGGACTCTCCCGTGCCAACAGATACGCCTCTCGTTTCAGATGGAGGCTCTGATCTGAGAATAAGTCTCTGGGTTACGCACTTGCCCCGTCTTCCTCCACCACGCGGTTCATACTGGATCCGTGTGTTATGCTAGTGGCCGGTGCGTTGCTCAGGTCCCGTGCACTGCTCAGGTCCCGTGCACTGCCGTGTCTAGATTGGCTGTCGAGGCGATGAAGGCTTCCGTGATGGGACAGCTGCTCACTGAGTCGTGGCATGCTCCCATATACCGGGCGTTCCTCCATACCTCTGTGGCTGGAGGGGGTGAACCTGTGATCAGAGGGAAAATCGGCAGGTTATTTAAGTTCAGGCTTCTTTAACGCATAGCTCAACATGTATGCACATGCAAAACTATATGACACTCTTAGAGGAAGCTCAACTGATACATTTGCATTAGACCAGAGGGGTCAGGGACTGCAAGGGACTGATAGGGGGTCCGTGGAAAGGTTCAGAGAAAAAAACAAACAAAAACAAACAAACACCCGAACCAGCTAATCAAGGTCTTACTAGGCACATAGAAACTTCCAAGCAGGTGTGTTAAGGCACGTTGGAGCTAAACTTTGCAGGACAGTGGCCCTCCAGGACCGAGTTTAGACACCCCTACCATAGTGTATCACTCTAGATTGGTGTACTGCATGTGTGCGGATAAAGGACATACTTGTATATCCAACTTTTTATAAAGAGCTGGGTGATTATATATATATATGATAAGATAGATTTGCTATGGAATAAAAATCAGGCAGTTGAGATTTGCTATATGGTGTATGTCACTTTACATATATGTAGTGCATGAATGCAAAAAAAGTTAAACATATATATCCAAATTTATATAAAGAGCAGGGTCATAATATAGTTACATTTTGTGACAATATCAAGCTGTTGATATTTGCTATATAGCATACACCGATCAGGCATAACATTATGACCACCTTCCTAACATTGTGTTGGTCCCCCTTTTGCTGCCAAAACTGCCCTGCCCTGTCGAGGCATGAACTCCACTAGACCCCTGAAGGTGTGCTGTGGTATCTGGCACCAAGATGTTAACAGCAGATCCTTTAAGTTGCCAGGTGGGAGCTCCATGTATCGGACTTGTTTGTTCAGCACATCCCACAGATGCTCGATTGGATTGAGATCTGGGGAATTTGAAGGCCGAGTCAACACCTCAAACTCGTTGTTGTGCTCCTCAAACCATTCCTCAACCATTTTTGCTTTGTGGCAAGGTGCATTATCCTGGTGAAAGAGGCCACAGCCACCAGGAAATACTGTTTACATGAAAGGGTGTACATGGTCTGCAACAATGCTTAGATAGGTGGTATGTGTCAAAGTTACATCCACATGGATGGCAGGATCCAAAGGTTCCCAGCAAAACATTGCCCAAAGCATCACACTGCCTCCGCCAGCTTGCCTTCTTCCCATAGTGCATCCTGGTGCCATGTGTTCTCCAGGTAAGCGCACCCGGCCATCCATGTGATGTAAAAGAAAACGTGATCCATCAGACCAGGCCACCTTCTTCCATTTCTCCTTGGTCCAGTTCTGATGCTCACATGCCCACTGTTGGTGCTTTCGGCATTGCACATGGTCCCCGTCAGAACGGCTATGCAGCCCCATACGCAACAAACTCTGATTTTTTTTTTTATTATTTATTTATTTTTTTTTCTGCTTCTGACACATCACTAATATATCCCACCCACTAACAGGTGCCGTGATGAAGAGATAATCAGTGTTATTCACCTGTTAGTGGTCATAATGTTAGGCCTCGGCATATATATCCCTTTACATGAGTGTACTGTATTTATACATAGCATAAGTGGATCATCATACTTGTTGTTGAGATGCTGTTGAACTCACCTGTCATCTCTGGAGCGGTGTAGGCTGCCATGGTAGCTGCTCATCTTGCTGTGGACGCTGCTGGCTTTGCTCCGCACGTCGTCCAGCATGGCCAGGTGTGTGGAGGAGGCGTGGGTGGACGTGCCCTGTGTGGAGGTACCACGGGACTTGCGGATGATGGGTGTGTTGGGGTCACGCAGCAGAGACTGAGCAAAGTCGGGCTCCTGCAGAACCTGCCGGCTTTCATTCACTGCGCCGCTGCTGGATACAGAGGAGAAACAAATGGGTCTTATTTTTTTGGTTGTTTAATGCTATTTTCCTGGCAACAACAAGGTAAAATCAGTTAAAATATAGGCAAATAAAAAAATGAAATAGAGATAAAGGACAGACAAGCAAAAAAGATTAAATGTACATTTACCGTTTTTTAAACATTAAAATAACTAAAATGTTACATAGTTATAAAACAATATTTCATTTTTCATTTTTCATAATCTAGTAATATAAATGTAATAATATATATATCAATTATATATTATGTATCACAAGAAAAACAGAAAATCTTAATGTGTCAATTTATTGGAAAATAATTATTATCCAAATAATATTTCACACACATATTTATATACATTTTTCACATCATTAATGCCTCTTTATTCATAAAAATATTTTCCTCCGGTTTCACAGACAAGGCTTAAGCTAGTCCTAGACTAAAATGCATGTTTGAGATGTTTAAACTGAAAGCAACTTGATTTGTCTCAAGATGCACACCAGTAATGTTTTTCTCTAAGGCACGTTTATAAAAGCTACAATTATTCCCTAATTGCACTAAGGCCCAATCCTGGATTATTCTAAGGCCTGTCTGTGAAACCAGACCTTTATATTTTAGAAATGAGGAATCTGTTGCATGAAAACCCCTGCTTTATAGAGCTTTCTGAATAAAGCTACTGATGACATTAAAAGCATTACAGTTTAATACAATGTTTATTGTTCTTTGTCCATCAACACCATCTTGTATATACCACTAGATCATGTCTAGTGTAGAGTCTTTTCTCCTGTAAACTAAAGGCAGAATGAGGAAGGTAACTCACTCTTTACGCCTACGCCCATGGAAGAAGCTGGCCCACTCAAAACAGGTCTTCTTACTGCCCACCCAGAACACTGACGGGATCCCAACCACCAGCACCATCAGGTACTTCATCAAAAACAGGATGAGGTCAGGCCTGCTGGTTTGCTCCACCTACACACAGAGATGTTCAGACATTAGCTCGTCTCTGAATGGCCTCCCTCAGGCTCTCTGATACGCCACACATTCACTGCACTCTTCGCTTTACCAGAACACTCAGCACATTTCTTTACTTCTGGGTTTATTCACTATTACTCTATTAGTGTTATTTACTAGTATAGTTTAAGTTGATATTTTGAATTAGATTTTATTTTTACATTTTCTGTTTTCAACGTTTTAGTAATTGTCATTTTTAGTTAGTTTTATCATTTTTATGTCAGTTTTAGTTATTTGCGGATAAATGCAGTTGCCATATATCATCTAACCGCTTCATCTTCACTTTGCAGTGTGCACACGGACATACTTTCTTCCTGTACCAGTGTGTTTAAAAGTGCACAAGCTGAAGTGTGTATCCATTCACTTCTTCAGGCTGCACAGCTCGCTGCTCACGGACAATCCTGCTTTATCTTGTGAGCACAAGCCATAACAATGGCCTCTTCTTCTCTTCCTCTGTCAGGGGCTCATGGTCAAAGCGCCTGGATGCTGCATTCATGCATACAGTATGTCACATCACAACAGGAGGAAGTGAATATGAAAAATCTCTGGAGGGTGTTTTCAGTTAATAACATGGGAATAAATTTGACGTCTTTAAGGTACACATTAACATACACGGATACATGTTCATAGAAAAATACTAACGTATGCTGCCTGCAAGATATATTTAAAAGAAAGGAAGGATAAAACGTCTGTCAAGTGCATTAAAGGGTTAGTTCACCCTCATGTAGTTCCAAACCCATAAGACTTTTGTTCTCCATACATTTTTCGTTCAACTTTTTTATTGTGAATTCTGAATGTGAAATTTAGTTTGCATATACTGTTTAATAATGAAGAATATTCAAAGTTTGCAAAAACTATGGATAGTATTTAACTTGTTTTTAGGTAAGACTATCTAAGGGGTTTGCATTTACATTTCCGCTTTTATCCAAAGCAACCTTCATTCAAGATATGTTTTATCAGTTCATGCACTCCCTGGGAATCAAACATGACCTTGGCATTGTTAGAAGTACTGTATCAAAGAGGTTTGCAAAATAAATAAATATTAAATGCTCATATGGTCTCCTCCCTTTGAAATCTGTCTTAAATAATTGAAATGATGAAATATATTGATAACGCTCCTGATCACAATTATTGTGGTATAATACTGAAGATAAGGGTGAAATCTTGAGCTTGAGCCAAGCAAATGAACCATGAAAATGGCCTGAAATGATAAGAATGCCTTCTAACTGAAAGTAGCATTCTGCTCAATGACACACTTTTGAATTACTAAACAGTATAATTATAGTTCCTCATTCATTAGCATAAACTAGGATGTCTTCACATCAACAGATATTGGTGGGTGAATGACGCACATCCTCAATCCTTCAAGAGCAATACTTTCACATACTCAAGAACCCTCCCTAATGAGCGAATAACACACGTGTCATCAGATTCAGTGTGTTACCTCACTTCTTTAGACCTCACATACTGAGATGGAGGGTGTCTCTCATGTAGAGCCAATCAAAGCCCTGCTCAGCCCCAGAGCTTTTGTGAGTCAGTCTCTGTGGTCTTTGTTGGAGCGGCTGAGGTAATGACAGCCCTGACCACCTTTAATCATAGCGGGGAGGGGGTCTGTCCTTCATTATGAGAAGCAGCATCACACAGCTTTCCCCTCAGCATTGTTCTCCACAGCGCTACAGGGCTGAGCACAATACAGGCAGCACAGCGTGACTTAACAAGCCCAATGATGAAAGAAAAAAGAAAAAAAAGAAAGATGTATAGTATCTGAAAAGTAATCTGCAAAAATATATCTACACAGGGCTAGGCAACAGACAGTATATCAGACTTAAACTAAATCCATTTTTTTTACTGCCGATATAAAAATGAGACAACATTGTTAACAATGAAATAAAACAAAAAAGTAAAAGTAAAAAAGGATATTAAAATATTACAAATATAGCAATTTCATATTTCATAACTCTTCAAAAATGATTTTAATAATCATTTTAATAATTTAGTAAAAATATATGTTGATAAATGTTGATGTTTATTGTATAAGATATAGATATAAATAAAAAATTATTGAATATCGTCTTTTTTTCTGAAAAAATGTAGAAAAAGTACCTTAAACTTAATTTTTTGCATGAATTACATTTTACATTTTTAGATTTTTACATTTTATATACACATATATATTTTTTTTACATTAACATATTTTTATTAATAATAATATAATAAACAATATAAATATAAAAATTAAGTAACAATAAAATAATAATAATGTTCACTATAATTTAATATTTTAATACATTTTTTATTACTTATAAAATATTTTTAAATAATTTAAAAACATGTCTTGCACTGTACTTTTATGCTTGATTCACACTTTTTTTTAGCCTTTTTAATAATATTATTTGTTTTATAGATATAGACATCATTTATATATATATATATATAGTCAAACCAAAAATTATTCAGACATTTTTTATACATTTTTACTAGTGGGTGCAGGACACTATAGTTAATTTATGTAAGTGAGGAGAGCAAAATAAAGTAAACTGGGACATATTATACCCAAAAATTCTTCATACAGTGGACTACCAGTAAAATTTATAAACATTTGGAACCAAAAATTATTCAGACACTTTGACCTGACCATGTTTTGCTTAAGTGTTATCTGACAAGATTAATTTCTTCTGACAAAGTTTAACTCTGAGATCTTATATTTTAATACAATTTTTAAAACTATAGTTAATAAACTGCATTAATAAATGAAATGTTAGTCAAGATAGTCCTAACCAATTATGTTGGATTGTTGCTAGTGCCAACTGGCTTCTATCAGTTGAGCCTCAGAAACTAAACGTACTCAACGGTTAAATGTGTGAGATGAATGTAGGTATTCATCTTACAAGCCAAAGCAAGAGAGCCAGAGATGGTGAACACGGCGATATATGCCGGAGGGGAGGGGAGAGAATTACTACACCACGTGATGCTCGGATCCATTTATTATTGTGTGGAGGGAGAGGCCAAGCATCTACGGTTACACTGTAATAAAAATGCCTCATGCATCACTGCACTGGATCGTATCTCACCATCCATTCACTCCCCAACAAAAAAGAACTGTTACGATGGATATTTTCAACATATGTGGGTCTTACTTACAGAAGGTTGTGATTATTACAATCATCTTCATTCAGTCAGTCAAATCCAACCAGTTGTATAGTAAATCAGTCAAACACTTATGTCTCTACCTTAAAGAAAGAGATTAGAAATACTGGAGGAGGATAATAGCTACGATCAGGGGAGGAAAAATAATTGGAAAGGTAGGAGGTACTCTTTAGCCTCTCTGCACAAGTCTGCACTAAGACACCATCTAAGGGCTTAAAGACTAAACTTTCCAGAAAAACCAGTAGTAAAGTCAAAGCATTGCTGCCACAACTATATAAAAATACAAACAATTTCTCTTATAGTAATACAGTAGTGGGAAAAAGTAACATCCAGAGGGGATATTTGTTTTTAATGACCATACAAGTTTGATTAAACCATCAAAATATGAGGAAAATATTTTATATTTTTTAAATATTTTAAATATAAGGGAAGAACAAAACACTAAACTTTGTTAAGGTATTTATCTGACAAAATTATTTGGCAAAAAAAGCAAACGACAGTAATAGTTTTTTTTTTTTTCTATGCAAAAAAATGTATAGAAAAACTAGTTCAGTAGTAAAAGCAGACACGGATTACAGCATAATCAGTTAATTTTTCATTGGTTCTGGTTTTTGCATGTGTTCAGAATTTCTTTGTATGAAAGCCTGGCCAAAAATTATGTCCGCACAATTTGGCATGTTTCATTGCAATATCACAAACAAAATAAAACAACTGATTCCACGCACAACTAAGCAACATGCTTACAAAATCTTTAATATATATTTTTTTCATAATATTTTTTGAATATTGAGTTTTGAGGGTCAAGATGTCAATTTTCTTAAGCCAGAGTTTAGAATTAAGAATTTAATACTTTTATAGAGCAAGGATGTATAGAGTGGTGTAGGAAGACTAATTCGCCGCTGTTTCCCTCAAGATTTTCCTATGGGATTTTATAATGGGGTTTTTCAATTTATGAGTAAAATAAGGTCTGTGGTGAAAATAACAATACTTTGATGTTTTGTACTACCATGTAAACACATGATAGATAGATAGATAGATAGATAGATAGATAGATAGATAGATAGATAGATAGATAGATAGATAGATAGATAGATAGATAGATAGATAGATAGATAGATAGATAGATAGATAGATAGATAGATAGATAGATAGATAGATAGATAGATAGATAGATAGATAGATAGATAGAGATGTTTTTGTGATAGGTATTGATTTTTACCTGGAAAGGGCAGGGTATGTGGTACTCTCTGCAGCGCTCCTGCACCCATGTGATCTCCCAAACTGAGCGGTACATCTGCTCGTACAGGTAACACCCCACCACAGTCAGCAGCGGCACCAGATAGAGTACTGAGAACACGCCGATCCGGATCATAAACTTCACCAGCTTGTCCTGATTCTCCTTCTCCAGGGGAATCTCCATTCGGACTCTGTTGAGCGCTACGATCCCGGCCAGCAGCAGTGACACTCCCACCAGGACATCCAGACACAGCGGCGCCAGCACAAACCAGCGAAGAGTGTGAACGTCATACAGGCCCACAAAACACACGCCGCTGATGTTATCGCCCTCGATTTTATTCAGAGCCAGCAGGGTTATGGTTAGCATGCCAGGTATTCCCCACGCACTGGCGTGGAAGAGTAAGGCCTTCTTCTCAATGGCTTCGCTGCCCCATTTGGGCACAGCGGCCAAGAACCAGGTTATGGTAAGAATGACCCACCACACACTGCCTGCCATGGTAAAGAAGTACAACACCATAAAAAGCAGTGTGCAGGCCTTGTTATGCGAGCCTTGAGTCACTGTGGATGTTTTGTACTGGGCAGGATTGGCCGCGTTACACGCCACACGGTCCTCCAACAGGAAGCCTAGGAAAAACACCAACGACACCATCATGTAGCAGACAGCGTAGAAGATGATGGGCCGCTCCGGGTAGCGGAAGCGTGTAACGTCGATGAGAAAGGTGAGGAAGGTGAAGAGGGTAGCGGAGAGGCAGACGATGGACACGACGCCAATGAAGTAGCGGGCGAATGTTAGCTCTTCACGTCGGAAATACATGTTGGGACAGGGAGGGGAGCAGTCTCGCACACCTAGAAACGTGTAGCCGAGCTCAGGTTCCACTTTGAGCTCGCGGGGGCACCAGAAACCATAGTCACGTTGAACGGACATGGGCGACTGGTCAGTGGGGTCCTCGTTCACGAGCAGATCCACAGCACGAGGGTAAGACTCATCACAGTCCGGAAACCTGCAGTTAAGAGACAAAGACATGCATATATTGAATTTACATGCGTATATATTTTTAATAAGGACATAAAATTAAGCTATATATATATATATTAAAGCTGTATAAACTAAGATTTTTTATATCCTTAAGAAATAATTTAATATTTAACATGGCCTGCATGCTGCTTTTATGGTGTTTATTATTATTATTTATATATACTTTTAAAGAAATATATAAGCATATATATTCATGTCTCTCTTCACATTTATTGTTTCAAGTTTTGTTTTTACTTGCCCTTACTAAAAGGTTGATTCTGAATTAATAAAAAAACGCTTGCTTTTCTCATAACTACTGCTTTTAAGTATGTTTCTTTATTACCACTGCTTTTTTTCCTACTGCTAACATTAAATTGAAATATGTTGCAGACTTATTTCAAGCTGGTTTGAATTGTGAGCATATTTTCCCTTATCATAATGGTTGTTTTTCACTGGAGATTAAAGGTTTCCCTCGAACATCTGCATCTGGTTAAACCATTATTTTAGCCAGAAAAAACATTCCGTTTAAAAAAAAAGAAAGAAAGATGTTTCAGAAGAAACTCATTCAACCATTATAGCATAATTTACCTCAGCAATTATGTGGCAATTATGTCTGAAACACTGGGAAATGCACACTTCGTACCTTTTCTAAAAAATGATCTACGATTTCTATTAAAAAAAAACTCAAGCTGTTGAATCGGCACCTGCTGCACTCCATCTCCTCTGGCCAGGTGACTCCAAACATATCCATGAGCTTCTGGCAGTCTTTCTTGGCATGATTACACAAGCTCCGGCAGGGCAAAGACACCCGTCCGTACTCCATACATACGGGGGCATACAGGGCACACAGGAACGGCCGGAGGTCTGGAGAGCACTGCAGGTTCACCATTGGGTGGAAGGGCTGTTGAATAGGGAGAACAGAGAGTTAGTTCATGCCAAATGCCCAGAGAGTTTATGACAGATCTTGTAAAAACACGCAGCTTGGCTCTGCCAGCAGTTTGGCAGAAAAATTAACCCCACTGGACCTTTGGCAAGTGTTAAGATTACAAAGAAATATTTAGGTAGAAGTGCAGTAGAAAGAAAAATTCAAAAATATGAGTGATTCATTGAACAAGATGTTCATCTGTGGAATCAAAATATAACTTGCTCTGCTTTTGAAACAACTTTCCTTTTCAGATGATGTCATCAAGACCTCATATTTTCAACTTACAAACCCGATTCCAAAAAAGTTGGTACACTGTACAAATTGTGAATAAAAAAGGAATGCAATCATTTACAAATCTCATAAACTTATATTTTATTCACAATAGAATATAGATAACATATCAAATGTTGAAAATGAGACATTTTGAAATGTCATGCCAAATATTGGCTCATTTTGGATTTCATGAGAGTTACACATTCCAAAAAAGTTGGGACAAGTAGCAATAAGAGGCCAGAAAAGTTAAATGTACATATAAGGAACAGCTGGAGGACCAATTTGCAACTTATTAGGTCAATTGGCAACATGACTGGGTATAAAAAGAGCCTCTCAGAGTGGCAGTGTTTCTCAGAGAATAATTGCAAAGAGTTTGAAGTTATCATCATCTACAGTGCATAATATCATCCAAAGATTCAGAGAATCTGGAACAATCTCTGTGCATAAGGGTCAAGGCTGGAAAACCGTACTGGATGCCCGTGATCTTTGGGCCCTTAGACGGCACTGCATCACATACAGGAATGCTACTGTAATGCAAATCACAACATGGGCTCAGGAATACTTCCAGAAAATGGTGAACACAATCCACCGTGCCATTCGCCGTTGCCGGCTAAAACTCTATAGGTCAAAAAAGAAGCCAGTGGAAAGTGGAAAACTGTTCTGTGGTCAGACGAATCAAAATTTGAAGTTCTTTTTGGAAAACTGGGACGCCATGTCATCCGGACTAAAGAGGACAAGGACAACCCAAGTTGTTATCAGCGCTCAGTTCAGAAGCCTGCATCTCTGATGGTATGGGGTTGCATGAGTGCGTGTGACATGGGCAGCTTACACATCTTGAATGGCACCATCAATGCTGAAAGGTATATCCAAGTTCTAGAACAACATATGCTCCCATCCAGACGTCGTCTCTTTCAGGGAAGACCATGCATTTTCCAACATAACAATGCCAGACCACATACTGCATCAATTACAACATCATGGCTGCGTAGAAGAAGGATCCGGGTACTGAAATGGCCAGTCTGCAGTCCAGATCTTTCACCCATAGAAAACATTTGGCACATCATAAAGAGGAAGATGCGACAAAGAAGACCTAAGACAGCTGAGCAACTAAAAGCCTGTATAGACAAGAATGGGACAACATTCCTATTCCTAAACTTGAGCAACTTGTCTCCTCATTCCCCAGATGTTTGCAGACGGTTATAAAAAGAAGAGGGGATGCCAACAGTGGTAAACATGGCCTTGTCCCAACTTTTTTGAGATGTGTTGATGCCATGAAATTTAAAATCAACTTATTTTTCCCTTAAAATTATACATTTTCTCAGTTTAAACATTTGATATGTCATCTATGTTGTATTCTGAATAAAATATTGAAATGTGAAACTTCCACATCATTGCATTCCTTTTTTTATTCACAATTTGTACAGTGTCCCAACTTTTTTGGAATCGGGTTTGTATATACACTTGTCTCACCATCCAATCGATTTCCAATGCCCATTTTAGGCCCATTTTGCCCATTTAATAGCCTGTTCTACTCTGAAATGTGTCACATTATGGAAGTAAAAGGGGTTATGAACATTTCCAAAATTATGCTTCAGATTCGGCTAGAAAACATTGACCTAGGGTCGGATTCACAAAACATTCTTAAAATGAAATTCTTCATTTGATATGAATAAAATTAACAATTTTCCAAAACATTTCTTAAGAATGTTATCTTTTTTTCTTAAGATTGTTCTATAGACAAAACTTGCAAAGAATTTAATTCTTGAAAATAATTATCTTAAAAATCATCATAAGTAGCCAGCTTGCCTTAAATCCCTAAAGGCAAAATGTTCAATGAATTTATTTGGTTGTCTCAAGTATTAAGCATTACAACATAACACTAACAACATATAATAAAACTTATTACCAGGGATGTGCACATGTAATCATACAAAAAAAAAAAAAAAACAGTACTTTAGCCTATGTTTTTCAGTCTAACAGTATTCAGGTACAGAAACTGAATAATCAAATGTAAATAACAGTATAGTCGTCACTGTGTATATTAAAAATAATTAATCTTTGTTAAAGCTACAAAAGTGATTTTCTCTTTGTATTTTGCTTGATCAACATTATTGACAGACAGCAGCAGGAATATTAGGCTGCTGTCACTTTAAGACCTAAATGCATGGATCAAGTATAATTATATGCCTCTGTTTTCATTCTCAATTGTTTACATTCACATAAGCCATATGAGACTGTGTTTACGAGGACACTCGCCGAGATAGGCATTTTAACATAATTTTGCGTGTTCATTCAAGCACAAATAGAAAATAAAGAGAACAATAAGAGTGTGAGCTTATTGTTAGAAAAAGAAAAACACATGATCTTCAAAAAGAATTTGACCAGTTTTCAAGAATTGCACCTAAGAACATTCTTACGAACTTCTCAGAATGCATCTATCTTAAGAAATCTTTCTAAAGAAGATTTTCGTGAATCCGGCCCCTACCTCCCCAAACTCTCAAGGTGCAAAAAGACAGGCAGGAAGTTGTCTGGGTACAGTAACCTGATGCCCCTTCAGCAGGATTACAGGCCAGTTTGGCAGCTCCATGGACGCTTTTGTGCCCTGAAGGGGCCCAGTGCATGCTGGGAGAGAGAGCAGCTGCAGAGCTGGGCATTTAAATTTAAATCTTTGAAGGAACAGACAATGAGCCTCCACCTGGGGTTAGCCAATACATATGCACTTCCTGCTGGGGAATGGCCCTTTGTGACCGCCGTGTTTTTTGGTAAGAACTGGGAGATTGACACACCGCAGAATTTGCGCTTCATTCCTGCATGGATTGCTCGAGTGAACTTAATCCCTAAGTAGGACAATATTTACGGATAATTTGCATGAATTTCAGTTTTCCCACCAAGAAAAAGACACCAACTTACTGCTGGGAAAACCAGCAAAGAACTCCAGCACATCTTAAAATTTTTCCAAAATAACTTTCTCAAAATTCACGATGCAAATGAGCCGTGAATAAAAGCTTTATCAATATTTGAAGAAGGTTATGAAATATTTACCCTGCCTCTGGAGCAAGTGAATTAAAGCAACATCAAAAGAAACATGAGCAGCTTCTATTGGCCTCCCGTATGGAAACCACATACGCTTCAGTAATTGAGCTGTACGAACAGAATTTGCATCGCTCTTGACATGTTTTCCCCCTGTAGATGCTGAACTGGACATTTTATTGATTTTGAATGTCCTCCCCATAACTCCCTGCTCCACTGTTACACATGGACACGTGCAGAAGGAGATAACAGAGTCGTCTTATGGGAGTCGGGTTCAGGTACAACAGAGGAACTGAATTACAGCAGCGGTCTTCATTATTTATGTGGATTAGACAAGATAATGCAGCTGTACGCGACAGGAAGTTTTACAGTGGCACATGTACTACAAGCTGAAGAAAACACAACATTAAATACACAAACAGTGCAAATATACACAATGTATTAGGAACTTTAATATTGTTGTAAAAGCCATATGATTTTATTTCTACTGAAGTACATACAACTTGCACTATATTCCACAAAGTCACCTGAAGTCATACGATAGCTTTGTGTGAGAAAGATAAAAAATTAAGTTGATATTTACTTAAAATCCTCCATATCAGCATAGTCTCAAAGCTCATTATTGGTCATATTAAAGTAAAATATAGGTCTTTTCACAAAAAATGGTGACAGAAAAGGCTTTAACTGGAGTGAGATTGGTTGGTCTATTAGTAAATTCTGTTGACTTTAACAATCTTTGTTGCATTATATGCCAACGGTGACAGTTCAAAAATGGGAAAAGGCAGTTTTTGTGTGTCTGGAAAATACAGTTGAAACTAGAAATATATCTCATTTTTTTCTATCAACACAATTTCAAAGAACATTCCTGTGTGCCATAAATATTCTTTTTCCAAAGTTTGCATGCCTGTAAGTGATTAAAGATATCTCAATATCCTTCTAGATTCTCATTCTTAATAATCTTTTCTTTTCTAATCTTCATTTTTAAGGTACTATATGTTTTAATAGGGGCTCCATGTACTAATTATTGAATTTTACAATTTCAAAAACCAATTGTGGGTAACTTTACAAACAGTTGTATTTAAAGGGGAATGTCTGAATAAATTATGTTGAAAATAGAAATGCATCTTGTTTCCCTCTATCAAAACAACTGCATACAACAGAGTTTGAAAACCCCTGCTTTGAAATGTCAAAACTTGCTTGATTTCCATGCATCACCCCAAAGACACCAAGTAACTCTGTAAAGGCATGTGAATGACAGGGGCGTAACAACAAACGGCAGCTCAGACCGTCTCTGTCTCTGAACACAACACAGAACAATCTCTGGATCTGTCGAGCAGATAGAGATGCCACTAGAATGCCATGAATCTTCCCCCTGTCAGAGCGTGAAATGCTGGTTTGCAGGCTTACTCTGAATCCAGAATGGAAATCACAGCCTTTTATTTAGTGAGCATGAAAGAAGGCCCTAAAGAATGCACACTGACAAAAAAAGGAGCGCTGCCAAATTTAGACAGACAATCCTGAGGGTTGATGCCTTCTGATGAGGAAAATAGCGCCACACATCCATCAAGCCAGAGACATTTGGGAAATGATGAACTACTTTAAAATGAAGAAAGCTGGATTAAAATGACACAAATCTATAAAGGGAATTTTTGGCTCTCTAATAGGGCTGGGTTGTATACCATATACCATATATACTATATGACAGCAGAAATGTGTCAAGCATTAAAGACTCTGCTATGTTGTTCACAACGCAGCAGCACTATTTAAAAAAAAAAAAAAAAAAAAAAAACCCAACTCCAAGTAGAAATGATAGCCTACTTTCCAAAGTCTCACAGATTGTTCCAGTGTTGATATTTATTATAATGCTGATGCAGCATAACCATAAGTTGCTTAGGTTTGCCAAGCAATATTCTGATATGAACAGTATTAATAATGGTACACATCCAATTACACAGTAATACTATGATACCATGTCTAAAAACATGCTAATACCATATGTATCAAGGTACTTCAAAGAACAACATAGTATTACACTGGTACATGTCCAAAGCTTGGTTTTACCATGGTACCATGTTTAAAAAAAAAACTATATCCAAGTATTAATTCACAGTATTATCTGAGATTATGAAACATATGAAATGCTTTTGGGTTAAATTTATAGCAAAAAAATAGCTAATTTGTGATATCTAGTCAGTTACTATGAAATAAAACAAAATAAAAGTGTCCCACCAGGACATACTTCACTGAAGCGTGTTCACCCTCCATTACTCACATGCTTTTAACAGGCACAATCACTCTCAATATTTCAGCACGCAGGCATATATGGTAACACGCGTGTGTTGTAAACACTCACAAAGCGTGTGTCTTCAAGCATGTGCACTTAGAATCGATGGACGAGGATGCATTCAGCACAAACTTCCCAGTGGGAAGAGTATCCGAATAGCTCTCTCTCTATCTATCCATCTCTCCCGGAGGGTCTTGACCCCACCGACCCCACTCTCAGAGACGATTCCTCCTTTAACAGCCTCTCGTAGGTTTCCATCATCTCCAAGTGCTGTAAGGAACGCAGAACAAATCACTGTCCCTTTCACATAGCTGACTTAAAAGTATATATCTCATTCTGCACAAGCGGCCTAAAAACTGAGCTCATCAGAGTATATGCCCGACCCTATGTGACAGTGTTCTGAAATATGTAACTCATGCTGCATAACTACATTAACTATATTAATAATATATATTATTCTCTATTATAGTCTTGTCATATATATATATAATCTGCGGGTCGGGCCAAGTAATAAAAAATTACATTCCAATTAATTGCGGGTGGATGAGTGATAAATCATTAATGTGTTGATTTTAATAAAGACACGGAACTCTCATTTCATGGCAAGTGTGCAACGAAAGTGTGTCACTCTTTACTTTCGTTTTCAACTTTTCTCTTTAGAGAAAACCAACCAAGAAAAAAACGTGTGCCTAGAGCACCTCCTAGTGGTCATTATATAAAACACAAAGGAAAACCTTACATGAGATATTGCTTTATAACTTAAAAGCTTTAACTAAAAATATACACAAGCTTAACTAACACAAATTATATAATTATATATTATATATAATTATATATCCAACTATGACATAAGGAAACAGACAATATATAAGTTTGAAGGGAGTAAATATAATATAATATTTTTAAAGGTGTAACCATTAATAAAAAATTAAATAAAATTAGATTATTTAATATTTATAATTGTCAACAAAAAAAAAAAAAGATTTCTAAACAGATAAAATGCATTACAATGTATACTCTGATGTATCAATAATGTAAGTAAGAAGATGGAAAATTTGAAAGGGTTTGGAGTCCCAATATTAAGCATATTATATATTATATACACACAATATATCAAACAAAATGAAATCAGGTATATATATTTGGGGTGTAACGGTACATGTAATCGTCCAGAACAGTTACAGTATGGACATCATGATTTGGAGCATACAGTCAGATGACGAATATAGTCAGTCACAGGCGATCCACGTTCCGAACTAGAAGGGGGCGCACGCAGTAATGCAATGTGGTTTACTAACCACCACAACAGGAAAAAAAGCATAGATCATAGAGCATAGAAGAGCATCTATGCATAGATATGTTTACGTGTAATCTCATTGTTTCAACTGTTGAAAGACATCATTAAAACAGTTTGAGAATAATATCTAATGTAGCATTACATTTACCTCAGGCAAGTCATTTAGTGTCCACAGCATGTTAGTTCACTAGAGAACTCTAGAGGGGAGCATTTCACTAAATATATGCACTATATTAGCTTATATATTCATTATATTTACTTTACCTGTTAGTAATGTCTTAATTATTTAATATATGTTTAAATAAATTTGTCATGAAAAGTTATGACAGAAACTGTGTAAATGGTTATATTTCAAAAATGAATTGGAGTAGAAAAATAATTTTAGAAGTTAATGCAAAACCTGCCTAATGTGCAATTTACATGTTTTTTTTGTTTGTTTGTTTTTTTGAGTGTTGATTATTATATCTAAAAATAAATAGCAACTGAATTTATTTAATAGTTTGCGCTCTGTATATTAAACATACAATTAAAATGTAATATAATTAAATTGAATTAAACATTAAATATAATATATTTGTATTATATATTCCTGGGCTACTGGAACACTATCAATCAGAATCCAGGACAAGAACGGTTTTAATGCATTAAACACAGGCTTTAAGTAAAATTTTTCTACAAATTTCACATTACACCTTTCACACTGTGACCAGCAAAAAATAAAGCAAGACTAATGCACATACGAGTTTAATTTTCTGCGAAAAGATCTTTTTGTTTGTCTGTCAGTGAGATGTGAAGGTGTAATTAATCAAGACCACTCACACATTCCCGAAACAGAGATTCATACATATTATTTAGCCTAATCTCCATGTCTAAGACGGTAATGGTAATTAAAACATTGCAGGGTTGATGTGAATGCCTCGCCGTCGTGCCAGCGAGCCCAGACTGTGTAGGAGGAGCAGCCCGAGGAACCGGGTGGGTTTCTGGCAGCGGTGCAAAACAGCACATTTGTCTCTCACAGTCGCCAACCGCCACTCCCCTAACACTTCAATGGATGGATTAAGTTTCTGCCTGTTTTTCTTTTGTCAGGCTCATGATTCATTTAAAGAATCGATGAATAGAGGTTACCTTTGAAAGCCTCGAGCTTTTAGAGTATGGCTGCATGCTTTTACGGCTTCCTGGGCTACTTAAGAACTTTGGTGAGAAAAATAACACATAAAGATGCTTACCTACTGTATTTCAGTGTGGATTTGGTGGAAAAAGGAGCATGTATATTCAAGGGTTGGCACCATTTTGAGTTTTGCAGAAAAGAGAAAAACAGAAAGAATTTCTTTTACAAAAAAGTCCTGTAGCAATACCATGATAAAGTGAAGGCGTCCAAAGGCAATGTCATGGTTTGCTTGGTTCCCTATGGTACCGTATCATACCAGAATGTCATGGCATTACCATACCTACCCCAAAAAATGGGCTGTGTCCAAAATACCCTTAAATAGGGCACTATTTGATGGGACAGCCATTTGTAGTGGTGTCTGAAACCATAATGGACATTATCGAGTGCACTCATTCAATCTCACAATGCACCGCAATAACGAGTGTACAACCAATGTACGCTCAACGGTAACACCATGATATTTTGCCATATACATATTACTACTACAATTATCAAAAGGCACTATCATGAAACATTCAAAATAAAAAAATAAAAACGTAATGCCAGGGTGCTTTGGTATAGAGTAGTACTGAATGATTATTACCATATTCATATTTAGATAATACATAATTTACCAATCTACCAATGTTTTGGCAATGTACCATGACAAAGGCTTGTTGCGGAATTGTTGGTAGAAATAAACTTATAAGTGAGTGTGCAGTTTTATTCTTTTTTACTAAGTACTATTCCATAAAAACAGTGGTAGAGGTATCATAATGGATGACTGCAGGGTAATGCAAGTAAATCAGATCCGAACAGCAAAACCCTCTCACACCCCCCTTTGCTCACAGAGCAGGTGGAATCGGCCGAGCAAACAGTCCATGCGCGAGTGGAAAATCCAGTTTGCCAACTTTACAAAGAGTGTGTTTGAGGAGAAAACGGAGAGTTGCATTCTCTCAGGATTAGAAAGTCAAAGGATTTGAGTCTTTCTAATGCGAGAATTGGTCACCTTTTCCCTACTGGGCCGTTGTGCATGCCCTGCTTGGTTCTGAACAAAACATTTCCTTAAGCTATCATTAGTCATTTAATTACTGCAAATGACAGGTCAAATGACAGATCTTACATTCATTTAATCCTACATTTGATTGAAATCACCAAGCCTCTGTGAAGTTCTGGTCTCTAAATATATGCTCAGGTCCTTCATTCCATGTAAATCTGTGGAATTTTTATTTTTCTCAAGTCTATACTTGTAATAATAGGTGATGCTTGTCTTATCAAACCTTACTAATAAAAGCCAGAATGCAAAGTCTTGGAGGACGCAGAACCCATTCGAACACAAATATCCATCTCGTACACTCTTGGCAGCTTAAATCTTACGTTAACAAGCTCTGACTAACTGCTGTGCACTAGATATTCTGAAGACAAGAGTTATAGAGTCTTTACGTAACAGATTCTTCCCTCCAGCCCAGAACAATGTCAGATACTATCAGGACATTTCCCATCAACAGTGACCTACCATCAGTCTGTCTGTCTGTAGCTCACATCAGCTCTGCTAAAGAAACACTGCTAAAGATCAAGTGTTTTTGGCAGAAATTTGTATAATAACATGGGTATTACACTGGTATTACGACGTAAAATATGAGGACATTTTATGAGTTCTCATATTTAAAATAGCTTTAAAAACATACTAAATGATGTTTTATTAAAAATATAAAAATGCTGAATGTTTTCTGTGATAGGTAGGTTTAGGAATAGGGGTAGTGTAGGGGGTAGAATGTACAGTACAGTATAAAAACCATTACGCTTATGGAATGTCCTCACTTTGATAGCAAAACAAACCTGTGTGTGTTCTCCTTAAACGCATACCTTGGGTACATCGAACCAGGACGTCATTCACAACTCTCCCCCTCATTCATTTTTTTAAAGTTAGACATCAACCTTCTTAGTAGTTCTCAATCTATTCATTATAAACAATATAACAAGAAAAAAAATCTAAAAGAATGTCTGTTTAATTAGAATTAATTTTTGTAAAAAAAAATGTATAGGGTTGCTAGCGACCCGAGGTATGTAATAGTGCAAGTATAATTTTTCTGCACAACAATAACTGAATCCCTAATGACTCAATATGTGCAATTCACCTTTATTCCACAAGGTGACAATGTCTGATACACAACAATGACGTGATGTTTCACTCATAAATACATCAGCAAAACTTGAAATGACTCAGCGATTTACTGCAGAGCAAGTACTGTATGCAATCAAATATTTGTCACCTGATGTTGGATCTCATGAAGAAGCTGTCAGCGATCAAAATATTGTCGCTCTTGTCGCCGGAAGTCGCCAGCGCTGCATTGAAATGAATGGGATCCTGTCACTTTATCGCTGCGTGTCGCTGGTGGTGTGAACGGGGCTTGTGTCATTCAGCGCGATTCCGCCTATTTCGCCTTTACTAATCGATAACGAATTGTGATTGAAAGCATGCAGTTCGCAATGTGTGGGTTGTCATCATTAATTTTGAAGTATTTCCACACCCCTGAGGCTGACATTGTTTCTGCTGCCGCCGGTGTCTCTGTGCACGGACAATTCTGTCAGTTACGTCACGTGAGGTATCGGTCTTTGGTATCGGGGTTATTTTTACGAGTACGAGTACACGAGCTTGGTAGCGGGCCCGATACCGATACTGGTGCATCCCTAGTAATTAATGACAGAAATTTCATTTTTGGGTGAACTAACCCTTTAATGTTGAAAACAGTTGTGCTGCTTAATAGTTTTGTGAAAACTGTGATACTTTTTTTTTTTTTTTTTTCAGGATTCCTTGATGAATGGAAAGTTCAAAAGAACAGTATTTATTTGTAAAAGAAATCTTTTTGTAACAATGTAGAAGTCTTTACTGTCACTTTTGATCAATTTAATGCATCTTGCAGAACAAAAAAAATGATCTTACAGAGATATGTATTTATATATATTTGTGAAAAGTAGAATTTGCAACATTTATGCATTATTCAAAATGCTATAAAATATTCTGGGCCACACTCTGAATTTTGAGCTCACGGATGTAAAGAGACGTTGATTGAGTGCTTATAAATGAGGACACAAAACAAGAAGTGAATCGTCCATGTGAGTGACACGGCAACACGCTGGCCGCTCTGAACGGGGTGAATAAATTGTGGTGTTCAGGGGCACATGGAGAATAAAACACATCCTGTCTCTCCTAGAACAACAACAAAGATAAACTCCTTCTGCAGTCACCAATTGTCTCTGGGCGGCCCTCCACTTTCACACAGACGTGAAAGACTCAAGAGCCTTGAATGGGAAAACTGGCCAAACGCGGAGTTATTTCCTTCATCTGAGCTCTGGAAGAAAAACAGAAGAAAGAAAGGACAGCTCACTCCCACACTCCTTCTGCCCTGTCATTCAACCGGCCCTGAATCAATATCACTTCTCGTCCTGGCTGCGTCTTTCCTACATTTCACTCAACCAAGCATTCTTTCCCTACATTTTTAACAGCCATACCATGGTAACCCTGATGCAGGAACAGGCCCATCTGAAGTGGAGGGCTTTTGACAACTCTTCATCCTCAGGGGTCAAAGGTCAATGCAAGAGACCGCCTCCTGGGAACACTAAAGCTTGTCCTTTTCAGGCCGTACAATTACGGTTTGTTACCATGGTGACACCTCTACCCAGTTAAGAAAGACAGAGAGAATTGGGAAGGGTGAAAGAGAGATTTGAGTCCAACTCAAAAAGAGCAGTTCTGTAGAAACTACAGGGGGTCTTACAGAAAAACAACACACCATTACAATTATTTAAATCTGAATGCACACAAAAATTTGCAGAATTAGGGGCCGTTCATACAGGACGCATCCTTGAGTTCAAAAAAAGCAAGAGAGGAACTGAACGCAGGGGACTCGAGACGTGTTTTTCCGACCTGAGCTACTTTTAATTTGACACCCCCTCTTAAAAACACTAGTGGTGCTAAAAATGTACCTGTCAGTGAGTTCTTTGTATTTTCTATGCCTTATTTTTCATATTATTTTTGCCGGCAATGGAAAAACAAAGCTTATCAAAACAGTGTCTTGTTTTCTATCCCAGACCCACATTTCTTTTCTGCTTTGCTGTGGAAAATGTTCCAGGTGATGTGCAGAATAGCACATTAACATACTACTTGTGCTATTGCTGCATATGTAGGTTGTGTGGCATAGTATGCAAATTTTCTGTATGCCTGGATTACACAGATGACCTTTTACATTTGCCAAAATGTGCAATATTAATACTGTCGACTTGACTTGCATTTTCCCTGTAACAAAAGAAACCTGCAGTAATAAAAGTTACAGTATATTTCTTGAATCATTATTTGATCAAACTGTGAAAAGCATTATACATTCTTGGACATTCCTTGCTAAATTAAACATGCAATGTACTGTGGTCATATGACAACAACGTACCGTCACATACTATGCACATTTCTTGTATGCAAAAAGTATTAGTTTACAGTATCATTATGCTAATATTCCATTTTGAACAGTCTCATGTTGCATACTATCCATCCTAAATAGTATTCGAAATTAGAATTAGTGTGTCCCAAATTGCAGCATGTTGAAATGAGTATTCCAAAGATGCCTAAATTGTCTACTATTTCTGGTTAGAATTCAAAGTGCAGATCCATGCACACTCTAACAGCTAATATTGCCCACAACTCATTGCGCCTTGGACGAGGATTGGATTATAGAACTATAAACATGAATAAAACGTTTTTTTGTTTTTTTTTAACTACAAACATGGCGGATGTGTGAGACCCACGACTGGCAGATCAATGTGAAACTACATTTCTCTCCGATATGGTAGGAAATTAATTTAAATTGAATGTGAAGGATTTTAACCAAAGCTTGCCTACTCTTCTGCTACACACTCAAATATGTACTTTTTCTTCACAAAAACAGTATACTTTTAGGGCACAGTATATGTAGGCGAATTCAATTAGTACATAGCATCAGAGTCTCTGATTTTTGTCGGTTACTGATGACCTCTCACATGTCTGTCATTATTCAGCCAGATTTCGCCCACTTACAGCATCACTGCTTGCATCACAATAAGGGCGTCTAGACCTCAGAACGAACCAGACAATAAATTCCTCTGGAGATCTTTAATCAGCACAGGGCGGGAAGGGCGAGTTGTTTTGGTGAAACATCAAGGAAACTCAAAGTTACATCTTATTCTGGTTAATTTGTAATTACCCATTGGTTAGTGCTGTTGAAAACCGGGTGAATCTCATGAATCCTGTATAGAACATGAGTGGGTGGTATGATTTAAAATATTATTTATATACGTATTATACAAAAAAAAGCCTGTTTTAGGACCATAAAAAATATTTTTGCATTGAGAAATTTTCATGACAATAAAGCACATTTACTCCCAAATGTCTGTGCTTGTCTGTGTTTAAATAATGAAAATAATGCCACAATGCAAAAAAAAAATCTAATAACTTTATATACAAAAATAAGCAAATCATTTAATTTTGGGGTGAAATGTGATAAAAAAATATAATTTTAAAAATTTTTTAAAGAACTTTGTGATATTTATCAAACTACTTTAAGTTAATTTAAAATTAGCTTTGACTGTAAAAAGCATAATATCCTTCTGTTTGGATTTGATTTACGAGCGCAGAATCCAACTTAACATAAGCACATAATACATGGATAGCCTATATTTATGGTTTTTATCAGGGTCAGCCGTAATTGCCTGGCCTCATTCACAACAGAGAAAACTTTAGACAACATACACACGAGATTTCCATATAATCCCATCTGATCTCTAACAGAGCTTACAGAAAAAAAAAGAAACATAAAGCCCTTGTTAAACGGTCACACGCCAGCCATGTCCGATTCTTTTGAACCGATTTGTTTTAATAAATTCTGAATCACACATAGCATTTGTAAAAACAATCAATTTTGGGAAAATAATATTAATATTATTAAAAATATTGGGATCGATACTGATTTTGTTTTGTTTGTAATTCTTAAGTTAAAATACTTTTAGTAATTTAAAATGTGATTAATTGTGATCAATTTTACTGCATCTATTTTAAGTCATACAACAGGAGCAGTTCATCGGAAAACTGATTCATCAACTCATCCACCCTACATCATCAGAGAGGCGGTACTGGGCAAATACGCAGAGGGGTAAGGCTTGTTTTTAAGGACTTTGGCTCTGGTTCACCAGCAGGGCATCTTGGGGTGATGTAATACATATCCACAGGGGATACTGTACACCCCTGACAGATGAACCACCATGAACCTCAGTGCCGCCCGGGTCACGTGACCTCCCCCAGACCTACAGCAGGCAACTGACACTAGCTGCTCTGTTGTGACCTCAGAACACAGATGGACGCTTATGCTCTTCATTGTGTTTAATTGACTGAAACAATGGGAGAAAGAGCATTATTCCATGCTTCAAATCAATCCAGCCATTATGGGTCTCGGCAGAGATTATGAGGCTGTTAACTGGGGGAAAAAAACGTAAGATGGCACCATTAGTTCCTTCAACACATGGAATAAAGCAGCAACAAACATTCCATTCCTGAGATGGAACAGTAGCGTTTTACTAGGGCTGTTTGACATTCCTCGTAGATATTTCTGGAGCAGATGGGCTATTTTATAATTTAGAGTTAATACAGTTAATAATTTTTACTTCTGATACTATATAATCTCTATATAATCAATATCCAAAAGTCTAATTATTTAGCAGGAAGAAATGTATTTATTATATATTTTTTTAATAATTAAATCATTTATAGAATTATTCTATTATTTATATTAAAATGCAATAATATGTTGTTAAAATATACATTTTATAATGATTTATATTTTTATATTGTCCTTTTTCAAACAATATAGAACGTCTCTCAAAAGAGGTGAATGTTTAACTTATAATGTGAATATATTAATTAATTTAGTATACGATTTATTGATATATTTATAGTGATAAAAAATCTTTTATATATTTATGATTACTTTAGCCTTTATTTTAAAAGGAGATTATGTCATTATACCATCTTTGACAACAGACGTAACAGCACTTAAGTTTATGATGAATAACAGATCCATTATGTAAAAAACTGTTTGAGATCAAACAAAAATTATCTCATTGCATTTCATATGGATATGATTCATCAAAATGGCCATAGCAGGTATTAAACTATGAGAAAGTCCTGAGCAAGCACAATCTGCATCTCACAAATAGGGAAAAGAGAATGTTTATAGTATTAAATGTCACTATAAACTGTTCAAAAGAATCTAATTGTTTTTCATTAATGAATTTGGAAGGTTGTAATCAGTGTTGAGTGTAATGCATTACTAAGTAATTAATTACTGTAATTTAATTAATTTTCCCTTTGAAAAAGTAAAGTAAGGGATTACTCTGAATTTAATTACTAGTAATTTAGTTACTTCTGAAGTAATTGCATTAAATACTGTATAGACTATAGAACAATTCTATATAAAACAATAGTGGATTAAAATATAACATTTTTTTTTACATCTAAATGCTAAAATGTATGTTTTTAATGTAACCTTAAATACTTTGGTCAGTTCAAGAATAAGTTATGCAATTTTATATTATTTATTTGAACGAATTAAAAGAGCAGTTTGTTCAATTCAACTGGTCAAGGTTGATAAAGGATTTAGAAAGTAATTAGTAATCTAATTACACTGAAGATGTAATTAGTAGCTAGTAATTAATTTCTTTTTTAGAGTAACTTACCCAACACTGGTTGTAATGACAATCTGTTTATACAATCAATATATTTAATAAATGCAAAAATAGATTCCTGTCCAAACTGATAAAAATTTAGAAATCATGTAATCAACTTTTAGGGTTCTCAAGCACAATTTTCATAAGCGAGCAAAATCACCCAGTGAATAGTTAGGAAAAACAGCATAATGGATCTCAAAATCTTAAGATATTTTCAAAATCAAAATCTGGACGCCACAGACCCAAATTAGACGACACGCTCAGATCAATTTGTAGTCACAAGAACAGTAACTTACAACCCTTAAGATCAAAACAACAGGAACTAACCCACCAAAATAGCACCTATCCTGCAGCTCTCACACTCAGGCTTAAAAATATGTTATAAAGCTTATTTCACTTGCGAAAGCTACCAACAGTCTAAATTATTCAAGCTCATCAAAGCACCAACCACAAACCACAATCTTCTACGACAACAAACTCCATGGCAACCCCGTTTCTGTGGCACCTTCTCTAAATCCCAGCAGTGAAAGACAGAAGGAACGTCTTGTTACCTCCATGGCCAGAGCGGCCGTCTGCTGGTCGTAGTGGTTCAGGAGGTTGGGCATGAAGGTGGTGTTGTAGGGTAGATCCTGGCACATACGCAGACCAATCGACTCGCAGGTGAACATGCTGTGACTGCCTCCCACCGAGTCCATGTGGATGCCAAGGCTGCTCGTGAACAGGGACAAGACAAGCAGAGCACCGAAGAGCCACATCCCTCGGAAAGTGAAATCCACAATGTGCCCCATGTTTGAATAACAGAACTGACAGGAGTGAGAAGCTGAACACGAGCACAAGGGTTTCTTCTCTACGCAGAGATCCGCCACACCCATAGTGTGTAAGGTATACCGCTACAATCGACTGCTTCCATCCCCTTCCTTTTCTGTCAGATGGTCCTCATGGATACCTGTCTGTTGACCAGCGTCTCGGGTCAGTGCATGCTTTGATCAGACCCTTCGACAGTCTTATGCATCCTCTCACATGCATACAAGACTACAGAATGAATGAGAAATTGTCTTCGATCAGGGTGGTCTTCAATGGATCCTTCAAACAGGGCTCTAGGATGTGGATACGACAACTGATACTGGATACCTGGAACAACATATGAATTAAAAGAAGAATTAAAAAATACAGATTCTACCAGACTCAACTGAAGCCAATGTGTGCAAATAAGCAAATTATCCATTTTAACTGGTTAACTTCATTAGTTTTGTGTCTAGCAAAGCAAGCTTATGTAAACCCCAGCTTGTAAACAGTTACTGTAGTGGGCAAGACCATTTAAACAGCTGTTATAACAGCCGTAAACCAAAACCAACAATCCATTAACTAGGTGAACCTCAAAAAAACTGGCGGGGTCATATTTCAGCTCCAAAATCAAAAGAAAATTTACAAAATGCATAAAGCATAAAGAAATGCATAAAGAAAATCAAGCCTATTTTAGGACCCTTAAGATTGTTTTCATTGTGACATTATTTTCAATTAAGCACATTTCTTCAACAGTTAAAAATAGCAAAGGAAAATATTACAATTGTGTGTAAGTATTATATTTAAAACATACATTATGGTAGTATTTGTTGTAGTGAATTTAATTATTTCTTATTATAAAAAAAAAAAAATTGTGTCCAGACATTCATTACTGTATTACTGTAATGAGTTGTTGTTATTGCTTTACGGTATTGTACATTTTGTGGAGAAATGTATTTAATTGTCATGAATTGTCTATTAAAAATTGTATGGTTACTTTTCATTTTAAAATCTCACTGCAAAGACTTTCATTACACAAAATATAATTTCATATAATTCATTAGTGCATTTCAAACAGAAATGTATTATATTCAATATATTAATGAAATTGTGACATAATATCTGAGTACTATTATGGGAAGTGAGTAATATGCCTTTCTTAATCCCGATTGTGTTCAATCTGAATTAACAGGAGCCAGTGTAAACATCCCATCCCCCTTACAACACGTTTGTGTGAGTCTACAAACACACAACCTGCCCAACCTAGGAAACACAGTAACCAGACGTTAAAAATCTGAATAAAGTCTTCATGAATTCTCTCATATGAAAACACCACACATTACTAGCCATGTCAAATTAATCTATATTCTTCAAATAATTTCACTACAGACAAACCTAAGCACACCTTACATTGTAATATATGTGATATAAATATATAAATAATTTCCGATATTTCATGCAGGACTGCAGTGTCAGCAGTGTAACACATATGATGGGATAACTCATGTCTGAACATTATTAAACATGCATTTCCAAAAAGGAACAGTAGATATATAAATATATGTATATATATATATATATATATATATATATATATATATATATATATGATTATATAAAATATATGATAAAACCACATATTTTTGTGGGTTAAAAAAACCTGAACAGTGCGTGCAATATTATCCATATGAAACTTTACCTTTCCCTGGCAAAGATCATCTGGTTTTCTTCTTATGACACAATACAGCGTGTCTCTCGGTGTAGATTTACGCAGCAGGTTTGATTTCAGCACCTACAATCATGTAACACACTGAAGTCCGTGCTGCAGTTTCACTCAGACAGTCACACAACATGAAAACACTCGCTCCGGCTGCTTATTTGCATTGAGACGCTGATGGATACAAAAATCGTAAACTACCCGAAACGAGCACATGAAGAGCGTCACGGACGGCTGGTGGCTTTGCATATTCACAGCGAACGAAACTCCCATCCCGATTCGCCCCACCTTCAGCTGTTTCTTAGCAGACATTAACCTTTATTCCTCCAGGGGGCGCGTGGAGGCTCAAAAGCACAAACCGCCATTGAGCCGCATTCATGTCCCACGACGTTTTTTGTCTTGTCAGAAAAGATATTGTAATAATATTAATAATCGTTTAAATTCCTTAATTCGAAGGATGAATATCTTATAAACAAATAAAAGATCTAACACAGCTCTCTCAATGTAATAAATCTAAAACTATAATCACAAAAGATTGTGATTAGTCCAAGCTCACCAGCGCTGAGAAAAGTAACATTTACCATGTGACCAACACCGCTCTGCGTGCTACAAAATGTACACTCTAATAACGGTATTTTGAAACATTAATAACCGTTTGATTTAAAACACACAGTGACAGCCCAAACTATGACTATTAATGTTATCAACAACCTCCCGGCAGATATACCCGCCCATTTTGTTACCAGTTCCTAGTAATTTCCTTTCTATCAGCTTATTGTATTTTCTACGCCCCCTCCCCAAGACAGCGAGAATCAACTTTAAGACTGCGCATGCCCTGGGGATCCGTTCCATTCACTCTGGCACAGAGCAAGGGTGCATTTTAATGCCGTTTCAAAATGAATAATTGAGTGAATTATTTTATAACTAAATTATATTTTACAGCCTAGTAAAAAAAAAAAGGTAATGGGAAAAACATATGTATATAATAACAAACTGAATATATTATACTATTAGCTTAGCTATGTAATAAAACTCTCAAATTAAATTTCATGGAGACCTCAATAACCAGGGGAGCAAGTTATTTTATTATGCATTTTTTCCTCTTTATCTTAAAGTCTTTATCTTTACCATAAAGTTGGGAGTCTGATAACCTAGTTCTGCAGACAAGATTTTTGTCTCTGATGCTTTGATGCATTGGGTGAACAGCAGATGTCCAGCAATCCAACAGGTGCAGTGAAGTGAATGAGGTCAGCTTTACCATAACACTGAGAACACATCATCAACCTAGATATGAAATTAAACAGGGACAGTGTGAAATCACAGGAGGCACAAGGGCACAAAACAGGTCTTGAGATCTATTTTTCCAATCTAACAAAGTGTCACTGAAAGTAGGTCTTCATAAAATGTTGCTCATCCACTTTAGGAGGTTAAATAAATTGTTGTACATTATAAATCTACATACTTTTAATGCCATAGCAAATGTGTAAACTTTATTTTAAAGTGTGTAAAAGAATATTCAATATCTCACAGTCTAATGTAAAAAAAAAAGTACCCAATCATTATGGAACACAGTGAAAAGGTTCTGACAACTCTTTGTTTTATTAAAATGTATTTATTCAAATATAATGCACATTGATAACAACACGCTGCAGTGTTAAAAAATAATAAAATGAAATGTTGACAGCAAAGGTTCACTTTTCTTCATAAAGATGAGGGACTTTTGAGTAACCCATTAGGAATTAAACTATATTACAGCTTTCTAAACAAAGTCTTTTGAAATGAAATATAATGCATCAAGTAGAGGGAAATCTCTTTGTTTTGACAGTTTCAGTCATGTCTCTGTCAATATTTAACTACTGTAATCACACTGGATTATCTGTGAGTGAGATTTTCTCTGCATCATTGAATCCAGCCCATATTAAAGTCTCTGACGGCACTCTGGCACACTCTCTATACTGCATACTGGACTTTGTATGACAACCGGCTATAGAAAGCTCATTGTGTGGCACATTAGGTAGTAAAACAGATGCTTTCCTTTAAAGTAAAATAAAATAGTATTTGGTATATTTGACATTGTGAACGCATTAACAATATAAAAAAAGAATACAAATGGCCACTTTAAAGATCATCAGCTTAATTTTGAAATTAAGTTGGGTGTTTAGTTTCCATGTAAACGATAACTTCATACAGTTTCGGAAAATAACAATGAATAAAGTCTATGATTGTTTGGGCTTAATTACAGCCTATATGAGTACACTGAAAACATTCAGTCCAAACATCTGACTTGACTTGAGTTCAACTGGCAAAACGTTTCATAACCTCAGTGCTTCAATTCATTTACAAAACAATTGACATTTAACATTATTAAAACAAATTCAGAATGTAACTCCATATGAATGAAAACTACCATACATTTTCCACCTCTCTCTAAGCATTGGCAGACTGATGTGCAATGAGACGCTCTCCTTGAGTTGTGTGGTGTTGGTCCATCTTTAATCCTGATGCCAGGGCCTGCTCTTCCAGCTGTGATGAAATACAATCACATTGATTAAAAACAGCTCATATTATATATCATATTATGCTATTTTAAAGGTTTCTAATTTTGTTTTGGAGGTCTACAAAAATAGATTTACATGCATCAAAGGTCAAAAACACCTTCATTTTCTCAGTATACATTGCACATCACCTCATTTCTCAAAGAGTATGAAAATGCTTCATTCGAAGATTCAGGGTATGTTTACATGACAACCATGTACTAAAAACGAAAAAGTTTTCCTTTGCATTTCTCACATACAGATGACAACATTGTTAAAACAATCCCCCATTCACACAGATCTGCAAAAACGACTAAAAGGCTGTATTATTCAGTAGTTGGCAGTGTCACTTTGTAAGAAACACTACGCATTTGCATGATGTCACCGTTTTCAAAAATTCGTGTTTTTGCAGTTTACACAGAGAAGATAACAGCATCATTTTCAAAAACTTGCACTTTGAAACCCATTTTTAAAAGTTTGCGTCTTCAAGAAGCCAAAAAGTTGTTGTTGTGTACATAAATGCCCAAAAACGGAAACATTTTTATGTGTTTAAGTTGAAAATGATGTTGTGTGAACACCCCCTCAGTCTCTCTAAACCCCTCATTTCCGTGAACCTATTCTCTGATTGGTCAGATGGCCCAGTCTGTTGTGATCGCTCTACCGCTTATAGCGCATGTCGGAAACAAAATGCCCAACGAAAACCATAAGCTAGCATTATCCAAATTTGTTGCATAGGTATGTAAAATGAAGTGAGACTGGAATTTCTGATGACTCGTTTTGGCAGTTCAGAATAGATTCTTTTTTTTTTAGGAGACAATAACTTTATTTGTTGTGCACTTTGATCTTTAAAACTTTTCAGACCTTTTACATTCACAAACCGCTGTATTACACACTACATGAAAGGAAATGTTTTAAAAAAGCATAATAAGGACACTTTAAAAGTAAACAGGCTGACAAAATGTATCACTTAAATGCAATGTAGATGCTTTGAATAAAAGCACCTGCTTTATTCTGCCTTAAATGCATAAATGTACAGAGCTCTGAACCCTGCAAAAACATTTCCATAATCAGTCCATTTAAAATCCCTGTGGAAATTATTATGGCTTTATACAGCAGGTTAATACAGCTAAGCCATCTGCATGAATATTTAGAGTTGTACCTGCTCTCTGATGTAGTTCTGAGCACAGGGTCCGATGCTTCTTAATTGGAGACCCACAATAAAGCACCACACAGACAGTCCAGCCTCCAGCGCAGTTAATACACTGCAGGTGAACCACAGAGCAAGGGTTGTGTCCTGGACAAGAAACAGAAGTTCAGTCTACTCTTCATATACAAGATGAAACACATTCACCATAAAAGCATTCCAAGTGGTGGTCAAAAGTTTGGAATAATTAACTTTTTTTTTTTAAATATTTTTGAAAGAAGTCTCCTTTGCTCATCAAGGCTGAATTTATTTGATCAATAATATAGTAAAATAGTAATATCGTGAAATATTATTACATTTTAAAATTGAATTTGAATATATTTTAAAATGTAATTTATTCCTGTGATGTCAAAGCTGAATTTTTTAGCATTACTCCAGTCTTCAGTGTCACATGATCCTTCAGAAATCATTCTAATATTCTGATTTGCTGCTCAATTATTATTGCTCCTCAATTATTAATAATAGTTCTTATTCCTAAACAGTTAAATGGTAGTGTATCACGGTTTCCACAAAAAAAATTCAAGCAGCAAATCAGTATATTAGAATGATTTCTGAGGAATCATGTGACACTGAAGACTGGAGTAAAGATGCTGAAAATTCAGCTTTGCCATCACAGGCATAAAAAAAAAAAAAATTAATTATTAAAAAAAATGTTTTAAAATGTAATACATTATTAAATTTAAATGTTGTATTTGTTAACATTAGTTAATGCACTGTGAACTAACATGAACAAACAATGAACGACTATTTTTATTAACTAACATTAACAAAGATTAATAAATATTGTAATAAATGTATTGCTCATGGTTAGTTAAAACATGAACTAATGTTAACATGAGACTTTATTGTAAAGTGTTACCACTTCTGTTGTAGTTTTAAGATGAATTCTAGTAGAAAGACTCACATAGATGCGAGTGGCATCGAAAGGGCAGTTGACGATAACCGGAGAACGTGCATTCGGGGGCATGTTAGTGGAATTGCATCCTTTCATGAGGTGGCTCCCATCGGATGAAATGGTCAGACTAATCGCCATAATCAGCCCCACCAAGCATGCCAGCGAGAGCAGGGCATTCAGAAAGGAACTCACTAACAGACCGACGTGCTACAGGAAGCAGAAGAACAGAGCTGTAAACATCACCATGAAATCAAAAAGGACAATTCTTGCTTTTTTAAAGGAATATCGCAGTATTTAAACGATTTACCCGTGCACTTTTTTTTTATGTGCCCTCGGAATCAAAATAACTTCCCCTCCCTCTTGCAGTGACATCTCTTCTCTGATGATGCGTTTACTGGCATAAAAAATGGTTCACATTTTTTCTTGTTCCGAGAAGCCGTTTCACTCGGATATACGCCACAATAGGAAAGAAAAGACTATTGCAACTTCGGTTTCATGCTGACTTTAAACAATACCGAGAAAAACCATAGTATTTTTGTACTGGTATACAGAACAATTGTGATGATAAGGCCTTGGAAATATTACTGAAACAGAGAAAAGGTTACTTACTAGTTTCCCATTGGTAATATTCCTCGACACCAATATCGCAACAATTCCACTTGCGATGCTCTGAGAAAAATATTAACATGATTAGGTTTGAAGACATGAAGTGGAATTTTAGGGTGCTTTCACACTTGGTTTAATTGACTGGTCTGAACCGGAGTTCGATTGGTTCATCTGAATAAGTGTGAACACTGCCATGTGAACCCTGAAAAGATGGGTCTCAGTTCGCTTTCAAATGAACTGAACTAAAATATGAATGCAACACTGAGCAAAGACATGGAAAACACACCAAAAACAGGATGATGTCACAAGATGTGACCCTAAAAAGGACAGAATATTCAAGCATATCCGTTTTTCTCATCATAGCCGCAATGTACGCGGTACAGGCATCAGAACCGCAGATCTTCGTTTGTGTGTGTGACTGAGGGATTCCTGCCGCTGTTTTGACTCCTTTTGTACACACATACAACAAGCATTTAGCCCAGCACGCAGTATTGTTTTGGATGTTCAAAATATACGCTATAAAAGCAGCTTTTAGGTTCGGTGTTAATAAAAAGTGTGAACGGTAAGCAAACTAGGACTAAATCTATAATTGTCCTTTTTGGTCTGGACCAAAAGAACCAAGCTATAAGTGTGAACACACCCTGAAAGCAGCATCCACATCATCAAATGAACCCGGGTGTGCACCAAAAGTGCTAGTGTGAAAGCACCCTTTAATTTTTCTGGCTCTGTGGGAAAATGTAGCAATGTTAAAACTGCTCAGGAAGCCTAACAAACTGAATGTTAAATATATGTGAAAACAGAACATTTCTAAAAAGCGTGTCAATATACAGACTTCATTTGGGTGAACAAGAAAACCACAGCACATACAAAATCTAAGTAGTAAAAAGTCCTTTGATTTACTTTCGAATTTACAAGATTCAGACTTACAGGGAGTTTAGGAGCTACAGATGAGACATACGTGAACAACGATAAGAACAATCACTTACCAGCAGACCTGAGGTTACGGAGATGATGTTTGATGCGGTATACTCTGTTGAGATCTCATTGCTGGGTTTGGATACGTGACGTAACACGCTGCCATGGACAATAGCACTCAGGATGAAATTAACATGACCAATGACGATGAGAGTCAATCCTTTCTTCATCAGCCGCCCAGGACCCTTCTGCTTGTCTAGAATATAATGTAACTTTCATGCAGTTGTCTCAAAAGTCACACTTACAAATGTAACTCTTTAGATAAATACTGCTAGAGCTTTACAAGTACTAACTACACGTTTATTAACCAGTTTTGCAATGATTTTTAACTAGCCTAATGGTTGACCAATGCACTATTAATTTTAAGGAAAGATAACACTTGTTTTGATATTTTATTTCTGGCATACATTTTAAGTGTTGCTTCAATAAAAAAATGATTTGCAATACATATGAACTGATTTATTATAAAGTTCACACTGTTTAGAGTGTATAATTATATCGTGTCACAAATGACTTTTTTTGTCTACTACTATTATTACTATATGAAACTCCTCTGATATGCTTTAGCAGGATGTAGCGCAAAATAATGTGTCTAGGGGTTCATCCAGCGGCTAAATATTATTTTCTACAGTGAACAAAAAACGAGAAAACTGTAACTACTACAACAGACGCGCACTTCGCGAGAACAAATAACTGATTGTCGGAGGCTTTTCTCTCTGGAAACCCTCTTTTTTATTGCTTCAATAAACTATAAATCAACTATAATCCTTGTCGGTGCAATAAAAAAGAAAGAAATGGGTGTCTTACCGAAATCACACATATTTGTATGAGTGTATTTGAGCTCAGTTTAGAAGGAAAAACTTGCATATCAGTTTCCTCCCTTCATGCTCGATGACGTCACACGCGACTCACCTGTGCAGCGGAAGTGGGAGGAGCCAGAATACAAAGGTCATTCAGTGCGAATTCAGAAAAGAAAATCTCTCTTATTTACTTGAAAAATAAAGGCGATATTCTGGGGAAAATGTAATTTTTATTTTTACAATTATGAATGTATATCAATGTGTATAAATCCTATGTTGTTATTGTCAGACATTATTGACCTATATTTAGTAGTTTAGTATATTTTTTGTTTTCGGTTTTATTCTCTGTAACTCTCTTAATTTTAATTATTAAATTTTGCAAATAAAAAATAGCTGGATTTCTGCACTTGATAAACTTCGATTTGTTTTGAAATGGCTGATCAATATAATACTTTGATGTTATATAAAAACGCATGCCTTTTTTTTTTTTTTTGCATTGCATTGCATTGCATTGCTTTGCACTGCACACTGCCATCTGGAAATCTTTTCCCTTATGTTCACGTGTACGGATTCTACGATGCACCTCCTATGACTGTATTACCACTTAATCCAAGAATATACAGTATTTAGTTTCATGAGCTTCACTGTAGCACTAAAACACTGTCTGGCATCTGTCTATTTATGCCAACAATTCAAACAATGACAGCACTGATCTACTGCGTAAAACAATGCCGGTGTCCAAAGTCCTGTCATATTTGAACGACACACCCACAATATCAACACTAGGCAAATATTAGAGTAAAAACAAGTGAAAGGAAAGCAACGGCATATCAACAAAACAAGATAGAGATTAATGATAACAGAATATTGGAAAATGATGAGGCGGAATTTACAGAAAACATACAAAACATGCCCATTTTATTGTCAGATGATATCAGAACGTCACATTTTCATGGTCTTGCATCAAAGTGTTCAATAAAAAATGATTTGCAATACATATTAACTGATTTATTATATAGTTCATATTTTTCATGAAACCACTGGCTTTAATATTTTGTATTTTAATGCAATGATATTTTATTTGTTTGGGGGAGCATCTCATTTTTTGGTAAATAAATAATAATAAGGAAACTTTATTTTTAACAAATAAGCTATTATATTTTAAAATGTCATATTAAGACCCCCAAAATCCAAGGTTTGTTGTGATTTGTTATTTTTGCAAAAGTATAGTTTCCCTTTTATTATTTCTTTACCAAAAATAAGCATATAAATATAGAATACATATACATATTATCACTGCATCAACCACCATATTAACCCAGAGCCACAGCGACCTCTTCTGGCCTTACAGAAACATGCAGGGGCATCTGAAGGTCACTGCACAGCAGGTGTTGCAAATCCTGTCTGACCTTCATAAATGTGTGTGTAAAGTGAGACAAACACACAAGCACAGTATAGAAAGTCAGAACGGTATTTTTTTATTTGAACTGTACTGTATTCTAAATGTTCACCTCGGTACAATAAACAAATACAAATACTCACACTAAAAACCAAATCTACAGTTCTGGAACCAACCTGACTGGAGTTGGCCGAGGACCTCAGAATATTGCATACAAACAACATAATGAGCTCAGAACAGTGCGCTTCCACATAAAGAACCCAAAAAAAAAAAAAAAAAAAAAAAAGAACAGGGAGAGGATCACAGGAAAGTATGGATACAAAAACATTAAACTAGACAATACAAATCTAATTTAACTGCCATACATTCAACACCAAAAACGCACTGGATGTCAGATCTATAAAAATACCTCGGGTAGGCGGATAGGCTGATGAGAAGGAGCAAGTATTTAGACAGGGCTGTCGTGTGTTTTGGAGTAGCCGGAAAATGTTCTTCCTGAGACAGGGGCGGTTTTTCACTCCAGTCCCTTTTCTGTGTGAGCTGCCATCTATTTTTTGAGTTTTACAGAACTCATAGCAAACGCAAAATCAAAATTATGTTCCTCATGGTGATGTTCACTCAAATCCAGATTGCTGTTTTTAGAAACTGACATTTAAAAACCTGATGCAGAATTGAATAAATCCTGAAAAAAAACAAAAAAAACAAAACATTTTTAATCTAAATTAATTTATATATACCAGTTAAACAGTGTGCTTTTGGGTCTTAAAGAGGGGTGGTTTCTGAGCTGGTGCTTGTTAAATTTGTGCAATTCTGTAAACAAGAGGTCAGCTACTCAAAATGTTGTGAAAAAAAAAAGCTAATAATTACACTATCATCTTTATTTTTGCTCAAGAACAGCCTTTAACTCTCTGTTCTCTCAATAGATACACTGTATATATATTTTTTCATTATCAAGCACTTTAAACACTGAAACAAAGACAAGCACTAATTCTGTGGATGTAAAGATAGAAACGATGTTGAAACGTATAACTGAATAATTGCGTTGAGTTCTGTTACATGCCCAAATAAGGTAAGGAGGAAGAAGAGAAGTGCATGACATGATATCTGTCAATGTTTCAAACTGGTGCATGAGGAAAGAGGCGTGGCCATTATTTCATGCCATGCCTCCTAACAAGAAAGCACCGCCCACCTGCAGTAGAACAGGTGTAAATGATGTCCTCCCCTCACAAAAACAACAGAAACAAAACCACCGAACTTCCTGGTTTAAAACGTAAATTAACAGAAAAACACTAAAACTGAAAACAAGACAGTGGAGAGACGTCTGTGAAGCATGTCTCCGGTGCAGCTAGCGGCAGCTGATTGCTTTTTCACCCGTTCACTGTCTCTTAGTCTCTTAGATTTGCTGAATGATTGAACGCTGCTGTCTATTGGTCAGTGGTCACGCGCGTGTGTGTAGTCGCCATGGTTATGACTTGGCGAGGTGTTCTCTATGGTCGTTGTGTTTGAGGAGCTGGGTGGGGGAAGGGGCGAGGCTGGGCTGGGTGCCCGGCGGCAGGGGGTGGGCACTGGGCACCCCGCCAGGCATCATGCCCTCAATTTGACCACCCATGCCACCAGGAGAGACACCCACCGCACCAGGGGGGAACCTGGAGAAAAGACAGAGAAAACAAGAGTTACAACGAGGTCATCAGTTTAATGCTACACCCTTTGACTGCAACAAAATTCTTACCCTGGACCACAAAACCAGTCATAAGGGTCGATTTTTTTTTAAATTATAACTATTTGAAAATCTGTAATCTGAGGGTGCAAAAAAATCTAAATATTGAGAAAATCGCCTTTAAAGTTGTCCAAATGAAGTCCTTGACAATGCATATCCACTCACAAAAATAAATGTTTGATATAATTACGGTAGGAAATTTACAAAATACCTTCATGGAACAGGATCTTTACTTAATATCCTAATGAATTTTGGCATAAAAGAAAAATCGATAATTTTGACCCATACAATGTATTGTTGGCTATTGCTACAAATATACCCGTGCGACTTATGACTGGTTTTGTGGTCCAGGGTCACATATATGGTAACACTCTAAACAATAAGGTCTCATTCGTATCCAGTGTTGGGGGTAACGCATTACAAGAGTTATGTAATCAGATTACTTTTTTCAAGTAACTAGTAAAGTAATGCATTACTTTTAAATTATTAAAGTTTTAAAGTTACTTTTTCAAATAAGTAACGCAAGTTAATTTGTTTTCCCATTTATTGACTGACACCTGTCCTGTCCCTATGTTGTAAGAAATCATGATTAAGTGCAGAGGTGCTGTGTGAACATGACAGTTATTGTAGTTCTAGATTAAATGTTAACATGAATTTACTCATTTCACTAACACAAAAACAGATTCAGTATTCCTCAAAATCAATAAAAACAGTGAAATGCAATCTCTGAATATTCTGCAAACCCACAATAATTAAATGTTAAATAACACAAACATACTTTATGTATTTAATCTCACTTTATTAACCAATGTCTTTGCTGCTGACCTTCTATGATGTAATTCAACCATACTAATAAGCAAAAATGACTCTAGATAAAAATCACATTTGTGTTTCATTCTTTTGTTTTTATTACTTAAGTAAGAGTGTTGAACTTTCTTCTCTTGCATCCTATTCTTCTGCAATCCAGAATGGAAGCACAGCTAAAAGGTTTGTTCGAGTTGCAGGTGTGGATTTGCATTTCGTTCGGTCTGAGGGCCTTTACATTTGCGTTATGAGTAAATGTTGAAATTAATGTTAACTAAGATTAATAAATGCTGCAGAAGTATTTTTAATTCTTAATTAATGTTAACTAAAGTAGTTAACTAAATGAAACCTTACTGTAAAGTGTTACCATATATTCAGCTTTGCCATCACAGAAATAAATAACATTCTAAAATGAATTATGTATTTTAAAGTGTAATAATATTTTGCAATATTACTGTTATTTTTTATCAAATAAATGTAGCATTGGTGAGCAGAAGAGACTACTTTAAATGTAGTATTTTATAATCAAATAATTCTGTTTAAAAAAGCATCCATGGAAAAAATACTTACTTTTAACAATCTCTAAATAGACATTTATTTTCCCAGCATGTTAAAAATAACATGGAAGATAACGTCAAGAATTCAATCTATCAATTCAGAAATTGATAATTCAATCATCCCAAAAAACAAACAAAAAACATATACATATATATATATATATATATACATATATATATATATATATATATATATATATATATATATATATATATATATATATATATACACACACATATATATATATATATATATTTCTAAACATGAAAATGAATTTATAATCATGTTACCATTATTAAAAGGTATTTCTTTATTGAGGTATTTATTTCTTACTTTAAATAAATATAAGGAATTTAAGGAATCTATTCATTTCTTACTTGATTTATTAATTTATCATGTGATTTACAGAAAACTCAAATACTTTTTGATGGGCCTCCATACAAAAATCACAGTCTAATTTAACATAACAAATGTACACGCAACACAGCAAAATATATGCAGTAACAAATAACATGTAAAAAAAGATAGTAAGTACAAATGCTTCAGCCTACAGCCAACATTTCCATAAATGGGCAGGTATCACATGATAGCATGTTCTCCAGAACATGAGAATGAGAAATGTAAAAACAAAAGTTGACAAATGCTTGATGTTTCAGACCTCACTGTTTTGTTCATCAAGTGTCTTTCAGAGATATTTGGGCAGTATCTTGATCTGGCGAAAGCTGTGTTGTAGTACTCTGTGAATATTTACCTGTCATTGTTTAGGTATACATTTTGTCTTGCAGGCCGCCAGGAGAAACGGCTGGTAGCGGTTGGGCCACTCTGCTGAGCGAGAGAAGCAATCAGACTGAGCAACACACATTGTGTGTGTGTTTTTATGTGTGGGTTGGAGAGTTAAATGCATAAAAAAGAGGTGTTAGTTTAGGGAATCGTTCAGAAGGGTCCTAGCGGGTAAAGCTAGAGGTGATGCTGTCGATGTAGAGGTTACGTTAATTTATGTGTGCCACAGGGACAGACGGCAGTAACCTTTGAGTCTATTTGCATATTGCGATCTGGGGGGATCACACTCACTACACAGGGGATGAACTAATGAAGCTTGTTTGCATTGCTGAACACAGCCGCTGTACTGGTTGGCTGCTCATAGAGTAGAATGAATGAATTTGTTGAGTAATTCATCTCACAGCGAGGAAGGAGTGATCTAGAGTCCAGTGGGAAAAAGAGCAGGGATGGCGATTAGAAGGAATGTAATGATTCTGGTTTTGATTCAGATTTTATTTGACAATTTAGGTTCTTCAGCAGTCTGATTAATGACTTAGTACTTTTGTGGCAGTTATTAACCTTTTCTATGACTAAACAAAAACACACAAATTGTCCAGTAAGTGAATTCTGAAAAATGCTGATGAAAGTGGATCAGACAGAGCACCAAAACACACTTGTAGCCAATCAGCAGTAAAGGGGCATATACAATGAGGGGGGAGGTGCCTATGTTGCATACTGTGTTTGTGAATTTGAGGGTGGAGCTATCAAGAGAGGGGTGTGATCCTTTTGAGTAGGGACGTGTTTGTTTTGCTAATTTCAAATATCAACAGTGTTTCTCAGAAATCGCTTACAGCACCTTTCATTTTTCGTAACATATTTTGATGTTTTTAACGGCATTTGTAATTAATTAAGAAATAATATTTATTATTTATTAAACTATTACTATTTCCATTGCTATTTATTATTACACTATTTACTAAACTATTTTAGAAAATACTTAAAATATTTATTTAAAAATTAATATTTATATACCATTTATTAAACCATTACTATTAATATTGCTATTAATACATAAATATTGTTAAATTATGATACATTTATACTGAAAACGAGAAGAAAACTATTTGCCAATGTGGTAAAAAACAAAAAACAAAAAAAACCCCACCTGATTCAAGATATATTTTTGATGTCTTAATATCACATGCAGTTTTACTTTTAAGTATATCTATAATATTTAAAAAAAAAATTAAAAGCAGGGATGGCGCTTAGAAGAAATAAAAATAAAAACTTAATTCTAAAAACTTCATAAAAATAAACTTAATTTAATATATATTCTTGATATCTTAATATCACATGCAGTTTTACTTCTAAGTACATATATATTGTTTTAATAATGTTTAGAAATTTTAAAAAATTAAGAGCAGGGATGGTGCTTAGAAGGAATTTAATGATTCAGGTTTTGATTCAGATTTATTTGACAAAAATTATTTAAGAAATCTGTTTTACTTTTTTTTTTTTTTTTTAATGTTAATTATATTCAAATTATTTTTGAGACTTCAAGATCAATAGAACTGAATGCAATGAAAATCATTTGGGTCCAAATGAGAACCAGTTTCCATTTCTAAATCCTAGAAGGCCGCATTTACACTGCATGGTTCAAGTGACCCAATTCCGATTTTTTCTCCCCATGTGGCACAGATCGGATATGACCCAAGAATGTGTAAGCAGGAAAAAAGCGCATGGATTCCGATATTCTCAGATCGGTTTCAGGCCTCATTCATATGTGGAAATAAATCTGATATGAATTGGATACATGCATTTGCGCCTGCTGTGTAACCGGACAGGTCAGATATTCCCCTGTCAATGTCGTACGTCATTTAAAAAGTGACTTTTTTTTTTTTTAAACATTTCGCGATACAGATATATCTATAACAAATTAAACATATCTAGTTGACTAGCAGAGTATTAATTTTTTTTTTTTTGTATTAAATAAAAGGCGTTCTGGCACTGAAATGTGTTGCTTTTGAAACTATGCTGGGTGCTTGTTGCCGCTGTTGTCAGTGACGGTGGCCTGTGCACAGATGTGCGCTTCAGTCCCGTTGTGGAAACTCCCTATTCGCTCCAGTGAAACCACAAAATAAAATGCACACAAACATGTCCCTGCCATTGATATACAATCACTGAAGAACGCATTTGGTTTTAATGAGTAAAATAAAACCTCTGACATGCTTAACAAAAGTTCTAACACCTGACTATTATTTCTCTCCCACACATCCCGCGGATCTGTGTATATAATCACTGTCGTGAAGAATTTGTACATTTATTATACTAAAATTATTTTGATAAATTCCATGTCAATAAATTAAATTTCTTGAGATCATAATGCTATTTTTTGTTCATTTCGCCAAGTGTAGTATAAATGCAGATATCGGATATAGGTCACTTTTAAAAGAAGATGCAAGCAGGTCGTCAAAAAAAAAATCAGATATAGTAAAAAAAAATAAATAAATAAATCGGAATTGGCCATCAAGACCTGCAGTGTAAATGCAGCCAAAATGAGGGTGTTTGAGATGGTAGCAAACTCAAGGGTTAGTATATGACAGGTTATGCATGAAATAATAGGTGGAGTTCTGTGGATAAAATCTCTTTTCTCACCTGTAAGCTCCGCCGTTGAGCTCCGGATGTACCTGCTGCTCCATCACCCCCCACGGCGCCGTAGTAACAAAAAACTCTTTGTTGACACAGTTTCTGAGACTGTCTGGAATACGACCTGAAAACCAGAACAAACCCAAGACATGACGACTGATGTACAATAGAACAGATGCTTTGAGGGAGAAAGAGAGTTTATCTAAAGAACTAGATTTGCATTCCCTGAAGGAAATATCAGTGCTTGCCAGGCAGAAAAAGAATAATGACAGTTTGAAAAGTTATGCGATACAGATAGGAGTAAGAGAGAGAGCAATAATTCAGGACTCCCCCTACACAGTTCACATACCAAGCAGTTAATCATAATTAACCATGTAACTATTTGTAACCACAATTTCGTATGCAAATTCTATGATGACATCATGAGAAGTACACTTTGAATGGAAAACATTCTAACAAATAAGTCAATGGGAGCTTTCATACCAGTGATGGCCCTGCGAATCTCAGTGGCCGCGGCCTCTCTCATCTCTAGTGAGGCCTGCTCACTGTACCATGCTGTGTGAGGGGTGCAGATCAGATTGGGCGCATCCTTCAGAGGACCCTGAGTAAAACTGAGAGAAAATCAGAGCATAAGGGAGACAGAATGAGACTATATCCCAATTTGCATACTTTTACTACACATTGAAAGTATGTACTTCGCTGGTGATGTAAAAGTACATACGCTACAGTAAAATTTATTTTCGTTTAAAACAGTTTTCTATTTTAATATATTATTTTAAAAAAAATAATTTATTCCTGTGATGCAAAGCTGAATTTTTTAGCATCATTGCTCCAGTTTTCAGTGTCACATGATCCTTCAGAAATTATTTTAATATGATTTGCTGCTCAAGAAACATTTCTTATTGTCAGTGTTGAAAATAGTTGTGATTTTAGTGGAAACTGTGATCTTTTTTCTTTTTTATCTGGATTTTTTTGGATGAATAGAAAGTTCGAAAGAACAGCATTTATTTGAAATAATTTTTTTGTAACATTATAAATTACTTTAACTGTATTTTTAAATAATTTAATGCATCCTTGCTGAATAAAAGTATTAGTTTCTTTATTTAAAAAAAATAAAGTATTATTCCCAAATTCAAACTTCTGAATGATCATTTTTGAAAATGTAGTAAGATAATAATAACTAAATTAATTACCTTAAAATTCATAATTACTTAAATTCAGATACATTGCAATATATTGTGATAATAATCAAATGAGAATAATACAAGCAAAATAAATAAATCCAGGGGAAGAAATCATACATGTAGTGCTACCATAACAAATTTCCATTATGTTCTAGAATAGTAAAATCCCAGAGTAGAACATTTTTGTACAGCTGAAATAATACACCACTGTCAATGTACTATAATCTGGGATGAACTAATCCTAATTTTGCATATTATATACAATAATATGTCTTGAGATAACAGATGTTACATCTATTATGTACAGCATGTACAGATGTACAGCAACATGGAGATAATTACTACATCATTACAAATGTTACCTGAAAGGTTCAGACTCGTGAACGTCCAGGGCGGCCCCCCGTATCCTGCCCTCTTTTAGAGCCTGAGCCAGGGCTTTTTCATCAACCAGACCCCCTCGGGCTGTGTTGACTAGGAAGGCTCCCTGTCGCATCTAACAAAACATGATACATGATATACATGAAATCCTCAAAGTCACAGACACTAGATGGCGCTCATGATAACAGGATGCAATTAATGGACTGTTTGTGTGTAGTCTACCTGTTTGATGGTGAAATCATTAATGAGGTGGTGATTGTGTTCGTTTAGGTTGCAGTGGAGAGACACACAGTCGCTCTGGTACAGGAGGTCCTGTAAGGTGTAAACTCTCTGGACGCCCAGCGATCGCTCTAAACCGTCTTGCAGGTATGGGTCATAGAAGATCACATTGAAGCCAAACACTTTTGCTCGAACAGCCACTGCCTGTCCTGATCGGCCTATAACACAAATATACAAAAATATATAAATAAACAAACCCATGGCATCCAGCAGTAATGACTTTAGGATTGTTTATATAACTTGCATGACAACTACTGTGTTTAACAAACTCGTCACCACTGACTTTAGTTAAATGCTTGAATTTAGTCTCATATGGGTTAGGGATGGATTGTATTAAATTGTCTTTTTTTTAAATAATAATTTAACTATAACTTAATTTTATAGCTTTTATTAATTACATAAACATTATTATATTATGTGATGCTTAACACAATTGCGTAATATTATCATGTTTGTTGATGAAGTGTTTCTCCGTTTCTGTCTCTCACCAAAGCCAATAAGTCCAAGTGTTTCTCCTCTGATGCGGGCAGCCCCTGACGCCACCTCTCGGATCTGCTCCACGCTCTGGACCCGTGTGCCCTCTCGCATGGCCTGGTAAAGCCAGGTGTTCCTCCTGTACAAGTTCAGGATGTGGCAAAGCGTTGAGTCTGCCGTCTCTTCCACGGCAGCTGATGGAATATTACACACTGCAATACCTGTAGACATGCACAAATGCTCAGTCTGATTCACAGAAGTTATGTAACATGAAAAGATTCTCATTTACATATCAGAACATTCAATAAATAAGGCAAGGCCTCAGGTCCATTCATGCTGACAGTCAACCTTGATTGTGTCATCTATCCATTTATGGATTTGACCTGTAACTTCATCCAGCCTTCATTGTAAGGAGAAATGGAGATCTCTCCCAGAGGAACAATTAGCCCTCCTCTCTACCTTCTTCTGTCTCTGACAGACTTCTCATCGTTGTTTGGCTCAAACTTTCAAACATCCAACATTTCCTCACTACATGCAGAGTACTTTGTTTTTCTGAACAAAGATTGAACCTAGTTTTTCAGCTGAGCAGTATTTGATGTCAGTAGTGTGTTCGCTGTGTGTACGCCAAATATCACACTATATAAACTCTAAAATGTAAAAAATACACATCTTTATACATTCTACATTTCATTTGCTACAGCTTTTCACAATATTATCTATGATTTATTTTTCTCACTATTCATTTTTAAGGTATATATTATTGTCCAGAAAGCTGCTGAAGACATTGTTGTCACATAGTACCTCTGATTTTTAGACAAGGGTTTTATTCTTATTATTCTCATTATTATTACATAGATAAATTAATAATGGGGCAAATTTACATTTGTATGTCAGGTATCAACCTGCAGACTTTTTAGTCTACAAATGTCTATTATGACCAAAAATCGTGAGCAGGAAACATGTCTTAGCATTTGTCACCCGATGCTCTTACCCATCTCTCCAGCTGCTTTAATGTCAATATTGTCATATCCACTACCAATGCGGATTATGATTCGGAGGGCTTTAAATTTCTCCAGATCTTCTCTGGTCAGAGTGATGGTGTGGTACATCATCGCCCCTACTGCCTCGTTCAACACCTGCGACAGACACATTTATACCACACTATAAACATCAGGGCACAAAACTGTGGGATGTTTATTAAGGACACATAAATCATTTCTTTGTAGCATATTGGGAGGAGTACGCGGGTGTAACTGCATTTCTCATGATGAGTTTGCCATGGGTTTGTACGTCATTTCCTTCCAATTTGATAATTTTTTGTTTGTTGAATCTGTACAAACCCATAATTTTGATTCAAATAGCAATAAAACATGCAGCGTATATGCAGCATTAGTGGGTCTGATAATTGGGTCACTATAAAATGAATCGCAGCCTGTGTGTTTGTATGAACCAGTGTTTCTAGCAGAAATATGCTTTTGTTTAGTATGCATGCATACTGTACATACTAAAAAAATCTATTTTATGTAACATATTTGAATGTTCTTTTCATAAAAACAAGCAAACAATTTATTACAACAAAATCTTTGACTGCATGTTGTCATATAAACATCCAGTCAGTGAGAGTCAGTTAGTAACAGATTCACCAAGTAATATGTTGACTGGTCTAAACTGATTTAATAGCTTGTGCATTTCTGGTTCTTCTTCGATTAATTTATTACAAGAACTAGTTCACAGAAGTTTGTGAGTCAGACTACAGTGGTTGTGTTTGTTACTACATGCAGTCAGTAAAAACAAGACTTGTCATATGTTACGTATTTATTGTCAGATTTAAACTTCTGCAGCAAAAAATGTCATGAGTTAATTTCCACGAACGAGTTCAAACGGTCTATTTCAGGTGAACTAATTCAAAACAAGCTGTTTGTGTCAGCACTCATAATTATTCATTTTTCATATATTAAAATACAAATATGTAGGTACATTTAAAGGTAAAATTGCTGTTTATTGTTATATTTGTGCACATAAAGGAAAATTATAAAGAATATCATAATTTAACATGTTTAGTAAAAAAAAAGTGAGAAGAAACACCTTCCTTATTTAAAAGAAATATTGTCTGGAAGATTGGAAGGTTGGAAGGAAGGAACGTTGGAAGGAAGGAAGGAAGGAAGGAAGGAACGTTGAAAGGAAGGAAGGAAGGAAGAAAGGAAGGAAGAAAGGAACATAGGAAGGAAGTAACGAAGGAAGGTTGGAAGGAAGTAAGGAAGGAAGGTTGGAAGGAAGGAAGGAACGTAGGAACGTAGGAAGGAAGGAAAGAAGAAACTAAGGAAGGAAGGAAGGAAGGAACGTGGGAAGGAAGGAAGGAATATTGCAGTTCCCAGTCCAGGTATTTAAATTTTTTGATAAAAATTAAATTGCTGAATTAATTTACCTAAAGTAAAACAACATTTTTGCTGTAGTGCCAGCGATTCAGGAAAAAATAGTGCAAACAGACCTTCTCATGGATTTCCTGCGTTGACTGTGCATCACAGAATGCCACAGTGGCCAAATCCTTCAGGATGGGCATCTCTACAGTACAGTCCCTCCCGTCCAACAGAGCGACCAGCGGCCGAGGATGCATCGGACCGTTCATGATTTGCGGCCTTATACCTGCAAAGACAGAGAGAAACGTGAACTTCCCATTCGCCCCACTGCCATGTGTCTTGTTGTCATGGAGATTGCAGCATTTGGGCAGAGTTATGAATACATTTTATTTAATAGCCTTTGGGGGAAACATCTTGCTCTCTTGTTTCTCTCTTTTCACTCTCCACCATCTATTTAAAAAGGACTTCAAATGAGAATTATTTACCATGGTATTATTAAAAAATAATTGTGTGGGAGATGTTAAGGCAGCGTTGTGTCTCTCCGAGGGAAACGGAATGGATGCGAGAGATCAGGGGTTTGGCACGCTTTAAATGAGCAGTGGACACATCAAACAGAAACACAAATGACATGGTGGAGCGATCACTACATCAGAGCGGGAGAAATCAGAGGGGGAAGGACAGACGATGGGGCTCTCAGACACACACACACACACACACACACACAAACATCCATCCCTTCATGTAGGTGCTCGACCAATCAATATTCACAAAACTGTGCGCCCACTGTTCATTTTCCAACCCATAAACAATTTCAGATTTCAGACAGCCTGCTCTAAAAGCTTTTTTGGACAAGAACAGCGAAGACAAACTTAAACTCAGTGAATTTTAAACAAACAGAGTCTGAGCCTAGCAGTACACGTCCATTATCCAATCAGAGGCCAGCAGGGGAATTATCCAATCAGAGAGCAGCATGGGGAAATCTCGGCCCTATCCTTCAGCGATTCTCCATAGGCATCTCCACATTTACTCTGATCACAGTGCACAAAAGATCCTGAAAAAACATCGATTTCAGAGATGTGAGGCTTTTTATTTTACTCGCCATTATAATGTTTCTCTCAGTCTTTGCAGTTTTTTCCCAGCAGGGATACATACATACCCTCATGTTGCTTCAAAACTCATATGACTTTCTCTCTTCCTTGGAACACAGTAATATTTCTAAGAATTTTTCACACCGTTTTTTCATACAACGTAAGCATATGGTGACCAGTGACCCACAAGCTGCAAAAATGACAAACAAGAGCAAGAGTAGTTCATATGGTTCATGTGCACAATCTTCTGTACCATATGACAGCTTTGTGTGAGGAACAGACTGAAATATAAGTCGTTAAAAAAAAACAAAAAAAAAAACAACAACTCTCCTTCGGCTTTTGAACCTCAAAAATATTTTCAAATATGGTCCATCATACATGTGATAACAGTGCAGAGAATGATTTTCTTACTCTGTATTTTTGTTTTCCATTACAAATACCTGAACATTTTTTGCTTAAAACAAAAACATCTTCCACTGGGGTAAGAAAAATAATCTTGTTCTCCCTTTGAAATAAGTTTATTTTTCTTACCCCACCAGCTAGGGGTGTAACAATATATCATAATACAAAAATGCAACAATATGTATCATGGATAGTGACAATATGTATTGTATATAGTTCACACAAAATGAAAATTACTGTGTGAGAAAAAATTAAAGTTTACAGAGTTTTAGTGTCAGTTCTACATTGAACTACTATGCATTATATTATATATAATGTTGAATATAATGTATAATAATGCAATGGGGGTATATTTGTGGGTCCTGATAATGCCAAATGTCTTGTGTTGCCAGTAAAAACTGGCCAACATTATTTCATATATCTAGTCAGTGACAGATTGCAAGCATATTTGTATTCTTCTGTATTTTCAGCTTCAGAATCATGAATATTTTTATTCTGGTGTAACCATTGTCCTGTGCATTTGGTTACCAGCACTAAATCCAAGCCTATTCATTTCCAACCCCAATGTAATACCAAATTTAGCATTTTAACCAAAAGTTAATTTTTTGTTAACCTTTTACCGTATGCCTTGAAGTATCGCAATAATATCATATTGTGAGTTTAGCATCGTGACATGTAGCCTACCACTAGCATATTTTGTGTTTTAAGAATAAACTCAATTAAAATTTTGCAGAAAACAAGACTTGTGCTTCTCAAGTAACCATTTCTTGACTTAAGAATGTTTAGATATTTGTACTGGAAAACAAGACAGAAATACGAAGAAAGAATATATTTTTTTGCAGCAAACAATGCGGAACACCATTGGTTCTTGCATGTCATGTGACCAATCATGAAGTGTAAAGTATAAAATACATTTAAAATCTACAGAGGAAGGGACCAAAAAATAATCACTTAAATTTCAGTGTGTTCCTTACACAAAGCTATTGTAATAAATTTGAATATTTATAATTAGCACAGACCACTTTTATGGTGCTTTTTATCTTTTTTTGAAAAGTATATGATGGTGAACATTTGACCAAACATCTCCATTTGTGTTCAACAGAAGGAATAAAAACAAAGTTTGTAACATCACAAAGGTGAATAAATAACTACAGAATTTTTAGTTTTGGGTGAACTATAATTTCAATGTATTTGAAACTAATGAGAGTGAGAGAGCAAGAGAGAGTCAGAGAGAGAAACGCAATACTCTCTTTGAAATCCCATGAACAATAAAAGTCTGTAAAAACAAAAGGAAATGAGGAGATTTTTCCATGGAGCTGCGTTGACGTGGATCTGTGCGTGTGTGTGTGTGTGTGTGTGTGTGTGTGTGTGGTGTGTTAAATACGGCAGCACGTACATCACACCGTATGTGTGAATGTCCCCACTTCTTGCTTAGGTGTGCCACTGTGATTTTAATAAGTGTGTGTGTGTATGTGTGACAAGCAATCTTGGATAAAAAAAAAATAAAAAAAAGCTGGCAGCCAAGTGCCTCACCTCACTGTCAACTGCTGCTTGTGGTTACCAAGCAACCTCATCGCTCACCGTCACACAAACACACACACACACACACACACACACGAGACACAAACACATGCACAAACCAAAAAAATTTTTTTTTTTTTTTTTTTTTTTTTTTCTTAAATGGACATACTTCTTTGCTTCAAAGCTAATAGACACTTGCAGGAAAAACAGTTAAGATGGTCAGATCACTGAATGACCATCCAGGACCTGAAATAAACCAGGTGCATGAGTGTCTAAAAAGAGTGTATCTGTGCTGCGTCACTTTTTCTTCTCTCTCCACCCCTCCTGATCTATTAGCCAGGGATTTGGTTGCCAAACAAACACACACACACTAATGACAAGGAGTCAGGAGCACAATACACTGTGTGTGTTTGCACACACATGCCGAACTAGTTTGCAGATGTGTCACAGACAGCAGCCAAGACATGCGCTTGTGACACCACTGAAAATCAAGAACACACACACACACACACACACACACAAACACAAACACAAACACGCACACACACACTTTTGCTTTTGGCCAATTTCGGAAACATGCGTCTTGCCTGGAAAATGCTGCCTCCACATTCCTCCCATGAAGAGCAGCCCAAAAAACAGGGGAGAAAAAAAATGGAGGGAGGTGGCAGAGAAAAAGCGTTCTCCTGTGATTGTGTCCTGGGGGTATCCCTCCTCTTGCTGTCTGTCTGTCGCTCGCTTGCTCACTCCCCCATATGTGGGTAAGCGGAGATATCTGCTCTTCTTCGGTCAGACGCTCAGGAACAGAAGCGTTCGGAGATGGAGAGAAGAGCCTGTTGTTTTCATTCCTCGCTCTAGCCTCTCACTCTTGGTTTGTCCATCTTGATTGCCTTTTTCATCCCCCCTCTCGTTTCATTTTAGAACAAACCTCTCAAGGTTAAAAAGGAGAGGAATAATTACGCCTGGCCGAGTCGAGGAGAGTCACGGAAAGCGGGAGAGGGTCAAAAATTCCCACACGAGTGCCAGTGCAAACGAGTTGTGCCGTTCCACTCCTCACGCTTCCAATCACTCCCCCTTCTGTTGCTCTTTTTTTCGACCCACTCCTTTTTTTTTTCCCTCAACCACACTCCCTCGCTCTCAAATTTATGATTTGGAGACCACTGTGGTTAGAGACTGCCAGCCTCTCCCTTCCACTCAAATCTCTCTGCCTGCCTTTCTTTCTTTTATTTTCTCTTGCTCTTTCTACCTCTCTTTTATTCACCCTCCCTCTATGCTTGAAAATTACAGTCACTTCTTTCTATTAAAATTATATTTATTTGGCTTATGTAATGAGAAAACTGTGTGTGTGTGTGTGTGTGTGTGTGTGTGTGTGTGTGTGTGTGTGTGTGTGTGTGTGTGTGTGTGTGTGTGTGTGTGTGTGTGTGTGAGAGAGAGAGAGAGAGAGAGAGAGAGAGAGAGAGAGAGAGAGAGAGTGTGTGTGTGTGTGTGAGTGAGAGAGAGAGAGAGAGAGAAGAAAGAAGAAAAATAAAGGTTTGAAGAAAAACAAATGAAAAATTAACTATTAACTAACAAACTAACAAATGAAAGAACAAACAAAAAACTAAAAGAACAAATGAAAGAACATCGAATTAATAAAAAAAAACAGACATACATTTAAACAAACTAATTAAAGAATAAACATAATACACACAAATAAATGAAAGGGGAAAAACTAAAGGACCAAACAAACAAGGATTGAATGAATGAATGAATGTTTAAACAAACCAATGAACCAACAACCAAACAAATACAAAAATTAAACAATTGAACAAACCAAGACCTCAACAAACGAATGAATGAATGAATGAATGAATGAATGAATGAATGAATGAATGAATGAATGAATGAACGAACACCAAATTAATGGGAAAAAAAACATACATTTGAATAAAGTAATTAAGGAAAAAGCATAAATGCACATAAAACAAATGAACAAACTAATGACCAAACAATGAATGAATGAACTAATTAACTAAGACCCAAATAAAATAACAAATGAACAAACTAATGATTAAACAATGAATGAATGAATGAATTAATGAACTAAGACCCAAACAAAAGAAACTATAAAAACATGAACAAACTAACGAACAAATAATGAATGAATGAATGAATGAATGAACATCAAATGAACAAACAAATGTACCAACAAATGAAAGAAAAAAGTAACAAATGAACAAACTTCGAATTAATGAAAGAACAAATAAACCAACAATTGAAAGGACAAAGTAGAAAATAAACTAACAACCAAACAAATAAGCAAACTTATTAATGAACCTTTAAATAAATAAGAATGACTGAAAGGAGAGTTCATTGTATACTGCATACTGCATTGTGCAGACACAAAGATGTGTAGCTGCTCGTGTTGTGTTCAGTAGAGCTGAATGAGTGATTTTAAGCTACTTAAGACTAAATGAACACAGTCACAGTGGCCAATACACGCTGTCCCAAATCACTTAACAGGATTTCCAGTGAAAGTCAAGACATTCGCTACACTTTTCAGAAAATACACACACAGAAAGGAATTTAAGTCTGTGGAACAGTCACCACATGAGTGAAGGGTCATATAACACACAGCTGGTCAGAGGAACCAGATCAGCACAATTAGTTTGAGATAACACAATATCAGCCTTACAGGGGACATACCATGGAAAACAGGATTTTCCTTGCACGTTTTAAATAAAACAGTGTACATAGACGTACTATTATTTTCTTAACACAAAGCTTCCTCCAGTTAAAACTGAACATTTATAAAAACGAATCTGTAAAAAATGATGCTTTCAGAAATCATTGTGCTTATGATGAGCTCATTAACATATGACCACTCTCATTTACATAGCAACACCTATTAGTATTCAGCAACTTGCCACACCTTGATGTACAACAGTGTGAAGTACACTAGTTAGCCAATCATAACAGTGGTCCTTTACATAAAGTTTTAAAGGTACAGTAGCAAAAAAAAAAATCTGCATGTATTCTATAAGGTCCTTTAAAAGGATCCGAAAGTGCATGGCATGAAAATAGGTGTGAAAATCTAAATTATCACTGCTTTTGGGGCAAGAAACCTTGACTGACCGTCTAAGTGGACTTCAGGGGAAAAATACAAAAGTATGAATATGGTAAGTCTGCACAAATAATTGAAATAAAACCAAAATCACAACATGGCTTAGGGCGATTTTAAAGAAAAAAAAACAATTTAATAAAATAAATATAAGTGCTGTGTGTTGAAGCTTGACACTGCATTTTCAAAAATTGTCAACCAGCTTCCCAAACTTGTAATAAGAACTTGTATTAAGCGTTTAGAAGGCGGCTGTTATCAACAAAGCTTGAAGACATTAAAATAGAATATCAGTATTGTAATTACTATTTAAAAAAAAAAAAATTATATATATATATATATATATATATATATATATATATATATATATATATAATTTTTTTTTTTTTTTTTTTTTTTTAAATAGTATATATATATATATATATAGGCACACACACACACATTTTTGGTGAAACTCTGCAGACCTACAAACAAGCACAGCACATACATAAAATTATCAGAAAAATCATTATTAGATTTTTTTTTTTACCCACATCATGTAGTGGCTTCATCAACATTGCTTCTTTAAATTCTTTCAAATTCTTTTGTAATTTAAGAGTGAAATGTGTCATTTTTGTGCAACAAAACAGAACCGCAAAAATTCTGACCATTTTCAAATAAGATTTAAACACTCTTCCAGCCTTAATTGTTTAGACAAACTTCTCCCAGCCAAAACTTAGAATGCAATTCCATTTGGTGCTGCGGAAATGACTTCCTTCACCTAACATACGTTATTAAACAATGACGTGAAATCTCTACTATTAATTAAGAGTGATGCATAAGTAAACCTGGTGTGGTGACCACCAAACAAGAGAAAACAAAAAGACTTAACAGATAATTAGCATAGTGTTCAATCTTCATTCTTACCCTCCTGAAGTGAACACACACACACACACACACACACACAGCAGATGTGATCTCTCTCACTCCGTTTCGTTCCCCAAAATACTTTTTTCCCTCTATTCATTAGTTTCACATTCTCTCGCTCCCTCCTTCTGTTAGTTCTCTATATGACAGGAGCCATCTGGCCTTCTGAACGAGAGATTGGACCAGGGAATGAGAGGTTTACAATGCACATGCACACGCGCACACACACACACACACACACACACACAGCTGTGTTTTGTTACACTAAAGACAAAGGCTCTTTATGAGGTGATAGTGCTTAACATTAGGGAAAAAGTTGCAGCAAAAGCACACAAACACATAATTTTTTTTTTTTTTAATCAAAAGGAAAACATGATGTGAATGATTCACTGATGCATGTTACTGTCACTAGTCGCTCTTATTTTCAACTCCTCCCCTTCGACCACCAAACTGTTCTGATATGCAACACCCACTTTTTACAATTCAATCAACTCCCTACTGATAAAATCATGACCTACCCAACATTTTTTTCTTGTTTCATTAGTTAAGACATCACATTATGGAAGCAAAACAGGTTGCAAACATCATTACACAATGACTTAAACAAGTTTCTTTGAGAGGATGTTTGTACTAAACAAATACAAGTCTGTCCTTGCAGGTATATAGAAATTCACACAGCATACAAAGCTTCAGACGATTCTTTCATGTCTTTTTTCATTCATAGTTTGCATTGAATTAGAGAGCTAAACAATTTCTGGTCCTTCAAACATCTGCATCTGCTTGCGCTGTCTGTGGTCATACAGAGATCTGTCTCTCCATCTACGAATAAAACTCAATCTCCGTGACCTTTTCATTTTCTCACAATGAATAATTCACCGGGACCTGTTTACTATCTCACATTGTTTAACACACACACAAACACACACACACACACACACACATTTGTTTTTGTGAATTGTGGGGACATTCCATAGGCATAATGGTTTTTATACTGTACAAACCATATTTTCTATCGCCCTACACTACCCCTACCCCTAAATCTACCCATCACAGAAAACTGTGCACATTTTTACTTTCTCACAAAAACTCATTCTGTATGATTTATAAGCCTTTTGAAAAATGGGGACATGGGGTAATGTCCTCATAAGTCACCCTCTCCTGGTAATACCTGTGTCATACCCATGTCATTATACAAATTTGTATCCTAATATGTCACAATGGCACACACACACACACACAAAGAATATTGTAAACAAGGATTCTTTTCTGCAGTCATCCACATGTTTTCTCATTCTTTACAAAGACACCCATCTCAACTGCATGGTACAAGTCTCTGTTTCTAAACTCTGTGGTATTATGCCGGACCTGTTCACATTTACAGTAGACTTTGCCATCCCAATATTTTCACAGTCCACACCACAAATATGACATATTTGAAGCACTGATATAAATGAAGCATTTATAACTTTTTAATGCTCCAGAACATGATATTAATATGAAATATATTAATAATATGTATAGTATAATGTAATATAATATAATTTATTATTTAATTTATACATTTTAATATGAATGTAAATAATAATTCATTTCATAATATAGAGTAATAATAACTTTTTATGCTTCAGAAAATGTTTTTATTTATTAAATTTATAATAATATAATATAAATAATTTAATTGAAAATTGTATATATATATATATTAATTATGTTTATTAATTTATATACATTTATATGATATAATTTTAATATAGTAATTTTTTATTTAAAGTCATCTATTTTAAAACAATCTATTTGAAATCTGTTTTAGTTCAAAAAAATAATCTATTATATTTTTAATTAGCAATAATACTGGAAATTATACAGCTATAATAAAACTGCATTGGAGCAATAATTTCATAAGCACACTTAATAACTAATGTTTTAAAGACTATCAGGAAATCTTTCTTGCAATTTTAACACAACAATGTGAACAATGTATTAGCAACATCAATGTCCAAAACATCACGTAAAAACAAATGTTTGTTTGTGATGCATTAAAACATGTTCTGTTAACTGGCCTGAAGCTCTTTCTCCATCAGCCCATCTTTATTGTTGAACACTAGTATAACACCCATTTGTTCATTCAACCTTTGGTCTCTGTGACTTTGTGCAAACACTTAGTATGTGCACAGAGAATGGGTATGTTGACAAATTGCAACAAACTGCATATACATGCAATGTGTGGTATACATTTAAAAGCAGGCCTACATGTATTCATTTAGCAGATTCTGTTATCCGAAGTGATTTACAAATGAAAAATTCACAAGTTGTTTAACATTTTATGAAGTTGGAAATATCAGACGCTGGTAGTTGTTTACATACAGCTCTCGTCTACAGGCTGCACCAGGCCAAATTGATTATTCATATGTTCAAACAAACCAATATCACACCAATTTCTGATTCTTTAATGCTAATATGCCATGTGGGACAGATGTACACGTCAGAGATAGGTCAGATGAGTTGTCCTACTGCAGATAGGGATTACAGTACACGCATTCATTCATTTCTGCAGGATTATGTTCTGATGGAGACCGCTAACCCCAACCCCTCCCCCATCCTTTCCCACTGGGCCCGTCCTGCACAGATGGCTAGTGGGATTTTACCTCTCTAATCTCTTTTCTTTCATTCCCTCTTTCAGTCTTCTCTTTTCATTTCTAAAACCCTCAGTAAATGAATATGCTGAGTTGAAGAAATCGCACTGAAATGACTTTTGGTTTTGAGTGTCTTTTGCCCTCCATTCTCATTCATTATTTCCTCTCTTTGCCCTACTTTGTGTTGATTTTCCTCCAAATTTCCTTTAGAGTCTGATAAAATTTCTACAGATTAATGGTCACCAACTGCATTCAAGTCATTTTTATGCTGAAGAAACCACCTTTATTCTCTTGGACAGTCATGCCAAAACTAAAACCTGTAAAATGAATAAAAATGTAGGTAAATCCTCATATTTGTTTCAGCAACCATAAATAGAGAATTGATATAAATTGAAAAAGGATGGACTCTCACAAAAAAAGAAAAGAAAAGAGAAATAGTATCAGATACCATGAGCAATAGGCCGATTCATAAACCGATATTTGGTCCCTTTTTGAGATTATTGAATTTAACTGAATTTTTAATAGAATTTTGAGTACAATAGGTGTACTTTTAGTTTCAGCATTTTTGTGCATCTGGTATATGTCATTATTCAATTATATATTATGTATATATATCAGCATCATATCAGCTATTGACATAAACTTACGTATATACATGCGTATACATACATACATATATACAGTACCTGTCAAAAGTTTGGAAAAACATTACAATTTTTAATGTTTTTGAAAGAATTCTCCTATTTTCAAAAAGTAAAAAAAAAAAAAAAAGTATAAAAAATACAGTAAAAACAGTAATATTGTAAGTTATTACAATTTAAAATGATTGTTTTCTTTTTTAATAAAATAATTAATTTTATTACTAATCTATTACTAATCTATACATTCGATTATCAAGATATGCAACAGGCTACTCCAAATAATACCATATTATTACTAATGATATGTGTTCAAAAAAGCTTATACAGTAAAAATGTAATTCATACTTTCGGTCCATTTAGCCTTAAATGTGCCATCTATTTATCTAGTTATATGTAGCTAGATTCATGTTTATCACTTGTTTGCCATTCAAAATTTAAACAAAAGTGATGACAGCACCACATTATTTGCACACTGAATTGTGATTGGTCTTGTCGTTCCATCTTTTTAACCATATAATTACCTTTACACTGAAAAAAGAAATTATGTTGATTCTCTTTCAGAGACTGAAAAAAACTTGCTAATTGTCAAGCCAATGGCAAAGTGGCTCTGATGCTGCTGCATTTCATTACACAGAATTTAGCATGCACTAGCATAACACCATTAACTATAAAGAAACGCTGTGGCCTAGAATGAAACAGTTTAACTAAACAGTCTGCACTAGAATAAAGCGTACCATGAAGCGTCCTTTCAGCGTAACACTTCTGATCCATGACCAGGAGCGGCTTATCCCAGACTACAGGATGATCACTATAAACACCTCAGTCCTAAAAGCTCTCATTCAAAAAAAGCATCAAAATCAATATCAAATAATACACCAGATACAATAAAACACAAACAATACACAAACACATGGACACACCTGACCTGCAACACTCTCATATGGTCTGACCGTGACACCCATCGCCATGGCTACGTAATCCCTTCTTACTAGAAAGAAATGTCTTCTGCCAGGGTCGCCCCTGCATGTCCATATATAGACACAATTAGTCTTGGGGGCATTTGGAATGACTATATATGGTAAAGGAATATGAAGCAGGCTCTTTTCAGATTAGTTCATTGAGATGTATTAGACCGTAAGGAACGATACATTATGGTGTATGTGCATGCTTTCTAAAAGAGAGAGTACAATAATAATAATTATAATAATAATTAAAAAAAAAAAAAAAAATCAGAGCAGTTGTTGCTACCAAAAACAGGTCACCTAGCAACACACAATTAAGGAATACCCTGCGAGCCCGCAGTCTATAGCCTGTCCATTAGCAGACGAAATTACTGGCTAAACAAACAACCATCACCCACATGCAAATGACTTTGTTGTGCATAAGAGAAGCTCTCATATTCTGCTCGAGACTGCTTGCCCACTGGGGTTTTCACAGATGTTTAGGACATGAGCAATGTACTCTGACTCTATCCAACCTGAAACATCTGGAGTCAGAAATGACTGGGGCATTGGAGAAATGGTTTCATTACATGGAACGAAAGCCAGCTAAACCCATGAACTCAAGTGAGACGACAGAGAAGGTGTAACAGAAGCAATGGGAGGAAAAAAGACACAAAGAGAAAATGGAAGCCTTTGAAAGAGAAACAAAAAGAGAGGATGCATGAGATAGTCAGGAAGCCGTGGATTAGTCTGTCGTAAAAAAGAAGAGTTCAAAGATTATGATGCTATCTCTAGGGATGGGTGGGATGGTCAACCAGTTCTCCAACAACTGACTTGCCCAAAAAATGTATAATTAGGTAGATCAAACTACGTTTTTAATTCACTGGATCACCCAAAAAAACAATAGCTTAATCACATGGTAACTAACATATTTTTGTTGAATTTCCAGAACATATAATTAATTCATGATACATATCGTTACCATTAAATATAATGACGTATATAGAGGTTTTAGTCATACTGCCCAAGCCTACTGAAGCTGCTTTTTGCTAACCAGGCACTGAACCACTCAGCCTTTAATAATGTTTATCACCGCTCATTTCTCTCCCACCCCAGAGGCTCTCCAATCATATCCATACACTCTGATTACTATCACCACAATGTGATTAGCCTGACTATGGTGATGTGTTGTTTAATTTCCTGCCGGGGTCTGACACTGCATCTCCATTTCGGCTCAGAGTAAAACTCCCCGCGCTGCCTCCCCTCCCCCTCAGTGCAGTCATTGGTCATCGTTCTGAAACAGCCAATGTGGGCTGGAAACTGTCTCCAACACCAGCTGCACCAGGTGGGATTCAAGAATACAGAAATATGACACCATAACTCTTTACAGTCCTTAGCACTGCAAAACATACATGTGCATCAACATCAGTTTTGCAACATAATTTGAACCCCAAAACATATTTATTATTGCATAAAATAAAATTAAGTCTATTTAAGGTTTTTGTATTGTGACATTATATTTATTCTACTTAAGCAAATGTCACTCTCTCCCTGTGCTGGTCCATTCTGATCGTGCCTGTATACGCCTCTAAGTGACAATTCACATCAAACATGTATCAAGGGGCTCTACCGCTAACTGACAGGCTACACTTCACTAACAGTATCTTAGTCGAACAGATCAGCTGCGATGGGCAGATAGTGACAGAGGTTTAAACTAGCAAAGACAAACCATGAAAATAAAAAATAAGACATCACTACAAATTCATTTAGATATGCTTAGAAGAGAGCATACATAATATAAAAGCAATGTAATACAGAATTCCAAGCCCAAAAGAATCTGTGACACCCTAAAGCTTATAATGGCTAATACTGCATAAATGTGACTGACTAATAACATGATAGGCCACTGAACCATAAGGCAACATAATGAAAACATGCTTGCACATTCTAGCACAATTTACCATGCCACTCATTGTAAAAAGAAAGTTCAAAGTAAGGTTACTTTTAAATGAGCTTGTGCTAGACCACACAGTATGAAATACAATATTCAGTGGTATGTGATTCTTCAATGACAAGGTGTAAAAAGATGATGAGGGATGCCATGCTAAATAATAAACAGAATTTTCTTTCTTTATGCACAAAAAGGCTGCATCTGATCTGGAACAAAGCAAAGGCAAACTAGTTCCATAAGCTTTGATCTGAAAGAATAATCTTTCATAAATTAAGCCTTGCTCAACATTAGACAAAAGAAGGAACAGGGACGATATCTCAGTACTAGATTAATATGTCTAGGCAAATCATTAGCAACTCAATTTATTACTATTTCAGCAACAAAACAAACAGCACTGTTAATTCTTCAAAGGAGGTGTATCTGTGTAGCACGTCTAAAAAGTGAAGTTCAAAGGGAAAAATATAACTTGAATCAATTAGTCTACAATCATATGATTCAGACATGCACACTCTGACACAGACAGTTAGGAGCTGAAGCACTAGAGAGGGTGGAGGAGGGGAAGATAGGAGAATGTGAAAAAGGTAATGGAAGAGGGCTTTGATTTACTTGTGTCTGGCGATGCCATAGTGGAGACAATGACCGGAGGTCCAGTACGCCGGCTGAGCTTCTGATTATTCAGACTCACATTTTGGCCTGGAACGGCACTACCAACAGGTACTAGGGATCCATCTGAGGCTACTCCAGCTCTGCGCATTACTTGTGGGCTTACATGGGGACTGGGCATGGGCGACATCGTGGCCAAGCTCCGATCCCTCTTCATCAACTCCATTGGTACAGTATAGTTGGTTGTGTATGCCTTTGGAGCTTGCTGGGGTGCCAAAGCAGGCATAGTCATTTGTTGGGGAACTGCAGGCAGTGCTGGCAAAGGCTGTGGCATTGCATGGATTGCCATTTGTGATGGCATTACTGGCAGGTGTGATGGAATGGCTACGTGTTGGGACATTGCAGTCATGTGTGGCATGGGCAAGCCAGCATGCAGATTGTACCCTGACATTGGGCGAGTCTGGACTGGAACCACAGAACCACTGTATGCTCCTGCAGACCTGGCTCCAGGATACCCACTGGACTCAAGAAGCTGCTGGGAGGGAGCACTGCTGGGTCTCCGACTATAGCCCTCACCCATCCTTGGAGATATAGTCTGCATGTGGGTAGAGGGTGGCTGCATATACTGGGACTCCAAGCCTGGAGTCAAGGGTGGCGGCTGGTGCACATAAATGTCACTGCGATGGCTAAAGCTGTTGGATCTGCCACGGACCGGAGCACTAGGATGCATGGGGGTTGCAGGAAGGATTTCAGGTGGTCGTTTGTAACCTAGCACAACACGAGACAGAACCCTGGCTTGGCCCAAGTTGGGAGCCACTGAACGCACATCATTTTCCTCCATAACAGCCAACATTGCAGTGGAATCAAAGCCCTGCTGCAGTAGAGAAGTGATGGTGCTTTCTGAGAGGCCCTCTTTTTGCAGCAATGCCAGAAACTCAGGGTCTGCATTTTTTTTAGGGTCTACAGGAGCCACTGGGGTCTGAGGGACAGTGGGAGGAGGAGCAGCAGTAAGAGGCTGAGCAGAAAGTTGTGGTAACGGAGCAGGAGTGGTTACTGGGGCAAGGGCTGGAGGGGGAACTGGAGTGTAGACAGGATTTGGAGGAGCCACGGGTTGCACATGAGGAACTTGCTGCACTGGCTGAACCTGTGGTATCTGCTGAACTTGCTGCACTGGCTGCATTTGCTGCACTGGCTGCATTTGCTGCACTGGCTGCATTTGCTGCACTGGCTGAACATGTTGCATTTGCTGCACTGGCTGAATTTGCTGCATTTGCTGCACTGGCTGAACCTGCTGCATTTGCTGCTGCTGTATTTGTTGTTGCATTTGTTGCTGCATTTGTTGCTGCGCTTGCTGCTGCGCTTGCTGTTGAACCTGTTGTTGGGCTTGCTGTTGCTGCTGTATGGTGTATGGTGAGGGGTTTTCCAGATGCATGACCATACCTCGGGCAGTTCCATCCATTCCTTGAGCAACTGGATCAACCACCAGGCAGGTGGCTGTTGGCTGATCAATCGGCCTTCCGTTAATGTCACTGTAGACTGAATGGCTAGTGAGAGAGGCAGGTGGCTCAGCACCGTAACGGGGAGAATTTGGCTCCATTATATAACGAGCAGGAGATGCCGCTCGGCTTGGAATGCGCTGCCCATCCTGCATAATTTTTGTGCCAGGAGTAGCAGGTGGGGGTCCAGGCAGGGATGGTTCCCTATAAATACGACCCATGTCATGAGCACTTGGAGGTGGGGGAGGAGGTATGCCAGGTGTTGGGGCAGCAGAACCAGGCCGACCTCCTGAACTCTGTTCCCACAGTTGTCGAGGACCTGCCATTATTCCATAATGTGAAGATGACCTATTGAGAGAATGAGGTTGTTCTCCACGATAGAAACCGTCTGTTGGCCGAGGTGGCATGCCTGAGTCTTGCTGATAGTAGTCATGGTGTGGCAGGGAACCACGGTTTGCCATGGATGGTCGGTCGTAATGGCTGTTCAATTCAGGAACGGAGCTCTTTCTTATGTTACGTGGGTCCGGACGATCTAAATAACCTTGGTTGTAAAGAGACTGCTGGTAGGAGTCTGGCTCCCGTTTCAAATCGAGGTCAGGAGGACGCACTCCAGGCGGTGGCTCATACCATCCCCCTCCTGTGTCTGCTCCATAGCTCAGTGAGTTCCGTCGACCAGCCATCCGGGCCTGCTGCTCATAAACACTGTCACTGCGCTCCCAATGACCCTCATTCCCACCCAGCGTGTCCCAGCTCTGGGAGCGGCCGATCGGCAACTGCTTACTGGAGATCAACATGAGGGAATAGATATACCTTACTCACAGGGAAGAAAAATGAGAGAGGTTTTCCTTTAAGTTTCTAGTTGCAGGCTGATCTCAAGTGGTGAAAGGAAGGAGTATGGAAGAAAAAATTAAAACAGAAGATATTGCTTTTCACCTGAGGTCCAGTTGTAATTTCTGTCTCCCGTCTCTATCACAGTGGCAAGGTCTGGCTATCAAATGGCTCCTCTTGCTTGGCGATCGGTGAATAATTAATCTGGGGAATACTGCTGGTGGTGATGGAAGCAGGAAAGAGGACACCAAGCTCTCTCACAAATAATGTTGGTAGGTGAAGACTGCCTGACTACTCCATTCTGGCAATGTAAAGCGACAAGCGTGAACAGACAGAGGGAAAGAAAAAGAGAGAAAACAGAGAGACAGGAAGGAAAATTTTAACAAGGGGAGGGCTGGTGTGGGGGAGGCAGGGGCTTGTGATAATCCAGCGAAGCTGATCCGCTCCAACTCCGAACATTTTACTCGTTCAGATTGCTGTGAGGGATTACAGACCAAATAAAGCCAGCTTAAATCTACTCTTCCCCTTTGTGACGTCACGTACAAACACACAAAATGTGTCCCCAATGATAATGAATACAATGAAATCCCCTTGGACAGGAACACATGCTGCCATTGACACGCTTACCTGATGCCAGTGGTCGAGGTGGTCTGTGTTTCTTTCAAAAGCCTAGCCAATTGGCATTGAGCAGGAGGTCTTTGCTGGTCTCCAAGAGGTGGGCCAGTGAAGCGGGCCAGTGAAACTAATACAGATCTAATGTAGCAGGGCAAAATCGTCTAGCACTGTCAGGAAACGTCAAATCCTGATTGAACAGTAATCCTATGATGGGCCAGCAATGCCTGCAGAGCTATGCAAATGCAGAGATCCAGCATCACCACTCATCTATTACATTATGACCCGAGCGGACACCAGCGCAGCTATATGAACCACTGCCTCCAAATACACTGTAAAGCACACCAAAAATGAGGTCATAAGCTTTGAGAAGCTTATGGATAACAACGCTAATGGACAAAAAAATCAGTTTCATTACATCAAATCTGATGCAAATTGCGATACCACTTTTCGTAAAAATTACATAAGCAGGGCTCACAAAATTTTAAAATCCTTGGTAGCCCTTCAGGCAGGCACTCTTCAGATTTTTATCAGCCCGAAATGGATTTAACTAGCCTAAATAAAAAAAGACAATCTTTCTTTTATGTTAAAAAAAACTGGATAGGAGTGGCAGTCTGCTTTTCTTTGGCTGTCCCTTTTTCTTCATCCTGACCTGTCTTTTTTGGCTGAGTAGAACTAAAACACCGGCGTAAATCCATGTGCATCTTAACATTTTCACACACGCACACAACGATTTTCACAATCCTCTCCACTGCACGTGCAATCTCTATCACTTAGCAACAGTAAATTAAGTGAGAACAACACTCTTTTACAGAGGGTGGCAGTATCAATTGTCCTTCCCAAACAGTCAAAAGAAGAGAAGGCAACGTCAATGCAGCCAGAAGAAGACACAAGCCAAGTAACGTTAGCTAAACTTCACTGCAGACAAAGCAGCATGATAAAAAACTTCCATGATCACATTTTTCCATCAAATAAGTCAAGAGAGTGAACAACGCAAATCAAGGAAGGAATTTTATTTCACTATTTAAGATAGCCGTCATCGGGAAGGGCGGCACCGGTAATACATTTTGGTAGCCCAACTGGAAGGCACAAAAGCCCAGGGATGTCTGGCTACCAATTTTGTGAGCCCTGATAAGGATGCTATAATATCTTAGAAACATCAGAACCACATCAATATTTACTCACTCTCATGCCATTCAAAACCTGTATGATTTTCTGTGAAACAGAAAAGATGATATTTTAAAAAATGTCTCGGTGGATTTTTGTCCATAAAATTAAAGTTAATGGAGCCTAATGTTGTTTGGACCTCAGTGTTCTTTTAAAATATCTTTTTTGTTCTGCAAAAGAAAGAAATGCATACAGGTTTAGAAATGACATGAGGGTGCTTAAACTATGACAGAGTTTTTATTTTTGGATGAACTATCCCTTTAATTTAATATATTTTTTTCAGACATTTATTCAACATAAACAAAGAAACCATCACCCCATGTTTTGCTATTCCCCACTGAGAAAGCATGGCTATGTTATTAAGATAAGCATTTTAAAACTCAGAGGGGGTGAAGGGGGAAATCTGGGACATCAAATAATACTACAATAACCAAAGTCTAGCAAATATGTGTTTCATGGAAAACATTCCAGCAGTATGAATCCTAACAGTTAAGCCTTGAGTTTTCAGTTTAGGAAAAGCTTTTTTTGTGAACAGATTTTGCCCACCTGCCACTGAAACACTCCACCCAAATCCTTTCTGATCCCCACAAACACCACAGAGAGAGAGAGAGATGGAGAGGGAGGGAGAGAGAGACTTGTGAGGATAAAATTAATAGGGCATATTCTCCAACAATCCTTTGGCATTGTGATACTTTCTGCATTTTGATACCGTCTAAAGCTGTGCACAGTTTTAAAGTGACTTTACAGCACTTTGCCTTGTTTTGATCCTTTCACTTTGATGCCTATAATACAGCTATGGCAGGAATTTCAATTTGGCTTTAAGCCTGTTGTTCAGAATCAACAACACCTGTATACGTTAGCATTTCCAGATTGCAAACAAGTCCCAATATAGTTTCTTTGCCATAAGTGACACAATTATATACTCCACAAAGGCACAACACACAAAAAGTGCTCAACATGGAAGATTTGACTCTAATAATTACATGGCCGGTGTCACAGACAAGACATAAGCCTAGTCCCAGACTAAAATGCATGTTTTAACTGTCTGAACTGAAAACAACTTGTATCTTAAAATATGTCAGTGGCATTGTTTTGTCTCAAGATGCACACTTTTTTAGGCACATTTATAAAAGCTACTTAAATGTCTTAGTTGAACTAAGGCCTAATCCTGGCTTAATCTAAGCCTTGTCTGTGAAACCGGGCCTCAGAGTTATCATGTTGCTGAGACAATGGCACAAATACTCTAATAAGCATAAAAATACATAGTACACACACAAATAACAGATTATTTTAGAATGCACTATTTTTTTTTCAACACTTTGCAGCATCAGATTAATTTACTATATTTATAATCCACAATTCTCATCACTGCAATGTATTCTGGAGCTCAATGCTATGTCAAGCTCCCTTATAATTATGCTGCCTACCTTTTGGAGCGTGGCTTTGATGCCTTACAAGTTCACTAGGTTTTGGAACAGAGCAAGAGAGACTATGTAATACGGCCAAATGAAATCGAATCTCTCTGGAAGAGTCTTTCTTTCTCTTTGTGACTTTTACTTAAACACATGCAGTGAGGAGTATATTTGGTTCTTTGATAAGTGCTACACAATTACCAAAAAGAAAAACAACATGGATCTGTACAGTTACATCACAACAGAAAAATCAAGGAGAGCAGTATCATGGCAACGGTATCTTTAGTTATCCTTCTGCAGAACTTTAAGGAACAAAAGAGAGAAAGACAGAGAGACAGAAACAAAGGAAAAGAGAGAGAATTTTCATAAATCCTTTGTGCCTGAGAGACTGCGACTAATCTAATACAAAACCCCGTGGGACGTTTGGCTTCAACAAGCTTCTCTGCCTATCTGGGAATACATGTGTAAGCAATTTTATACATGACTACTAATACGAGAGCTCTTTGAGGGAAACAAATTCATAAAAAAAGAATATGAAGTGATTAAAAGCAGAATGCAGTGAAATGAAACGTTACTTTGACTAATTTACTCTCTTTCTTGTTCAGCTGGGAGTTCCTAATGTGGTATATACTGTGTTTATATTTTTAAGTTGCTTATCGACTTGACAGTTTATAAAAATGTTATTACGGCCCTTATTTTGTTACAACAAGAACAACTCGCATTGGATTAAAAGAAATATGCATTGCTGACGACATACAGATTTATTTTAGCACTCCTCCAAACTCAAGTGTTTCCTCCTCCTATGTTATCAACTAGCACCAAGGAACTCAAGCTTTGGCTGGAGGAAAATCATCTTAAATTCAACTCAGACGAAACTCAGGTAATACTGATTGGTTGTAAATCTGTTGTGTCTAAACTATATGGCCAACTGATTGGATGGTGACTTGGATTGGTTATTTTGCCCTTTACAACAGTTTGAAATCCTGGTGTTCTTCTCGATTCCACTGTATCATTTAATGATCACATTGGAAAAGTGGTAAAGACAGCTTTTTTCCCCCCACCGACTTAATATCTTTCGTATTTAAACCTCTCTTAGTCAGCAGGGAGCCGAAACTGTTACACATGCCTTAGACACGTCTTACCTTGATTAGTGTAACTCACTTCTTTATGGCCTTTCAGCTAAAAACATCAAACGATTACAATATGTTCAAAACTCTGCAGCCCGTTTGATCACTCTCACAAGAAAGAATGAGCACATGATCACTCCAATTCTTCTATGGCTTCCAGTTTCCTCATGTATAAACTTCAAGGTACTAACCCTTACTAACAAAGCTCTTGATAACCCTCATATTTATCGGATTTACTTCAAACTTATGCCCCTGTTGATTCCTTAAGATTTTCTAGTGAGTCCTAAATTTAATTTGGTTACTATGGGTCCCTTTTGGTGTTGTGGCTCCCAGGTTGTGGAATGCTCTACCTCAAGAGATCAGTCAAGCATTCTCCATTTTTTCTTTCAAAAACATTTATAAACATTAAGCTTTTTCCACATACAAAATACATTCTTTTTCTCTAAATATTACTTCAGCTCTTGGTCTGTGAATTGTACTTTGTTTTGGATGTTTCCTATTTATCCGTATTCCTCTAAACTTAACCTTGTAATGTGACCTTGGGCTTTGGAAAGGCGCTATATAAATAAAAAAAAAATTATTATTATTACTGTTGTTGTTATTAAATGTTCTGTGCACATAAAAAAATAAACAAAATTTGGCATGGCTTCTATCTGGTCTCAAAAAGCATTATTTTAGTATTATTCTTGACTTGGAAGCCCTCCTCGACAGCCTGGTGAATGTGTGTAAACTGAGAGCCGCACTCTGATGAGTAATGAACACTCAAGAAAGATGGGGGTTCTAATCACGTACGTTGCGATGTCCAAATAGTTACTGATATGTCAAGTAAATTCAAGAGTTTTTTTGGCTCTGCATTTTACTTAACTGTTGGTTTGGGTGTTTACATTCTCTGACAACATCTGAACCATTTCCAACTGAACCATTTTTACCCATGTTCTGTTAAAAGATATTTTTAAATAATTTACAGATATCAACATATTAGGATAGGTATCAGTCATGACTTTAAAAATTTTGCAGTACAACATACCATTCCTCATGATACTATAGGAGTGTCTGTTGGTTTTATTATTATTAGGGTCTGTGCCTCAAAAGGGCTGTAGTTTCTATTGTATCTTGTTTTCTTAGCTACTTTTTGATCTCATGGAACCCTTGGAGAGGTTTGGCCCCATTATTGCTGCTTGCAGATATATTTTATATACCTATAACAGTATATAAAATATAGCTGCAAGCAGCTATTCATTTATTTTATATATTTGAAATAGCTTTTTAATAAATAATACATTTTTAATTTTCATTTTAGTTTATAAAATGAAAGGTTTTAGTTATTTTATTATGTGCTTTTGCCATTTTTACTAGATTTTTTTTAGCTGTAATTTATTTTTATTTTTTATTTCAATTTTATGTTTCAATTTTTACTAAAACATTTATTTCAGACAGTTGCCAAGACAACATTTCTAAGTTTAAGTGTACATTTCTGATCTAATATTTATATTTTATACGATTTTCAAAATTATTTTGAGTCTGACCTGGTTTGATCAAGCTGGTTTGGTCCAGTAGGCTCCATTTGTACGGAAACAAAACAGCTATGTTTCAGAAAACCAGCTTTACCACCTTATAATGGTCTGACCTGGTTTGAGAGCAAGGGTATTAAGCATTTACTTGTCATTTATACATACTGTAATAATCTGAATAACCTAATCTTCCATTATGATCACAAAAGAGCTGCAAACAAAATCTACTTATTGTGATGTCAAGCCTTGTATATCTTTTCTTCTCAGCAGCACAGCAACCCTGGTGCATATACAGAGCTACGACATTCATTCTGGAAAAAAAGTGCAGAGCAATTTATAACCACTTCAGTAACCCGTTTGTTCTACTATTGAACAGCTAGTACAGAAGAGCAGCCTTCTGACAGCCTCTCCGCACACACTGCAGCTGACAGCTCTCTATTCAGATATCTCACTAGAACACACTCACAACTTAACTTACTCATTTCTCTCTTCTATTTCTTCTTTCTGCTGATTTCTCCTCTGCTAGCAGAATTCCCTTGGGGAATCCCATCGTGGTGCTGTAATAAGGCTCTTTTTTAGAAAGTAGAGCGGGAGACTTGACATTTCTTCATTATAGGAGGTATACTTAAGAACTCTGCTTTTCCAGCTCTGGGAAAACGAGTCAGGCATTTAACGAGCCAGCGGCTGCAGATGTGATGACTGTAGTCTTTGTGCTGGAGCTGTAGGGAATATTACTACGACTCAAGTTCCTGACACCTGAACTTTCAGACTTGAACTATCTCTTTGAAACTTTACCTGGTGGTTAATGTGTCACACACTTATACTACTTGGAAGCACTATTTAACTTCTCTGATAGGGGACACCACAGCACAATAGCTAAAAATCCTTCAATGAAAAGCTTCCTAGAATGATTTACTGATCTTCAAACAAATTACAGACTTCCAGTAGAAACTGAAACTACCTGATAACTGGGATTTTATGAACATTGTGCATTTAAACATCTCTTTTTTGAAGTTTCAAGGGTCTATACTTGCATACTTTCACAATGTGAGGCATTTCCAAATGAAACAGGATTATTCAACAAGAAAAAAATGTGGGATGAGTCGAATCAACTGTCAAAACGGACCGTTCCATACCAGAATGGAGACAGACCGATTACACCGCCTAAATAGCTATTTGGCTATTGGTTACCATCCAATGACGTCAATGGCAAAGACATGTTTTGATTAAAGATTGCTATTTTTCTTTGGAATAATCTGCACAGATGGATCAGCAACAAGACCAGAAACATGCAAGGTACAGCGACTTTAAGACATCAGACTTAATATACTATACACAGAGAACTACTAAAAATGACCATAACATAAAACAAATAAACATATAAAGCTGAAGAGCAACATTTCAGCAGTCTGTAGAGCCAGTCTCTCATCTGAGAACTACACCCTTTCAGACCTAAAAACCAATGACTCTCTGGCCCTTCCTCTTTGTACACAGTGTAGTTTACAACATCCCCGGAGGCACATTTTCCCTCCTCGGTTTCCTAACTGTGGGCCTAATTGATGTGCAAGGAAGAAAACGCAAGGCTGCCAGATCAACCGCATTCAGGAGTCCCAGCGAGGGGGTCCAGGAGCCAAATGCAAACTTTTATATGCTAATATAATATCAGGCAGCCGAGAGATGCCAAACCATGGAATGGATGGAAAACTTTCCCAGCGTTTGGGGATTACGGATTGATTGCATGTATGTGTGCGTCTGTGCATATGTGATACAGGATTTAAACAGTAACTTAAGTTCCTGCTCCATTAGAGGAACATTGCATCATCATGACTGATGTCAACTTTAGTGGACGTTCAGCATGTGTTTCGGAGTAAACGTACATTAGTTTCACCAGTTACTCTTTTGGTTTTTTAATCTGCCTCTGATGACTCTCAAATGGGCTCAGTAAGAACATTTTGGGAAGCTGGAAAAACTTTCTCAGGAAACCCGAGATGACATCATTTATCACACATGCCCACATGCAAACACACATATATTCCAACAGCATCTGACAAACAACTAAAGTCCTTTAAGTTGTGTAGCGTTTAGAAACAACACACTAATAAAAAAGTCCAAATAAGGTCTTTTTTTATTAGTTTTTTAGACATGGGAGACTGTTAATATCATGGCTGTTGGACCAAAGTCATTTCTAAAAGGTATTTTGGAGTACCATGTAAATACCATGGTATATATACACTGCCATTCAAAAGTTGTTTTTTTTTTTTTTTTTAAAGAAATTAATACTTTCATTCAACAAGGATGCATTAAATTGATTAAAGTGACAGTAAAAAAATTTATAACGTTATAAAAGATTTCTAATTTTAAATAAATGCTGTTATTTGTTTGTTTCTTGAGCAGCAAATCAGCATATTAGAATCACAGGAATAAAGTACATTTTAAAATATATTAAAATAGAAAACAGTTATTTAAATTTGTAATAATGTTTCACAAAATTACTGTTTTTGCAGTATTTTTGATCAAATAAATGCAGCCTTGGTGATCATAAGAGACTTATTTCAAAACATTAAAAATCATACTGACCCCAAACTTTTGAGCTGTAGTTTATAAAGAAAAAACATGGTATTCTCAGTACCTGGCAATACAGTTTAACCATGGTAATGTCAGTATATTGGTTTATATGTATGGTAGCTATTAAGTTTCATGGCATATACCAAAGCACCGTAGTATTACCACCACTGCACCATGGTACTGAGACAGTACTTAGGGGACATATCAAGATTTCTTACCCTCACAGATTCTGTCGAGTCTTTGTCGTTTGACCTTGTGTTTGTCAATCAAAGCCATGGCAGCTCTGTTCTCCTCGTCTGTTGTTCACTGAGCTTAGCAACAGGAAACTACAGTCCCCAGAATCCTCCAGTGGGCATAACGCCACCTTACACCTGCACAGAAACACAGTCAAGATGAAACCAGTGGACAACTGACAAAATGACATATTTCTGCCACTAGAGGGAGCCATAATACTATTCAAATTAGAATCAGCTGGAGAAACAACAAATGAATAATTTAAACATTAAAACAATATTTTGTTCTTTGCAAGCTTTAAAGACAACATAAAGCTGCATTCATACATTTAACTTCAATAATGTGAATATTCACAGTATTCAACATTAGACAACAATATTACTAATGGTACTAAAGCATGCATATATTTAAAGGGTTAGTTCACCCAAAAATAATAAAAATGTCATTTATTACTCACCCTCATGCCGTTCCACACCTGTAAGACCTTCGTTAATCTTCGGAACGCAAATTAAGATATTTTTGTTGAAATCCGATGGCTCAGTGGCATAGCCAGCAATGACATTTCCTCTCAAGATCCATTAATGTACTAAAAACATATTTAAATCAGTTCATGTGAGTACAGTGGTTCAATATTAATATTATAAAGCGACGAGAATATTTTTGGAGCGGCAAAAAAAAAAACTTCTATAGTGATGGCCGATTTCAAAACACTGCTTCATGAAGCTTCGGAGCGTTATGAATCAGCGTGTCGAATCAGCAGTTCGAACTTCGGAGCGCCAAAGTCACGTGATTTCAGCAGTTTGGCGGTTTGACACGCGATCCAAATCATGATTCGACACGCTGATACATAACGCGCCGAAGCTTCATGAAGCAGTGTTCTGAAATTGGCCATCACTATAAAAGTCGTTATTTTGGCGCACCAAAAATATTCTCGTCCCTTTATTATATTAATATTGAACCACTGTACTCACATGAACTGATTTAAATATGTTTTTAGTACAATAATGGGTCTTGAGAGAGGAAATGTCATTGCTGGCTATGCAGGCCTCACTGAGCCATCGGATTTCAACAAAAATATCTTAATTTGTGTTCCAAAGATGAACGAAGGTCTTACGGGTGTGGAGCGGCATGAGGGGGAGTATTAAATGACATTATTTTCATTTTTGGGTGAACTAACCCTTTAAGGTTAGAGGCTTTCCAAATATTTATGTACACTACCATTCCGGTTTTGTTTTTTTTTTTGGAAGGCTTCCAAGGCTACATTTACTTCATTAAAAATACAGTAAAAACAGATATACTGTGAAATATTATAATTTAAAATAACTTAACTATTTGAATATATTTTAAAATGTAATTTAGTCCTGCATGTGATGGCAAAGCTGAATTTTCAGCATAATTTCTCTAGTCTTCAGTGTTACATGATCCTTCAGAAATCATTCTAATATGCTGATTACCTGCTCAAGAAACTTTTCTTATTATTGTCAATGTTGAAAAAAGTTATGCTGCTTAATATTTTTATAGAAACCATGATTATTTTCAGGATTCTTTGATGAATAGACTAAATTAAATCTGTTTGAATTTGTGTCTCTTAGATTAAATCGCTTGATTCATATGGATTTATTTTACAATATCTTTATGAACATTTTCAATTGTCAGAGTTTTGGGTGAATATACTTCCAATGGAGGGACAGAAATCACTCAGATTTAATTAAAAATATTTTCATTTGTGCTTCGAAGATGATTGAGCGAAAGTCTCATAGATTTGGACTGACATGAGGGTGAGTAATAGAATTTCCATTTTTGGGTGAACTAACTGAATCAATCACACATCTGTAACTGCAAACCAGTAAAATGTTACTGTTTTGTTGGCCCTTTGGGGATTAAAAAAATAAATAAATAGAAAATCAGAAAGTGTCTGCACAGGGTTGCCAGTCATCCTTAATCAGAGCGGCAGCAGATTCAGAGCTGAGAAAGAGACACAAACAGACTTCCAGTCCCACGCTGAGACAAACTCACCGAGACACATATCGCTTCAGTGATTTAAGAACCGGTGCCCTCTCACTCAACCTGAAACTTATCAGAGCACGCGCCATGTACACATACACACAACTCAGCCATCCTACAAAAACATGACTCAATTTCAACTATCCTGCTGAAGGAGAAATATCGACCCTCCAGACAGGAGAGGACCCTGAGAGAAATGTATAATGGATCTTTTCATAAAAGGTCTTTCATAACAGATCGTTTTCAATAAAAAAAAAAAAAGTGCATTTCACAATCATATCCTTTTGAGCATTTCCTCCCATTCCATCTTTTCCCGATCTGTCTTTCAATGATCTCTGTAAATACACAATACTGTGACATTCATTGCGCTACCTTGGCCTTGGTTGTCTGTGATTTTTTTCACACAAACATAAACCTAAACACATTCACATTCACACATACACACAAACTGCTCTGCAAAGCACTGTGGATCACACAGGTCAGCAAAGACTCAGTTTTTTCCAGCTGAATGCTGGGTAATCTGAAAGATCTGACCTGTTAGAAAGCAACAATAGTCTGGGCACGAATTCGCACACATTTATTTGGCGTTGTTGTCACAGGAGGAGGTGAAAGCAAAACTTCTTCTCACCAACATCAATAATGTTAGAAAATCAGTATATTTGAATGATTTCTGAAAGGATCACGTGACACTGAAGACTGGAGTAATGGTATTATTGGTTAATAAATAATTGTAAATGTCATTTCATTGTATCATAACCATAAAAAGAGCATTATTCCATATAGAGCTGCACAATTCTGGATAAATTGAGAATCACGATTTTGTTGTTTCAAATAGAGATCACGATTCCGAACAGACAATCACCAGATAGTCGACGACTGCCAACAGATTACAGGATTGTCACTTCTCTCAGGCATTCTAAATCCAATTCAGCATGTTCAGTCAGCGCCAACAGACTCCGACAAGGGTAACACACTGATCCGACAAAACCCGACTAAATATCTTTAAGTGGCCTTATTAAACCTTTGAGAAAATCACACTGGAACATTAAAATCTGTGTTGGTGTTGACGCTGACCCAGAGAGAGCCGTAGCCATGTATGAAACGTGTGTCATTATTTCTGTTACAAAAAATCATATCACAGAAGTACTGGGATAAAAGATTGTCTACTGTCTGCTATCTAAAAGTCTGCTGCCTATGGAAGTGATCAAAAAAGAGAAAACAACCTTTTGAAAGCTTCAAATAACAACTGTATTGATTACATCGTTACGCCACCAGGTGGTGACAACTGACTGTTAAAAATGTAATTGTCATTGAATCATTTATTCAAGAGATTCGTTCAAAAACGCTGTGCAAATACCAATCGGAAGTGAGCATCCCAATGCCCTACTCACTCACGACATCAAAGTACAGTGGGAACGTTTGAAGAACATATGACTCTTTATGCTTTTGAATCGCTCTCACAGTACTTTAATGCGTCTCGAACAAGCCTAATGTAACAAGTGAATTATTTATGAGCAAGTCATTGAATCATTCGTTCAAACCAAGTTTTTTTAATAATTCTGATTAATTAAATTTAAATATTAACATTTAATTGCAATTAACATTTTGTCAGAACTTATAGTAAATTACATGTTATTTTAAAGAATCGTGATCTCGTTTAAAACTAAAAATCGTGATTCTCAAATGAATCAGTGTTTCTGAACAAATCTCTTGAATGAATGATTCAATGACACATACATTTGTAACATTTGTAGTGGCATTTACAATCGTTATTTGAAGCGTCAAGTTACTTTCAAAAGGTTATTACTCTATTTTTGATCGCTTCCGTAGACATCAGTGTTTTTATCCGAACTATAAACTTTTGTTCCAGTACTTCTGTGATAATTTGAATATTTGTAACATGGAAATAAGAAGTGTGTGGTGAAAAAGTCTGTTTGTGAAGCCGTTTCATGTCTATAGCCTACCTGCTTTCTCTGGGTCAGCAGCAGCGCAAACGCAGATTTGAATGTTGTGATTTTGTCAAAGGACATTAGACATAGACAATAGACATGGCCGATTCGTTGTCATTTAGGAATGAGATCGTGTGGATGTTTAAAATCAAGATTGCGATTTTTTTCAATGATTAATCGTGCAGCTCTAACAGAAAGAGAAAAAATGCGCTATAAATTAACTAAGGTCATCCTGTCACCAAGGTGACGGTGTTTGAGGTCAGAGAGAAGGCCTACACAAACCTGCCATAGAAACACTGAGCAAGACTGTTTGCAGTACACAATCCCAAATAAAAGCAAACTCTGACAGTATATACATTTATATGATTAGCTATGGATGAATATTAAGCAGAAAGACTATATGTAATTCTATTTAATTAATTAACCAACAAAACGTATCTAAAGAGCTGCACAAGTGGTTACAGTTCGAGTTGTAAATCTTGATACGGTTCATACAGCACTAGAAGAGAAAACACCTTTCAGCGACACAAAGACATCAGCTGTATCCACTTCAAAGACTTGTGTTTCTAAAAGCACTCCTTCACACAAAGCATGAATTACATCTGCTCCATTCACAAACCTGCTGCTTTGATTCAGCTGCACCTGTATGTGTGTGTGTGTTATGACAGCCACACTCTCCATGATTGATGTTTGCGCATTTCGTTCCTCATGTTTATCCTGCACAATAGACACATTTACACTGACCTCACTTCATTTTAATATTCATTGAGCGTTATGCAAACCTGAGCTGTTATGGGAATGTTCTCATTAAACGTTGCTTTGATACTTCACTCTTTCAGTGTCAAACTCTTTCACGTACTTTTTCATTATATGCATGTATGTGAGAGAGAGAGAGAGAGAGAGAGAGAGAGAGACTAACTGGCTTATTGTCTATATTTGCTGCACTGAATTTATTTATAATGAATTTCAATGCAACACAATAATGAGAATTTTGCGGGAAAATGTGCACAATCCCTATGAAAATAATGTACCAAAGACCAACTAGTCCTAAAAACATGATTTATTTTGTTTAGGCAAAATATAATCTGCTTTTCCCCTATTTGATTTTGGGGTGAAACATGATTTTTCTTTATGAGCTTCACCTATTTATTATTTTACTACTTCAACTACAAATCCTCTCCAAAATGAGCATTGAATTTCAAACTTCTGTGATTGCTCTCAAGATGTTTCGTTCTTTAAAGGATCTGGACCACTTTGTTGAGGTGGCATTTTAAATATGCAGATAATTTCCTGCATACTTATTTGTGGCATTGAATAATTTCAAGCAATCACAAATTGTTTTATTCCAGAGACCTTTAGAAATGCCAGTGCTCATCAAAGCAGCAGGACTGTCTCACTTCCTGAACGCACACAAAGAGAAAAGACAGGTTTTAAATCAACTTCAGTAAAGTGTGTCGAAACACCAGAAGGTTATCTGAGGTAGCGCTAGAAGTGTTTAGAAGAACAGAGAGAATTCTCCCAATGTGTCACTGTTCAAGTGTGATAAAAGATAAACCACAATGTCTAGCTCACCTCAGAGTTTTGAAACCGTGTCATGAACGCTTGACCTCGCTCCCACACTGTCCATATCTCCCAACATATCTCTTTCTGTTTGAGTCATAAATACTATCTCACTTTCTAACTACCCCACATCCTCTTGTTTTCTTTTTCCTCTCTTTATTATCTACTGTTTAAGAGCAAATTGAAATTTCTAATTTTCAGAGTTTTTCCATTCTCTCCAAGTTGACTTAAAAGGGATAGTTCACCCAAAAAAGAAAATTTTGTCATCATTTACTCACCCTCAAGTGGTTCCAAACCTGTATGAGTTTCTTTGTTCTGCTGTACACAAAAGAATATATTTTGAAGAATGTTGGTAACCAAACAGTTGTGGGGCCATCGACCATTGACTTACATAGTATGAAAAAAAAAATACTATGGAAGTCAATGGTGCCCCACAACTGTTTGGTTACCAACATTCTTGACATGACATGAGCACATGGTTAGTTTTTGTCTCAGAATTGTTCAAATATTTAACTTTTTTAGAACCACTATAAAAATGTCCTTTGGTGTGACACTCCTAAAATATATATATATTTGTTATTTAAAATGTATGTTAAACTACATAATCATGGAAAATTATGCAAATGTGACTTCCTAGCTGCTAATGACAGGTTAGCTACGGATAGCAAGGGCATTAACTGACTCAAAAGGCTGAAACATCCTATATGGTGTGACAGATAATGACAAAGACAAATGACAGACAAAGATGTCACACAAGAGGAAAAGGTCTCTTCAATAATTAAATAAGATTGGTTCAACTCCTTTTTATTCTTAATTTTTAGTGTTCTTAAATGTAATAATTACATTAAATAGTTGTTTTTTTGTTTGTTTGTTTTTTTCAGAAAATCTGTACCGTTATAAAGTGTCATGAAAATAAGTATAAAATGTGATACTTTGTTTTTGAGACAGAAAGAATTGTGGGGGAGAAATGAGTGGGAGGCAGATGGACAAGTATAGAGAGAAAATTAAGAAGGGAGAAGATCCTAAGAGAACGCAAAGCAAACAGAATCAAAATGATGCCTTAAAAAAAGAACAGCCATATACTTTAAAAAATTAGATTTTTAAAACATGGTTGATGATGTAACAACATGAAATGTTATTTCTTCTTTAACAAACAAATGAATTACATTAGATTTTGGTGTGTTAAAAGTTTCAATAATTATATAATTAAATAATTGCTCGGTCAAGGAGTCACATTTCATTTTGTTGATTAAAAAAACAAGTGGATATTATTTGTATCAAAATTAAATTTTCTTTCTTCTTTGACATTCAAAGTTAAATAAAAATACTTTAATGTAATACCCCTCACTCTCTTTAATGCAATACGCTGTTTTTATATGGTGTCTAGAGATATACAGTGATTATATATATATATATATATATATATATATATATATATATATATATATATATATATATAGACAAAAAAAAAAAAAACTTGCATTTACCCATTTATTTAATTGAAGCACATTAGCACAAAAATATAAGTCGTTAGACAACACTGTTTAAAAACACATATTTAGCATATATTTGAAATATATTCTTGCCAGAAAAGAAAAATTGCCTTGTGTTTGCACTGGAGTTTCAGAAGAGATCTCAACAATGTCTCAAACTGTATTCAGACATGCCAAAACAGCAAAGTCTGCAATCAAAAGTCAGAGATCCTAATATTCACTCAAACATTTCTTATCCGTAGGAGAGAAGTATTCATTATGGTCAATATTTTCACATTTATGTTTGTTGTCACTAGTGTTCAGCTTTAAATGAAACATAACTGAGAGCTCAATTAATTCTTCTGAGCAACAAAAGATCAACGTCAACAAAAAGTTCCTCTGTCTCTCTCTCATGCAATGTCATGAACACTTGACCTCACTCTCATGCATCTGTATCTCCTACTGCATTACTCTCTTTCTTAGTCATATCTCCTGCTTCTTCCTCTTGGTGTTAAACAGAAACCTTCTCATGTGTCACAAAAAGACCACAATACATTGCAACAAACAGAAACAAGTGAACTGGCATTTGTAATATAACTCCACAAACAGCATGTGAAAAGCTCTGTGATGGCTGTATTGATCTTTGATAGTCACAGCTATAATAAGCTAAGCATTTTGCCCCGACCCCTCACAGTCTGAGCACAATGAAGGGGCCCCTTGCCTCGCTGACCCCTTCATAACACACTGAACTCAGTGACCCTACTTTGACTCTCACTCCTGGAGTCAAACTCTAATAACCTGCAGGAGAGACTGCTCACATCACCTCCTACAACGCAAATTGATTTCAGCTCAGGGAACTCAGGGATTAATATTGAAAATTCATCAGCTATTTCAGACACTTTGGCCATTTTTCTCACATCCAAACACTGACTAAAGGGACATCTGCTCTACCCTGAGAGGGTGAGAGGTTATTACGCTCTTATCTGACAGAGATAGCCTGTGGCCCTTAAAGAAAAGATCCATAAAAACAATTTAGGGAAACTCAGTTGCACAATGTATCAGTAATCATCAGTATTAACATTTTCAAATGTTCAACACCACTCTGATTTAATTATTATTGGGAGTTTATAAGTTTATAAAATAAATGAATTGGCACTGACCTTAACCTCAGTGCAAGTGTTTGGGATGTGCTGGAGGAGACTTTACAGAGTGCTCACCTCTTACATTGTCAAGATCTTGACCAAAAAATTATGCACCTCTCAATGGAAATAAATGTTGTGATGTTATTTCCATCAAGAGGTGCATCAATTTTTGATCAAGATCTTGTATTAACAATGCAAGAAGGGAGCACTCTGTAAAATCTCTTCCAGCACATCCCAAAAACTTGCACTGAGGTTAAGGTCAGTGCCAATTCATGTGTGAAAATGATTCTTCATGCTCTCTGAACCATTCTTTCACAAATTTAACCCTGGTGAATCTTGACAATGTCATCCTGGAATATGGCCATGATATGTCTTCCTACAAGGTTGTTTAAGAAATGAAAAGCTACACACTCCATCTTTAAGGGTTAAAGGAACCATTGCCAAACATATAACATATAACCAGTAACATAATAATCGCTGTAATAATGATCCATTCATAGATTCTTAAGTATTATAGTATTAAAATTCAAACAGCGACTTTTTCTTTTGGCTGGGTAGTGTATATACAGGTGCTGGTCATATGATTAGAATATCATCAAAAAGTTGATTTATTTCACTAATTCCATTCAAAAAGTGAAACTTGTATATTATATTCATTCATTACACACAGACTGATATCTTTCAAATGTTTATTTCTTTTCATTTTGATGATTATAACTGACAACTAAGGAAAATCCCAAATTCAGTATCTCAGAAAATTAGAATATTACTTAAGACCAATAGAAAGAAAGGATTTTTAGAAATCTTGGCCAACTGAAAAGTATGAACATGAAAAGTATGAGCATGTACAGCACTCAATACTTAGTTGGGGCTACTTTTGCCTAAATGACTGCAGCAGTAATTCAGGCAAAAGTAATACCCCATAGATTTTCTATGGGGTTAAGGTCAGGCGAGTTTGCTGGCCAATTAAGAACAGGGATACCATGGTCCTTAAACCAGGTACTGGTAGCTTTGGCACTGTGTGCAGGTGCCAAGTCCTGTTGGAAAATGAAATCTGCATCTCCATAAAGTTGGTCAGCAGCAGGAAGCATGAAGTGCTCTAAAACTTCCTGGTATACGGCTGCATTGACCTTGGACCTCAGAAAACACAGTGGACCAACACCAGCAGATGACATGGCACTCCAAACCATCACTGACTGTGGAAACTTTACACTGGACCTCAAGCAACATGGATTGTGTGCCTCTCCTCTCTTCCTCCAGACTCTGGGACCCTGATTTCCAAAGAAAATGCAAAATTTACTTTCATCAGAGAACATAACTTTGGACCACTCAGCAGCAGTCCAGTCCTTTTTGTCTTTAGCCCAGCCAAGACGCTTCTGACGCTGTGTGTTGTTCAAGAGTGGCTTGACACAAGGAATGCGACAGCTGAAACCCATGTCTTGCATACGCCTGTGCGTAGTGGTTCTTGAAGCACTGACTCCAGCTGCAGTCCACTCTTTGTGAATCTCCACATTTTTGAATGGGTTTTGTTTCACAATCCTCTCCAGGGTGCGGTTATCCCTATTGCTTGTACACTTTTTTCTACCACATCTTTTCCTTCCCTTCGCCTCTCTATTAATGTGCTTGGACACAGAGCTCTGTGAACAGCCAGTCTCTTTTGCAATGACCTTTTGTGTCTTGACCTCCTTGTGCAAGGTGTCAATGGTCGTCTTTTGGACAACTGTCAAGTCAGCAGTCTTCTCCATGATTGTGTAGCCTACAGAACTAGACTGGGAGACCATTTAAAGGCCTGTGCAGGTGTTTTGAGTTAATTAGCTGATTAGAGTGTGGCACCAGGTGTCTTCAATATCGAACCTTTTCACAATATTCTAATTTTCTGAGATACTGAATTTGGGATTTTCTTTAGTTGTCAGTTATAATCGTCAAAATTAAAAGAAATAAACATTTGAAATATATCAGTCTGTGTGTAATGAATGAATATAATATACAAGTTTCACATTTGAATGGAATTAGTGAAATAAATAAACTTTTTGATGATATTCTAATTATATGACTAGCACCTATATATAATGTGTGTGTGTGTGTGTGTGTGTGTGTGTGTGTGTGTGTGTGTGTGTGTGTGTTTGTACACTGTATACTTTATTTATATGCCATGTTACAACATTACTAAACAGTTATCTGTTTTTACAGTATATTCTTGTATAATTCACACACAACACAGTAGTAGAATTAAAGTCACTATTAAAACAAAACCAACAATTCGTGTTTCTTTTATGGAACATTGCAGTATTTTTATTATAAATGATTTATCTGTGCACATAGGGGTGATATACCAGTAGACACGATAAACTGGTAGAAATATGTCAACCTGTAGAGATTTTGGACTATTGTCTATATCGTAGTTACACTCACGTGATGTGGTTGTGCTGCGCCATCATGAAAGCTTATTAGTTGAATGAATGAAAATCTCAGCATTAAAAAAAACAATGGTTTTGCCTATTGTCTCGCCTTAAAGGTTGAACTACTTGAGCATCGAGTTTTTATAATGGCATATCATGACAAAAGACGGGAGATGTGAGTGCATCAGTGAAATGCATTTGTCTAGTGCATGTTTACATAAACATGGAAATGCAGTGAAGTGTAATGCAGAAGTACATTCCGTGTCAGCGACACTCAAGTCTGCATAAATAATGTGTTTAAATATATTGTATTACATCGAAATCTCTGAAACAATCAAAAAACAAGTTGTGTACAGGTATACAAAAAAAGTAATAATGACTTTTAAAAAAAACGTTGTTCTTAACTTTGCACACTGAAAATGAACGCTCCAAACATGCCTGATGAACAGCTAACTAGTTGAAGAATTATCTGTTTTCTAATAAAGTTTGGAGTTTTAATTTCCAGTGTGCAGGCATCTATTCTTGATTGTACTTTGATCGAAACTCTGAGCATAGCATCAAAACACCGCAATGAAGATTTAGGGAAAGTAAACAATTCACATGATTTTTATGAAAACAAAACAGTATGTGTGTATATATATATATATATATATATATATGATCTGCCATCATACCATCTTTATCATTACTGGCCAAAATGTTTTTACATGTGTTTATCACAAACAGAATTATCATAATCAATGAAAGTTAGTGAACACACAGTAAAACCACCCATGTTAAATGAACCTAATTCTATTTTGCGCGGGTAAATCTAATTCTGCAGCGTTAGATTCGAATTTTACACTAGGGATTACCCCCCTTCTCAAGCACATGGATGGTCTCATGTCTGTATGAGAGAAAACAGGAAGCAAAGCCTGTAGCATTTCCTCTACAACTGACTCTGGCAGGAGAAAGATTGTGAGATCATTTATGACTGGGCAACCAAAAACAGTAGAGGTTCACTGACATTCACAACAACAACATAGAAAACAGAACAGAGCAAAACAGAGCAGATACCTGCGATCATACATTCCCTTATTCTTTTCCACTCCTCCTCATAAATTTGCTATTTAATAGAAAAGGAAAGAAATCTAGTGAATTGAATGAATCTTTTCTTTTAGACATTTGAGTCTGAATCTCATCACATTCTGACTGACAGCCAGACACATCCCTGAGACCCACACGAGTGGTGAATGAAATAAAAGGTTGAATTTTGTGGCTCTAGGCCGATGCCATGTTCCAATTTCATACCAATTACCTTCCTATCAGGCACCGTCAGACATCCTCTCACTCTTCCTAACTCCTACTGTTGAGAAATCACGGGAATGCTACACTAGCATATACGCAAAAGAGGCCATATTAGTGTGTGTTAAACAAGGTATTAAACTGAGGAGAATCATTAATATTCATCCTCTCTGTACTGCTCAAGTGAGCGACGGTCTTTAAAATTCACGCTACACTCATCCACTTGCTCATAAACAAACACATTTCACTTCTGTGCTCCGCTCACGGAGGAATGTCGACATTTACGGGCTCAACACAACTGTAAAAAGAGCTAAACTGGATTTCTGCACAATGGTTTATCTGGGAAAGAATACATTCTCACATGTAAAGGTAAAAAACTAAATGCAGAAAAACACACAGCTCAGCATACCAACCAATACGTCTAAGGCAATGAATGCAGTCAGGTCTACCTAAAATGTGCAGAATAAAAAAAAACTGTATTTTTAATCAAATAAATGCAGCCTTGGTGACCAGAACAAAAAAGTTAAAAACTTTTACTGACCACAAACAGTATGCATATGGTGATAAATGCATTCAGTGCAAACAAAAAAACACTATGAATTTGTATACGCTGAATGTTCCATTACATCGGATTAAACAGGATTAAGTTTTGTATGTCTCCTACAACAAATGTGAAATATTCAGTGTCACATGAAAATCTACTGTTGTCAAACATATCCATCTCATAATGGGGTGTTTAATGAATTTATAAAAAATTTTGAAGCATCCAAAGGTCAAAGTTTAAAGAACACATGTTTGCTAATCACATAACTTATATTATCTTATAGCCGTTTATTACTACCATATAGACATTAATTTGACACACTCATCTCTGACTGATAACACGCAGAAAACTTCCTGCTTGTAACACTGAAACATGCATTTACATGATTTACATTTACATGAGAAACATGAGCCTTAGGCTCATATGAAATAAGTCAAATAATCTACATTGCATTAATTTATTTAGAACTGGAAATATATTTTAGGCACCTGTCACAGAATTTTTTTTTTATATAACTCAGGTTTGCCAGTTCTACTTAGGTAAATGGAAACCCTACTTAAAGAGGTTGTTCCACATTATTAAGCAAGTCACAGTGTTTATGCAATATTAGGGAGGAAGAAAGATCTTTCTGAAGATGAAAAGCATGAAATGGTGCAATGTCTTGCAAAAGACATGAAAACTAATATTTTGTGAAAACTTAATAGAGATAATGAACTATCATATGATTTGTGAGTAATTTACAGCACGCAGAATAAATATAGGAATTTCCTACTTGTGGGGAAAGTCACAACCCATATTACTATGCATAGTTAGGACTGCAAAATAAATAGGCTCAACTTTTAAAAGAAAAATAAGTTTCCTTATCTTTTGTTGTTGATGTCAGAGGTTGGGCATCCAGTCTAACTCTATAGTGTTTGGGGGCAAATTCATCAGCTAGACAAATCAGATGGCATGGCATGCAACCAAGTTTAATTTTAAGGACATTTCTGCACAATAAACAGTTTTGGTGGCGTGTTGGGTCACCACATGATAAGCAGCTGATCAAAGTACATCTGTGATCTCAGCAACATATAAATGAACTCACACATTCTCTCTGCACACCTGAAGAACAGGATGCCATAAATATTAAAGAAGCCTTTTGCATTTTCCTGTCTGACTCTAATAAATGTCTTCCTGCTTCATATGCTGCCATGTACACTATGATTCAGTGTGTGATGTGTGAGTGCTCCGGGGCGAGAGAGAGGGAGGGAGAATTCTCAGTGGCAAATGTAATGGACGTGTTAGAAATCAAGGTCTCCAGTCGTCAAACCGAAACATGCAACCTACTGAGAATACATAACTGCTTGTGAGTAACACTATGCATTATTTACACTTACATTGCATCCTATTAACCAACAAGGATTGCATTGCATTTGATAGCTTGCGGAGTTAAGCTTAAAAAAGTAGCACATATGTTTGTCTTTCGGCCCCTGCGCCTTCTTGAAAGGGCCCTTGACAAAGCCCTTAGAAACAGCAGATGTCCTGGTAGCGAACATCTGTACACACCCCCTCTCCTCCAGCACAGACAAAGGGGCATCTCCCTAAACACACACACTACCTACACTTCTTAATATCTTGTTTTAATTCTGTGATCTAAAAGATCATCAAAAACACCACAAATGCATGTGTAAGAAGTTGAGCGACAAGACTAAACTTTTAAACTACATCAAAATAGGGGTTGACTGACTTGGCCAAAATCATATTTAGGAACCTAATCACACATTTACCAACTAAATACAAATATTACCTTCAATGTTGACTCCAAATGTATATTTCCTTATACAGTGCCCTTAAAAGACATTCAACATTAAGAAAATATGCTAAGATAGCACATATCAACAGTTTTATTAAAGCTATTTTATATATGGTCAACATTGTTGCAACAGTGTTTTCAGTTGACCTAATGAAAACACTGTAACCAAATCCCGAAGAATCAGCCGATACAATGCAGCCAGAGATCAAAAACCCAATGTAACCAACCAAAGACGTTCCATTTCCAACTATTTCTGTCGCGGAGTGGCTCAAGATGTCCTCGGATATTAAAAAACACAGGGAGAAAAGCCCACCCATCCCCTCCATGTCGCAGGCGAATAAACACACACATGGACGGACACACCGCGCAACACCAGCCGCGGTTCCTTAAACCAACAACCGGCGAGTGCATCTTATATCTTACCTGGATAAACGCCTATATATGTATGAAGATATCGGATTCATATATCCATTAAGAATCAATCCGCTGCTCAAATGCACGTAGAAGCGTTCATGATTAATGACTCACCTTTAAAATGCTACAAAACTTAATCCAGCGTGTCCCAAAACTGAATATCTGATTATGATTGTTGGCGTTAGGTGATTGAAATAACTTACAGATGTGGCTCAGTTTGGCTCAGAGCGAAAGAAGGTGGTTTACTGGGTTTATAAAAAAAAAAAAAAAAGAGGAGGTGATTCGTAGACTATGGTGCACTACGTTTCATCTTTTCCCCAGTTGCAAGGATTGAGATGTCTCTGTTTTCCTTTTCTTTTTTCTCTATCTTTTTGAAAGAGGCGGGGCTTTGGACTGAGCCGACCAATAGCTGCGCGGTTAGCGCGAGGTCACGCCCACATCGAGTGCGTTTGCACTGGTCAGTTTGACCACAGACCACTAGCATTGACTGCTATCTCGGTAGTCAACATTCTCTCATTTTGACCCTGGTATTGATTTTCAGATCTTTGTTACTTATATGACAGCAATGTTTTTTTATTCTTTTAAGTCAAATACTTGTTCAAAATTCAGTTCAGTTTGAATAACTAGGTTGTTTCCTGTAAAATTATTTAAAATCAACCTTATTTAACACAATAATGTGATAATATGTGAAAGCAGAATATAATATTGTATTATACTATGTTTTTTCAGTCAGATACGACTATTCTTGTTTTTCATTAGATTCATTTAATACTATTTTTCAGTAAATATCTGAGCAATATTTGAAAATAAGTGAAAATTTGTTATTTGTTAGGCGAGCACTCAAGCTGATTGGTGACCTATAAAATAATGCAATAATGAATAATAATGAATAATGTATATATGTAAATATTCATCTCATAATTGACAGTGATATCATTGAGAGGTAAGCCAATGGTTTTCTTCACATCATTCAGTTGGAGTTAAATGAATATTTCAAAATCAAAGTAGTTTATTGTCATTTCAGGTTAGACAATATAACAGATCTTTACAAGACAGCGACCTTGACATCATGTTGAGTAGCCAATAAATACAAACACTTTCACTAATTAACAATAAATACTGACAATAAATCAGATACGTGGTACAACAGATATTGTAATTCAAAAATATATATAAAAAATATAGGGCATGCAAAAAAAATGCAGCATAAAAATACAGTGATTTGGGGAAAATATGTAGGCAAAGCTGGATAATAAACCACAAATGTGTTAGGTCAGGGTTACTGGTGCCTATGCTTTATCCACAGACTCTCTATATTCTCTAGAAACTCATCATGAATTTTCCCCAAATTCAGCACTTTTACATTTTGCCTTTCTGGGCACAAAATGCTGATTCAGATTAATTTCACTCTAAAGTTTGTCTTTGACTCTTTGCTTTACAGTACCTGCATGTATACTGATTTGTCTTTCAAGAACTATGACACTATGATGAAACTTAGCTAATTACAATTCACAACAAATGTATCGCTCATGTCCACTGGGAATGTTGTATGTTTGATACGCTTTCTTTTTTTGTTCAACAGCCATATACATCAAGTTTACAGTTTTTAGGAATAATTAACATATAAAATCAGACTTTCTTTAATGTCACATTATCCATGAGCTCAAGTGGATGCATAAATGGTGTTGATTAAATGCAACAAAATAACTCCATGCAGTTGAATTAAAAACTTGTATGTACTTTCATACACTTCCATACTCACACCCTTAAAAATAAGGCTCTTTTTTGCATCTATAAGCTGCATCTCTTTTCGAAGGCTGTGTCCTCTGGAGGTCGCATTTGAAGGCTTCATAGGTCATCAAGACGTTTTCATTTAAGAAAAGTAACTATTAAATTGCAAAGTAAGAAAGAAATTACAGTATTTTACACCTCACGATGAATAACAGTCAATTTTATTATGGTTACTTTTCTTAAATAAGACATACTTGATGACTTATTTATTTCCAATCTTTTTTTATTGGCATTTTTTTAGGATAGCATCTCCCGGTTTCACAGACAAGGCTTAAGCCTAAACTAAAGTTCATGTTTGAAAGCAACTTGCACTGACATATCATATAAAATATGTCAGTCAGTGCCATTGTTTTGTCTCAAGATGGACATCTGTAATGGGTTTTTCTAAGGCAATATTTTTGTAAAAGCTACTTAAAGGGTTAGTTCACCCAAAAATGAAATTTCTGTCATTAATTACTCACCCTCATGTCGTTCCACACCCACAAGACCTTCGTTCATCTTCAGAACACAAATTAAGATATTTTTGATGAAATCCAAGAGGTTTTCTATCTTCCATAGAAAGCAACGAAATTACCACATTCAAGGTCCAGAAAAGTAGTAAAGACATCGTTAAAATAGTCCACTTGACTAAAGTGGTTCAACCTTAATGTTATGAAATGACAAGAATACTTTCTGTGCGCAAAAATAAAACAAAAATAACAACTTTATTCAACACTTTCTTCTCTACCCTGTCATTCTCCTACACAGTTGATGCAGTGCAGCGCTTCTGTGTTTACGTCAGAACGCTGGCTAAGTATTGGCCGATGCTGTTCACGTGAGAAGCACGTCGCACACGTGTAATGCTGAGTAAGGAGTCAGCCAATACTGAGCCGGCGTTCTGATGTAGAACATGGAATGTGTCTTCAACATAAACTGCATAGGTGAATGATAGGGTAGAGAGGAAATTGTTTAATAAAGTTGTTATTTTTGTTTTGTTTTTGCATACAAAAAGTATTTTCGTCGCTTCATAACTTTAAGGAACCACTGCAGTCAATCTTTACTACTACTCTAGACCTTGAATATGGTAATTTGTTACTTTCTATGGGAGATAAAATAAAAAAATAAAAACTCGGATTTCATCAAAAATATCTTAATTTGTGTTTCGAAGATGAATGATGAATGAGTCTTAAGGGTTTGGGACGATATGAGGGTGAGTAATTAATGACAGAAATTTTATTTTTGGGTGAACTAACCCTTTAAATATCCTAATTAAACTAAGGCATGATCCTGGTTTAATCTAAGCCTTGTCTGTGAAATCAGTCCCATAAGTTATTGCTTACACTGAAATGATCAATGAACAAGGAAATGTCCTTGCTATAAACACAAACCCCAAAACCCTAATAAACCCCTTCACAACTGAGGGGGGAAAAGAGAATGAGTAAATAAAAAAAAAATAATAAGGGGGGGGGGGGGGGGGGGGACACAGATGTAGGCCTACATATTTATTTTTTTTATTAACTTAGAATGTTCTTCTCTAAGAAAAAAATTGTTAATACAGTTTAATTACAGTTTAATTAAAAAATTCTTTGGTCAACCAGAAGCAGTTCTTCTGTGGCATCGCTGTGAAAACACCATTTTAGAACCTTTATTTTTAAGAGTAAAAAGATCTTACTAATCATGTTCAATTCATGTGTTTTATTTTTAAAAAACGCATTTGAGGCCTAAAATGAAACAACATCATCACATGTGATGTGAAATGCTCTAAAACTTCACTCTTTTCTGTTTGTTTCAGTGGCACAATAACATTTTCTGCTCTTCATTTCTCATTTCACTAGTGATGCCTCAGTGATAGTAAAATGCGAGACACACTTGAGTGAACCGGTGCAACATGGAGTGCTGACTTTTCTCATCGAACACTGAGTTTTTCTGTGTGTTATAACATCCTCTCAGACTGATCTATTCACAATGATGCACTGTATGCCTCTACGGATGTGAGCAATCTTTTAACAATGACTTATTCTAATGCAGCAGCCCTCTCCACCTCATTTGAATGAATATTTCATCACTAAGAAGGTTTATTCTGCGGTGTCCTGGGTCTCCTGCAGCCATTTCTCAAGGTTAGACAGAGTTATCACAGGGCCAAGCTGAAAAACAAGGATGTGCAGCTGAGAGGCAACAGTGAGCGATATCTCACAATAACAGCATCAAGGAAAAGATGCTGTCGACTAGGAGAAAACATAACCGAATTATGCCCTATGAATTATAATGACTGGAAATCAAAGGTAGGGTTTAGACAGCAGATCACACACATAACATAACTGCGAACTGAATTAATTTCTGCATTACAAAGAAGCATTTGTTTACACTTGTCTGGAAAAAAAGGCTAATTAGAGTGTTAAGATGCACTAATTATTTCATCAGAGGAGAACAGTATGGGCTAAATTATTTGTCTTGACCTCTCGTGTAAAACATGCCAGACTGTTTCATTAATTCATTACCTGGCAATATTAATTATAATGAGGACAGTGAAATGAAGTGATTAGGTTGGAATGCCCTTAAGTTAAGGCTCTTATTCAGAAATCATTTATGCTGATTAATCTACTCTATTAACCCATAATGCATTCTAATGTACCTTGGCATCTGACTATCCTTTTATAAATTCTTGAGGTTAAAACATTAGTTCCCATAGTAATCTAAAAGGTTTGTTTTAGCGTAAATGTAACCACATATTTGTGAAAACTTTAATGTTTCCTGTTAAGAAGGAAAATGCACTTCATTTATTTTTAAACTCAACTCAGATGCTTGTTGGTGTGTACGGACCTTTAAAGTGGCAGTACAATAAAAAAAGAGGAATCTCAGTGAGATGCGGTTCTTTGATCTCAACCGGGCTATTCTACATTCCATTCAGCAAATCCATCAGCTTGTGACCAGCAATCTATTTTTTAATGTCTTTCAACATAGAGAATTGCAATGAGCTTTCAATAAATAGCCACACAGAGGCAAATAATATTAGGATCAATGTTTAGCATTTGGAAAATCAAAGACTCACTTTGCAAAACCAGAGTAAGTCAGACAATATTAACAGAACAGACAATGTTAAGAGAATTCTCTTTGCCATCATCACCATGGCAACATGTTTTTTTTTTCCCCAGGCTTATCTTTCATGAAAAGGTTATGAAAGAAATGTAATGTGTAAAACTTCATTACCATCAAAAAAATAAATACTTAATTACAAGATGTCATTTTCTTGGATTGCATTTCAGAATAGGGGCTAAAAAAACAAGAGCAATTCCCTCAATATCTCTCCGACTGTTCCTGCTATCTGGACACGCTGTTGAAGGAAATCTGGAAAGCACAGAGGATTCTCCTTGCTGCTCTTTTCCAGGTGCGTACATACAGAGACACAGCTGCCGTTTCAAATGCAACACCTGCTAGAATAAGATGGCAATCTTACGGTCTCTCTTTGAAGCTGCGATAATGTAACGCCGCTCACTGTTTAATCTCTTTCAAAGGCAGGATACTGAGCTTTAGCCCAAACGTCACAGAGTTTTTTTTACCCTTATATCCCCACAAATCCCACGTTTCTTGCTTTGAACCACATCAGGGGCCTCATTTATAACCGTTGCATATGCACAAAACAGGCACTGAAAGAGGCGTATGCCAATTTCTACGCATAAGTTGTGATTTATAATAACAAACTTGACGGGAAAATTGGAGCACCTCCACGCAAACTCTGACCCATGCGTACGAACATTTTGGAGACAGAGCAGTTTGGCAACACTGACAGCAGATGAAGGAAAACCACTTTAAATCCTAATTACGAGTCCTAATCATAAATACAGTGCATGTTCACTATAACAGTTTAAATAAATAAAATAATGATTTAAACACGCACGGAAACTCGCATTTTCATTTTGATATACACATTTACATTAATATTACACTTTCACTAATGTAGGGTGACCAGATTTCTCATGGTGGAATACTGACCATGATATTTTTATTTCACATACAGTATATATATATATATATATATATATATATAATTGTTATATAAAGAAAAGAAATTTACAAACAAATAACAAACAATACAACAAATATGATGGAGATACAAATTCAATAAACTTGTTTTTCAGATACAGTAGGTTTATATACAAACCCGATTCCAAAAACGTTGGGACACTGTACAAATTGTGAATAAAAAAGGAATGCAATAATTTACAAATCTCATAAACTTATATTTTATTCACAATAGAATATAGATAACATATCAAATGTTGAAAGTGAGACATTTTGAAATGTCATGCCAAATATTGGCTCATTTTGGATTTCATGAGAGCTACACATTCCAAAAAAGTTGGGACAGGTAGCAATAAGAGGCCGGAAAAGTTAAATGTACATATAAGGATATATGGGTATAAAAAGAGTTTCTCAGAGAAAAATTGCAAAGAGTTTGAAGTTATCATCATCTACAGTGCATAATATCATCCAAAGATTCAGAGAATCTGGAACAATCTCTGTGCGTAAGGGTCAAGGCCGGAAAACCACACTGGATGCCCGTGATCTTCGGGCCCTTAGACGGCACTGCATCACATACAGGAATGCTACTGTAATGGAAATCACAACATGGGCTCAGGAATACTTCCAGAAAACATTGTCGGTGAATACAATCCACAGTACCATTCGCCGTTGCCGGCTAAAACTCTATAGGTCAAAAAAGAAGCCATATCTAAACATGATCATGAACTTCCACATCATTGCATTCCTTTTTTATCCACAATTTGTCCCAACTTTTTTGGAATCGGGTTTGTACCATGTATACATTTATTTAACATATTTTTAATGACAAATATTTAATTAGGCTACTGTCCCTTTAAGACCGAATCCATACTGACACATATCCTGTTTTTAAGGACCGAGTAGGAATACTGTTACATTTTTTTCTAGTACTTGCCGATACCGATGCCTATACATTTATTAATTTCTCTCTCTTTTTTTTTTTTGGTGATGTTGCAGTTTTCCAAGCACAATACAGTAAGACTAATGAATGTAGGACAGCTTCTTTATTATTACTCTAATGAAAAAAGTAATACTTTTTATGTGCTTGTCACAAATAACCTTCAAAGGGCATAATTAACAATATATATAATTGTTGTTATATAAAAATAAATGTACAAATTACAAACAATGCAACAAATACTATAGAGATACAAATGAAATAATCTTGTTTTCCAGATACAGTAGGTTTATTTACCATGTACACATTTATTTAACATCTTTTGTTGTTTTATTAACATTAATGACAAATATAGGCTGCGGTCCCTTTAAGACCGAATCCATGGATACTGACACACTGTTTTCACCCAAATGTTTACGTCCACTTAAGCCATAACCGACTGTATTTACGTGAGATACTCCACACGATGGACATTTTGACAACTGTGTGTGCATTTGACCATTCAGGTGCGAGGAGAACTGATCGCGGGCTGTCTGAGAGAACTGGGATCGCGCGCAAGAAAGAGAGAGCGGAGAGAGAGAGCTTCTGGTCTGTGTCATTCAGCGCGATTCCGCCTATCCGGCCTTCACTAATCGATAGCGAATTGTGATTGAAAGCATGCAGTTTGCAATGTGTGGGTTGTCATCATTCATTTTGAAGTATTTCCACACCCCTGAGGCTGACATTGTTTCTGTTGCCGCTGGTGTCTCTGTGCACGGACAATTCTGTCAGTTACGTCACGTGAGGTATCGGTCTTTGGTATCGGGGGTATTTTTACGAGTACAAGTACAAGAGCTTGGTAGTAGGCCCGATACCGGTACATCCCTATCTTGTACCTTTGACGGTGTTAACCATGGTGTCACATGGATGGGAACATGCATGGAAATGATATGCTGATGAGGTTATGCATAGTAAAACTAGGCGTTGTAAGCTCCATATATGGTTATTTCGGGGAGGAGACAGGGTGGAGACGCACGTACACACAATCTTCCACTGACTGGGATTTATAAAGGGATTTGTGCGCAGAACACATGGTTTTATAAATCTGGATTTGTTTGTGCGTATGTACACTTTTAGCATGAAATCTACGCAAAGTTTTATGAATGAGGCCCCAGGTGAGTAAAATGCCACATTAAACGGCAATTTAAATTTAAATATTCCCATAAGAAAGAAAAATTACAAAGGAGAACTCTTCAGCATTTCAGTTATTTCTCTTAAACAGCAAGAGACCCCTGTAATCTCACATAACAGTTTAGCATTTAAAAAAAAAAAAAATGCTGAAATAAATAAAGTTTGCAAGCAAAAGTCAGAGATTTCAAATTCTTCCAAACTCTTCCCAAACAAGATTTGTCAGTTATTTCTATATTTATTTAGTTTGTTTTAAGACATATAGGCTAAGACACGTTTAAAGTAAGCAAGTATGAAATCGAGAGGTCGCGATAGTTTTCTCTATTGTGAAGTACACCGAACAGGCATAACATTATGACCACCTTCCTAATATTGTGTTGGTCCCACTTTTGCTGCCAAAACTGCCCTGACCCGTCAAGGCATGGACTGCATTAGACCCCTGAAGGTGTGCTGTGGTATCTGCCACCAAGATGTTAGCAGCAGATCCTTTAAGTCCTGTAAGTTGCGAGGTGGGACCTCCATGGATCGGACTTGTTTGTTCAGCACATCCCACAGATGCTCGACTGGATTGAGATCTGGGGAATTTGGAGGCCAAGTCAACACCTCAAACTCATTTTTGTGATCCTCAAACCATTCCTGAATCATTTTTGCTTTGTGGCAGGGTGCATTATTCTGCTGAAAGAGGCCACAGCCACCAGGAAATACTGTTTCCATGAAAGGGTATACATGGTCTGCAACAATGCTTAGATAGGTGGTGTGTGTCAAAGTAACATCCACATGGATGGCAGGACCCAAGGTTTCCCCGGCAGAACATTGCATAAAGCATCACACTGCCTCCGCCAGCTTGCCTTCTTCCCATAGTGCATCCTGGTGCCATGTGTTCTCCAGGTAAGTGACGCATACGCACCCAGCAATCCATTTTACACGTGATGTAAAAGAAAACGTGATCCATCAGACCAGACCACCTTCTTCCATTGCTCCGTGGTCCAGTTCTGATGCTCACGTACCCACTGTTAGTGCTTTCGGCGGTGGACAGGGGTCAACATGGGCATCATGACTGGTCTGCGGCTATGCAGCCCCATACCCAACAAACTGTGATGCACTGTGTATTCTGACACCTTTCTACCAGAACCAGCATTAACTTCTTGAGCAATTTGAGCTACAGCTCGTCTGTTGGATCAGACCACACGGGCCAGCCTTCGCTCCACACGTGCATCAATGATCCTTGGCCGTCCATGATCCTGTTTGGGTTCACCACTGTTCCTTCCTTGGGCCACTTTTGATGGATACTAACCACTGCAGACTGGGAACACCCCACAAGAGCTGCAGTTTTGGAGATGGTCTGACCCAGTCGTCTAGCCATCACAATTTGGCCCTTGTCAAACTTGCTCAAATCCTTACACATTTTTCCTGCTTCTAACACATCAACTTTGAGGACAAAATGTTCACTTGCTGCCTAATATATCCCACCCACTAACAGGTGCCTTGATGAAGAGATAATCAGTGTTATTCACTTCACCTGTCAGTGGTCATAATGTTATGCCTGATCTGTGTATATCAGAGTGAAACTGCTTCTCGAACAAGTAAAAATGTAGGTTGGGACTTGATTTTGTCCATGAGGATTTAATTGGATGGTTGTGGTTTGCTATTGGTTGATCTCATGTGAGTAACATGTTGTCCCGCCCTCGTGCCAGTAAACGTCATCAGTGAAGTCGTTCAAAGACGAAAAGGAAGTTATTTTGATTAAAGATTACATGGGGACATGAATAGTAAAAAATGATGTGCACAGATAGATCATTTATAATAAATACTGCAATATTTTGAATAAAAAACAAGAATGTCAATTTTGATTTCATAGTGACTTTAATACATTTTAATACATTTTTCTGGCTGAGCTGAAAATGTTTATTTTTTTCTTATTATATGGTATACTGCATTCAACACTGATACTCATCTTTACAGAATGAAACATTTAAAAAATTTGTGACATATAAAGTTGAGTGGCACAGATCGACAAAAAGGAGACTGACCTCTGCAGGTTAAATCAGATAATTACACACTTGCTAAGAAAATTCCAAGTGGTGCTCACTGCAGAAACGAATGACAACCAGCTAGTCCAACTCTACCTCTGTGGATATAACGGGTGGAAGGATAAAGTTATGGGTAGGGTTAGGGTGTGGTTGGACCTTCTATCCCCACCCATTACGGACAAATTACATCTAGAGAGGGGAAGCTGGACCTCACACCCCACCGATGGCTCTGCAGTGAGCAGCCTCTCAAAAAATTCCCACAAAGCATCATGTTTAGTGTCATAAACAGTCTAATCATCTCTGATCGTCTTATTTAGGGAGTTAAGGAGTGATTGGTGGATGCTAGTAAACTTAGTGGAGTGTACTGGTTAGAATCGTCCCTTCCAAACCACATGAAACACTCCCCGGCCTGAGATGTAGCGTTCATTTGAGACCTCGCCGAGTGATCCCTGGGAAAGCGCCTTTTGATTGTGTCCTTTCTGCCCTCTGTTTCCTGTTTGGGCAGGAAGTCGGTCCGATATGCTGAGTTGTTCCACTGTGCTGTGCTAACCGGACTCAAGGTGTCATAATGATGGCACAGGCAGTAATGAGAGTTATGCTGGCGATGCTCATCAAGACATTTCTTACGGCCTAAACCCTTTACACATGAACACATACACAGTGAAATGGGTATGAAGTCATGAAATATAATAAATATAATCACTGTTTATCATAATGATGAACTCACCTGATCATACACGTCAATAGTGTCCTGCAGTGCTGTGCGGTTATCATGTGCTGACAGTGGATATTCTCTACCCATTGTTTTCTGCAACAGAAAGACTTAGTGTGAGAATGATTGATCAGCATGATTACAGTACAGTCAGTGTTGGGTAGATTACTTACACATTAGTCGGTTACTGATTCCAAATTACATGACAGAAATAATCCATTACATTACACTTTTAAAGGGTTATTTCACCCAAAAATGAAAATTCTGTCATTAATTACTCATATATCGTTCTACACCCGTAAGACCTTCGTTCATCTTCGGAACACAAATGAAGATATTTTTAATAAAATTTGATGGCTCAGTGAGGCCTGCATTGCCAGCAAGATAATTAACACTTTCAGATTCCCAGAAAGCTACTAAAGACATATTTAAAACAGTTCATGTGACTACAGTGGTTTAACCTTAATGTTATGAAGTGACGAGAATACTTTTTGTGTGCCAAAAAACAAAATAATGACTTTATTCAACAATATCTAGTGATGTGCGATTTCAAAACACTGCTTCATGAAGCTTCGAAGCTTTACGAATCTTTTGTTTCGAATCAATGGTTTGGAGCGTGTATCAAACTGCCAAAGTCCTGCCCAAAGTACTGGCAGTTTGATAATGCGCTCTGAACCACTGATTTAAAACAAAAGAATCATAAAGCTTCGATTTTAAAATAAAAACTTAAAAACATTTACTAAAAAAAGATTAAAAAATGTTTGTCATATCATGTGACCATTAACTGACATCAGAGAACCATGAAATTAATTTTATTTATTTTTATTATTATTGACTTAATTTTATTATTGACCTAACTAATTAACGAAAAATCTCAGGGGCTACTTCAAGAAAATATATTAGGTCAGAGAGGTTCAGCTGACCAAAATAAATAAATAAATATAAAAAAAAATTGGGGAATCCCTACACTGTATGTAAATTTTTATGTAATGTAAATTTTTGTGATTTTGTACATTTTAATGTGTTTGAAAGACAAAAGCCTTCAAAAAGCACTAATACATGGTTTAATGATTAATTATAATTAATGATAATTCAAATAACAATTAATGTGTGTTGACAGGAACTGATTAGATATGCAGTGTTGCAATGTTGAGAAAACACTTGTTAAAAGTGAAATGACTTGTGTAAATCCAGTGATCAAATGCTGTGTGTCTCTAGGTTTTCAATGATAGACTCATAATTAGTGAATGGTCTGTGTGTGCAATTACACAAACCTGAAAGACCTTCTGAACACATATAAGCAGTTAGGCTTTATTCAAAATAAAAATAAAAAATAAAATAAAAAAGAAGTCAGAATAATGTACTACCAATACCATGTAATCAATAAAAAAGTAACTGTAGTCTGATTACAAGTATTTTAAAATGTTATATAATCTAATTACAAGTACTTAATTTTTGGAATCTGATTAGGCCTATGTAATCCAGATTACATGTAATACTACCCAGCACTGAAAATCCATTTCCCCCAGAATTTGCTATCTGCAAGTAATTTTCTAGATGGTCATTGTAGTCTAAGATATTTTAATAGTAGCAATGACTAACCTTTTCAGGATTGATAAATAATCTGGGATATCGGTCTTCTGTTTGTGTCAGGGGTTGAGAAACTCCATGTGCCAGCATTGAACCTGTGCTGGTACACAGATCACGTGTGTGTCCAGTCTGCGACATACCTGTGTGAACAAACTGGAAAAGAGCAAACGGACAGATGAATAACTAACTAACTAAAGAAAGAAAGAATGAGGCGAGACCGATGTAAAAATCAGCCCCAACGCATTTATAGGAAAGATGAAGTAAACTGTGGTTATCTTACCCAGTTCCCGCTCTTGTTCTTATTAAAATATCTCTTGCCTCCTTTGTTCATCGTCACTGCATGAGTTTAAAATAAACACGTAACTAAAAGTTTGTAAGTTTCATTCCCAAACGCCATTCACCACTGAGGTGAACTCAGGTGAGAACTCAGTGATTTTGAAACCATGGCAACAGCACACATACGCTGTTCATGAACAAAACATGCGGAAATATCGAGGACTAAAATAATATTGTAATAAAATAAGTAACGTTTTGTAAAAAGTAAAAATATATTTATTGTCTTTATATATATATATATATATATATATACAATTCAATTATTTCGATATATAATATCGTGAATTAAAATATTGTTTTAATATAATACATACATAGCATTAAAAACACAAACACAAAAAATGTAACGTAATTATTTTAATATTTAATAAGCCTAGCCTAATATATAAAATGTAATATATACAAATAAACCGATATGTATGAATATTTATTGAATATATAGCCTATATATTCTACATATATAACATATTTATATGAATGTATTTACAATTATATAGTAGAGTCAAAAACGCAATAACACTTCTAGAGCATTTCGACATCTTTCCACACTTTTCTAGAATGAGGCGTCGCTGACGTCACGTCTACTTCCGGGTGAGAGGTACAGTAAGTTTGGAGTGATCACTGAGAAGCTGCCAGATGATAGACAGATTTTCCCTAGTAAATGTCAGTTATTTTAATTTTTTAGTGATCTAAATGTTATCGATTAATCCGACTTCGGACTTGTATGTATGTGTTATTGATATTTAAGCTAAAACAGCGAGAGACTTCATGAGAAAAGCAACATGGTCTGCTATGTGGTGCTGCAGTTGATGTAATCTGTGTAACGTTAGTTAGTAAAGCAGATTCATGATCACTTACAGTCAATAGGAGAAAGAATCAGTGATTGTGTATTTGGAACGTTACTTTCGTGTAAATCGTCGTTTTTGGAGGTTCTGGATGGATGAGTGTGGTGAATATGAGCTCTCAGGATAAGAAGACAGACTCAGACCCCGGACAGGAGGAGGATCACAGCAGCACTGCCACTGAAGACAACAAACAGGTCCAGAGTTACTGTAACATAATAATGTAACACTCTAAGAGACTGTCATTACAGTAAGATGATGCCTGTCATAGACATGCAGCATTTCACACTGTCCAGTTGCACTGATCATATATATATATATATATATATATATATATACATATATGTGTGTGTGTGTTTATGTTACATATTATTTATGAAAATGTGGCTGAATTGTTACATAATCATCAGAAGTTTAAATATGTACAGTCCTATTGAGATTAATGGTGACTTACAACTTATAGTTCTCTTTTAAATATTTGTTATTTGTGCTCTAGGAGGCAGATAATTGTCTGGGCAACAATGAAGTGAAGAGTCGTGCGGTTGTGAAGTATTCGGCTGCTCCACCCCCCACCTCCTATGCATTACTGCAGGAGAAGACCGACCTCAAGCTGCCACCAGCAAACTGGCTGCGAGAGAATGCTCAGCTGGGCCCTGCGGGGACCACCGTACTCGGATCCAGCAGGAAAAGCAAACCCTTCTCTAGGTATTACTGATACATGATATTTGGTCACACTTTAAAATAGGTGTCCTTTCTATGCACCTACGTCAAAAAACAAAACATTGTTTGGTACAGTGTAGTTACTGTGTTCATGTTGTATTGCAAGACACTTTTGCTGCTATTGTAATGAGATACGGGTAATGTTTGATGATATGGTTAGGTTTAAGGGTTGATTGGGAAGGGTCAATATTGTAATTATAGATATCATTACAGTTGCAATAATATGCAGGTATTGTACAATGTAAAAACTTATCAAATGATTCATTTAAATCTTAGTACATAGTTAAAGACACAACATAAAGTAGGACCTTATATTTAATGTTAGTTTGCATGTTTAGATGGTAGTGAAGCTGATCTTCCCATGCTTTTTTGTGTTTTCTTTGTTAATTGTAGTTTTGGGATGGCTTATGACTTCATCGACTGTATAGGTGATGATGTTGATGTTGTGTCTGATTCAGAGGTGAGTGTTTTTTTTTTTTAATATGAAACAAACAATGATTAAACTCGCTTATTAAATGGCTTTCTAGAACACTTGTTTCTGATTGGTCGATCATGGCATTCACATATTTTTGTATAATGATGTTAAGAATGTAATTGTATGAAGCCCTGCACATGACATGCATCATGGCCACAAATTAAAAAATTCTTTCTCTTGTTGTAGTAAATTGTGCAGACAATATAATAATTTGTTTTACTAAATCGTGTACACAATATAAAATTTTGTTTCCTTGATTTAATAATTTGTGGCCACATTGTACTATTTTTTTTTTTATGAAAGAAACAATTAATACTTTTATTCTGCAAGGATCCATTAAATTGATCAAAAGATACAGTAAAGACATGTATAATATTTTAATGATTCTGAGTAATGATGCTGAAAATTCAGCTTAACATCACGAGAATAAATTACATTTTTTAAAACATATTCAAATAGAAAACTGTATTTCTAATATTTCACAATTCTACTGTTTTTACTGTATTTGTGATTAAATAAATGTATTGATTTATTGAACTAAATAAACCTAAATATACCTAATGTTACTTTTTTTCTCAACTTTACCAGAACATCAAGAAATTGCTGAAGATCCCCTACAGTAAGTCTCATGTCAGTATGGCTGTTCACAGAGTGGGCAGCACTCTACTGCTAGATGAACTGGACATTCAGGAACTCTTTATGAGGTCATCACAGGTAACAGGAAATAGTCACATTATTTCTCTCTATACTATATTTTACTCAGGAGTCTCTAAATGTAGCCCCATGTAACATTCTTGTGGCTATTCCTCAAAGCCTAAACCCTAAAGTAGTAAAACATTTAGTCATCCTGTTTAAGGAGTTTTAATGTACGCCAGGAGTGATTATACCATCCTAAGATGATTTAAAATAAAACTTAACATTGCAACCGCCATGTAGACTGGTGACTGGACATGGCTGAAGGAGTTTTACCAGCGTCTCATTGACCAAAAGTGGCAGAGAAAGAAGAAAAGTAAAGAACACTGGAATGAGAAAGCCATCCTCTCAAAGTTTCTCTATTACAGGTGAGAACTGACTTGGCATGGTTGACGTGGTTGCCATCACATGAAAGCACTGATTTCCATGACTCACACCCACAATATTCTCCTGTGTTTCAGTATTAACAGTGATGGGACTGCGGTGCCTGTGCCATCAGATACAGATCAGACAGCAGAAGAGGGTTGTGGGACGGCGGCTGATGGACCGTCTTGGCCCGCCACCTTCAACAGTTCCACTACTGATTCAGAGGAATCTGCGATACCCAAGGAGGTACGGGCAGCCTTTCCTATACTTTTCATGTCATGCATTCTCAGTGTTTTGAGGCTAAATCATCCTGTCTAATCTTGTCTTTCAGGAGCAGGTGGACACATATACTTTAGGTCATGTGTCTTCAGTTCCCAAAGAACAGAATCTACCCACACTATTCAATGAAGGAGAAAACAGTCAGGTAATGGTATTTACCCAACATTCCCTAACATCCAAACTCAAATTGCACAACCAAAAATTATGCCTTTATGGCACTGTTGAACAAATTGAAAAAATACTACTTTTATTTTACAGTTCACAGGTTAATTATTATCAAGATATTTACTTTTTGTTTCACTTTTAATAAAAATATATTTTTAAAAAATATTTATAACTTTATATATTACTTTTTTTTATTTAATTAATACAAGTAATCACAACCACATTGTACATCACAATACATATCTATTTGTATTTTTAATGGGTTGTTTTCTTTATCTCTCTGACTGTCTCAGGGTTTGAGGAACGACTTTGTCCGGAATATTTTATGGACATTTGAGGACATCCACATGCTTGTGGGATCAAATATGCCCATATTTGGAGGCGGTCGCTACCCAGCAGTCAGTCTACGACTCAGGTTAGTGTCCTAGATGTTTCTCATATATTTTTAGGATATATTTATCTGGTTATAAATTATTTCCAAGTTAATTACATTTTTAAGGCTAAACCATCTATATACACTACTGCTTACAAGTTTGGGGTCCGTAATTAATACTTTTATCCAATAAGAACGCATTCAATTGACAAAGACCTTTATAATATTACAAAAGAAATCTATTTAAATTAAATGTTGTTCTTTTGAATGTTCTATTCATCAAAAAAAAAAGTGTCATAGTTTCCACAAAAATATTAGCAGCACAACTGTCATATGAGTCCCGCATATGACATGCAAGAAAAAAAATTAAATCGTGCGCATGATTTACTAATTCATTCCCGTGATTTACTAAATCGTGCACGCGATTTAGCCTACTATTTTTTCCTGCATGTCAAGTCCAGGGTTCCGTAGTTTTTAACATTGATAATAATAAGAAATGTTTCTTGAGCTGCAAATCAGCATATTAGAATGATTTCTAATGAAAATTAGAATGAATGATTTCTAATGAAATTCAGCTTTACATCACAAGAATAAATAAAATTTTTAAATATATTAATATAGAAAACAGTTATTTTAAATTGTATTTATTACTATATATTTGATCAAATAATAACTGCAGCCTTGGTGAGCATAAGAGACTTCTTTCAAGAACATTTTAAAAAAATCTTACAGACCCCAAACTTTTGAAAGGTAGTGTACACTATATATACTATCCCTATGTTTAAATATTCTGACTTCAATTTGTCTTAAAAGGGACAACAACAAACCAATCAATGTTCTCACTGGAATTGATTACTGGCTGGATAATTTGATGTGTAATGTACCGGAGCTGGTCATGTGCTTTCACGTCAATGGCATTGTGCAGGTAAGATGACTGGGTGATTATTAAATCTATCTTTTAGGTTTGCTCATATTGATGTGTAATAATGTTCAATTTTCTAATGGCTCTCCCCTCGTTTGTAGAAATATGAAATGATAAAGACAGAGGACATCCCAGATTTGGAAAATTCCACATTCTCAACGCGGGTTGTGAAAGACATTGCACAGAATATCCTGTCTTTCTTGAAATCCAACTGTACCAAAGAAGGACACACATACTGGCTCTTCAAGGGTGGGTGGTTTATGTTCGTAATTTTATTTATAATATAATATAATATATATATATATATATATATATATATATATAGATAGACAGGCATTTATATATAAATGAATGCCTGTCTGTTTCTCCATCCAGCTAGCGGAAGTGATATTGTGAAGCTGTATGACCTCACTACTCTGTGTGAGGAGGCAGCAGAGGAAAAATGCCAGAATCCCTTCACTCTTCCTGTAGCAGTACTTCTCTACAAGTATGATTTACCCTCATATCTACCTTTCTCATATTCTAATTTTCCCAGTCAGTATCAGAGATGAATCTATTTGGTGTTTTTTACAACAGAGTGGCCAGCAACATGATGCTAAAGAAGAGCCAAAACAAAAAGAACTATGGGACCATCAGAACTCTGTTGCTCAACTGTATTAAACTGCTGGATGAGGAGAGACATCCACAAGTATGTAGCTTCATTACATTTCCTGAGTTGTAGTTGTTGTGCATGATTTCTGACTGTTTCCTTCTGTTTTCTGGTGTAGATCATCGCTTCTGCTCACTACATGCTGGCAGAACTGTTTCAGCTGGATGATGTGAGTGAAGACGAGGGGAACGGGGAGTCACTGAGAGGCGGGGGATCTGAAGACAGCTACAGTGATGAAGAGGAGGAGGAGGAAGATGAAGACGAAAGCTGCTCCTACAGCACCTCCTCTGAGCCACAGGATGACTCTAAAGCTGTGGCCGTCATCAAGTCTGTTGGGGAGCTCTCAGTTCCAGAGAAATACAAGAGCACACATCAGATCAGAGTAGGAGAACTTTTGTTGTTTATACACATAGAATATAAGCTGTCTGAAGTATAGAAGTTAAAATCGTTCATTTAAGTTCATTTTACACCTTGCACAAATTTGCTTAATGAATTTACATCAGCATTATGTTAACAATGTCCTGACTCCACACACTCCTCTTCCATTCCAGCCCAACTGTGCATTTCCTGTGTCACAAGACAAGGAGGAGAAGTGTCGACTGGTTCTCAGCTATGTTCTGAAAGTGAGAAGACTAGATTAATATTTGTTTACGTTTTCTTTCATGTGCATTTTCTTTTTCCTATCTATCCATCTATCGTTTTATCAGTCTGTCTATCTCTTAACCAAAGTGAAGCAAAGCAAAACCTCACATTTCTGTGTGTAGGGTCTAAAAGCAGTGGACAACAGCATAAAGAAAGAGAGTGACCTTCCTGCAGCCGACCCCAGCACACCCATCCCTCTAAAATATGAAGAGAGAAGTCAGAATGGAGCTAGAGATGTGGAGAAAGAGATTGCTCTACTGCTGGACAGAGGTCAGTATTCCCATCCCTTTATCAACTGAATTATTTTCCACTATTTGATCACTTACTGTTACTCGTCATCTTGGTTGCACAGTTGGTCCGTGTAGCAAGGAACTGAAGATGCCGACACGCTCCGGAATGTTACCGGGCACATGGCAGCATCGTATGAAACTGCAGCTGTTCCTGAAAGCGTCTAAAGCATACTACGTCCTGTCAGATGCTGCAACCAACCTGATGAAGTATGGCCGGGCACTGCGCTACATCAAACTGGCTCTGCAGTGCCACGGTAAGAAAATGTAGTTTTCAGTATTGGCAGAAAACTTCAGGACACACTACCATTCAAAGGTTTGGGGTCCTGTTCAAACCTGATCATTATACACTTTCTCTCTCTGTAGACGCGTACTGCTCCATCAGTGGTGGTCTCCACCCCCAGGTGCTTCTGTTCCACTGTCAGTGTCTGTCTCTATGTGGAGATGTTCAGCTCATGTTGGCCCAGAATGCCTCAAACAGAGCTGCATATCTAGAGGAGTACAGCTACCAGACTAAAGAAGACCAGGAGATCCTTCACTGCCTGCACCGTGAGAGCTCCTGCCAAGGTCTGAATGCTAGATCACACTCTCTGCATTAAAGAGATCATAATATGGTGTGAATCATAATTGCAGCTGTTGTTAGTTGATATTAATGCAACACCGATGTGGAGTGGGATTTTAGACCAATGAGATTTCACTGTGCCCAGGGGGTGGATAGGATACTGAAACTGTTATTGTCTTATAACATTTGAATATTGACATATTAACTGACCGGTAATTTCTCTTTCCTCTCTCAGCCTTTAGCATGGCCACTGATCTGGCCACAGACCCAGAGTACCAGCTGATCGTCAGCTGCAAGTGTTATGAGGCCGCCCATGACCTTTTGACCTCAGGAGTTCTGAAGGACCTGGGACAGGAGCAGCTGGCTCAGGTTCTCAAACGGCTCGGTAACATCCGGAACGAGATGGGTGTCTTCTACATGAACCAGGCTGCCGCAATGCAGGCAGAGAAAGAAGGAGGTGAGTGCTTCTTGGTTTGCTGTTAGATTTAAATAACAAACGGATAAAAATAACTTTTGATAATATCAAGCCTTTTGACGGATAACTTGAGAGTTGTGTGTGAAGTATAGCTTTTTCTTCCTCCAGTGCGCAGGAGTGTGTGCGTGGCCGAGCAGGAGCTGTGGAAGAAAAGTTTTTCATGTTTTGAGAAGGGTATGCAGGATTTCAGTATGATTTCAGACTCCGTAAACACAGCCCTGCTGCTGTGTAACATTGGCAGACTCATGCGTATCTGCGCTCAGGCTCACTGCATCGTGACATCAGATCACAGCCGCGGGGAGTTCTCACCTGAAGAGGCCCTCTACTACAACAAGGTAAGCCACACATACAGCCTTGAACAATTCAGGTGGTGTCTTAAAGATAGCATGAAACGGCTTCTGCAATGCATGATTTGATTTGCCTATTGTAAATAAAATAAATAAATATAAAATAAATAAATAAATAAATAAAATTATAATTTAATTATTTTTTAATTGTAATTATGTATATAATTTAATATAAATATACGCTGCATCATCATGAAAGTTTAAGCCTTTCCATATTAATTATTTAAGCGCAAGAGGATGCAAAAGAGAACTCAGAAATCCATGTCTCAGATAGCGCTCGAATACTGAATTAAGCTCTTTTATGTCGTCTTGTGCTTGAAGAGACATATTCAAACAAAATTGTCAAAATGCCCGTCTTGGTAAGTATCCTTGTAAACATAGTAAGTTAAGATTTATTACAACAAAAGACAAAGAACAATCACTCATTACTCTTGACTGAATAACTTTTGTAACTTTAATAAGGATAAATATGTTTCATGGCTGGTAAAAAATATTTATGGTTGGTAATTTTTTTGCCTGGTGTGGCAAAAAAAAGTATTAAATATTAATAATGAAAATAATAATAATTGTTATCTTAATATTATTAATATTTATTACTATTATTATTAATAATAATTTATCTTGTATATGGATAAGTGTCTTTTATAATAAGACATATTTAATACTAATAAATAATATTTATAAATATTTAAATATATATAAATACATAGTATATACTAAATATATAAATATATAATTAAATGTATAAATAAATATTTAAATACTAATAAGTGTCTTATAATATTAATAGGATATTAAAATATTATTAATTATAATATAAAATACTATTAATAAATTAACATCTTAATATAATAATCATAATATAAGACACTTTGATCTTTTTAATTCATCTACATATTATTAATTTGTATTGTAGACGGATAAAACTGGATACAAGTGTCTTATTTTATATTACATATTATTATTATTATTATTATTATTAATAAAATAAATATTAATATAAACTTATTTGTGTATCCCTTTAATAAAAGTCTTATATTAAGATTGTTAATAAAGTATTATAATAGTAATAAATTGAAAATGTAATAAATCATCCACAATAAGACGAGGAACATTTTTAAAAAGGAAAGAGGGTCCTTGTTGTAGCTAGATCACAGTAGCTTTCTCTCTCTCTATCAATAGGCGATAGATTACTATCAGAGGGCGCTGAAGTCTCTGGGCTGCAGGGAGAGTCACTCAGCCGTGTGGGATTCTGTGAACTGGGAACTCTCTACTACATATTTCACGTTAGCCACACTCCTCCAGGACTATGCTCCGCTATCCCGTAAAGCACAGGAACAGGTACCACACATAAATACTTTATTCAGTCTGTAGACACTGCTGAAATAATGAAATCCACTTGACATGAGTGTAATGTGTTTCAGATCGAGAGGGATGTCACCGAGACCATGAAGTCGTCTCTGAGGTACTGTGACCTGCAAACGGAGTCCGCTCGCCAGCCGCTCTACCAGTACAGAGCTGCAACCATCCACCATAGACTGGCTTCAATGTATCACAGCTGCTACCGCAACCAGGTACTTCATCAAACACGTGGCTTTAGCATACATAAGCATTAACATGTTTCCACATTGATTGTTCTTCGCATTTCTCTCTCTCAGGTTGGAGACGAAAGCGTTCGTAAGCAGCACAAAGCTCTGGCAGAGCAGCATTACAGTAAGGCTGTGCGGCTCTTTGTAAGTCTGAGTGATGCTCCATGTGAGCTGCTCCGCACACTTCTGGAGAGAGTGGCCTTCGCTGAGTTCACCATGGCGGGTAAGAAATACACACTGAAGGAAAAATCAGCCATAAAAGGTTGATGGTACACAAGTAGAACCTCAGACTGGATGCTTTTTTGTGTGTTTGATTGTTCCAGGTCAGAACAGCAGTGCTGTGAAACTGAAAACTTTGACAGGAGCTCTGGAGATCATGTGTGAAACACGTCATGCATTCATACTCATACATAAAGAGCTGCTGGACCTACAGGAAAAAGTATATACACAAACATACACACAAATTATTATTAATGTTAATTATTAATTTGTAAATACATGGATAAAAGTTTCACTAACACTTTATCTTAGCGTGATGTAGTTACGTTACTACATTTACTTATTATAGTAATAACAGTAAATTATGTATAATTACAAGAAACTAACCTTAAACCAAACTCTAACCGTAACTGTAACTCTATAGTAAGTACTTGTAGTTAATTAATGACTGAATCTGTTAAATAAATTACTAATTACTAATTAAGACAGTGATTTGCTTCCACCTAAAAAAAAAAAAAAAAAAAAAAAAACCTGGCGGTTTTAGTTTTATATTCAGAGAATCATTTCATTTTTCATTCATATTCTTGCCACTTCTGAGCTGCATTAAACAGTCTGTGTAAATATACCTAAATGCTACTTCAGATTCATGATTTTTATTTTTATAAGAATTATATTTTTATTAGAATTAAAATTATGTGATGTATGTTGACAGATATTGATGTCAAAAGACTCTGACAAACCTGAAGAGCTCCATGAGGGTTCAGATAGCTCTTCCTCTGAGCTGAACACAGAAGAGGTTGTGAAGTTAATTGGCGTCTTCGAGCCCAGTTTCTCCTTCCTGTTGCTTCAACTGATTAAACTCAGCACTGCAAGCAAACGTAAACTCAGGTGAGGGATACAAAAATATACATACTCCAGCAATATACTTAAAGAAGTACCATATTCCATCTCAGTTTATGCTACAGATCTTTGTTTTATCATTACTATCTTAGTATTTACTATCTTTTTAATATCTTAAACTTATCTTTTATTTTAATATTTTAATTTTAAAATTTGAATAATGTTGTGTAAGTCATTTATTAGTTTAATTTTTTTTTATTCATTTATTTGTTTTGAAAAATCAAAACTCTTTATTTTGCAACTGACTGAAATAAAAGTTAATTTTTTTATATTTTATTTCTGTTAACGTTTAATTATTCCAAGTAACGTAAATATTTTTTTGTTTGTTTTTTTAGTTTCAGTTAATGATAAAAACACTGTATGACTGGATCTGTTGCAGAAACAAATAGCATTTATAGGGTTTCATTCCGTGTGTGGTGGTTTTGTGTTTTCATATGCAGTGGTAAAGAAGAGGAGCAGGTGAAGATCTACAAAAATGTATATTCTCGCCTCCTACGGGCTGAAAAGTCTGTCCCACTCATCCAGCGGGTTTCCCTTTTCCTGGAGCTGCTGGATCAGCTGAACCCTCATACAGAAAGTGATGAAGCAAGATCATCATCTTGAGAATCAAATCCAACTGGTTTGAGCAAGGACTCTTTAGCTTCTTGACTTCATTAATGCCAAACATGTGACAAACATTTGGAGTTGAAACAATCTGGCTTTTACACAATCACACAGCTGATGATTAAGACGAAATAAAAAAGTTTTGGAAAGTGACTTGGTATAAAAATGTGAACTATAACCCTCACCAGCAGTGCCTTTCTTATGCTGGACTTCCTATAAAGAGTTGACATACTCTAACTAGATTATTTCTCTTTCTTTAATGAAACCATTATGAGAACAAACCCAAACTGTACAGTTGTTTGTAGAGAAGATATTTATTGCTAATGGGGCAGTATGTACAAAATGTGAACCTGTGGTTTTGTTTTACACACTTTTTATTGTTAAATACACTCACAGGCTTTTCTGTTTCTAATGCATAAATAAGCTCATGATTTTTAAAAATGCTGGGTTTCAATATAAAAAATGTGCAATAAATTAGCAAAGGTCAATGCAACAGGTGATTATCCAGATACAGTATTGTGAACATTTGGGATGGCTTGGCTTTTAAAAGTCTTCAATAAATTTCAAATCTGTTCAAAGTCAGTGTCATGTTGTTTTCATAATTGAAACACATTAAAAAAATAAAATAAAATAAACTACATACCAGTAGCTGACACTTTTAACTGTAACGCTAGCGCATGCTCATGAAGACAAGAATTTCAGCTTTATGGCTTGCTGGCAAGACTACTGAAGAAAGTTCAAGCAATTAAAGTCATGGCATATGTACAGTAGTGGACAAAAGTGATGTCCAACCTAGGACAATTGGTTTCTTTAAATATTGTATGCATGCTGTAAAAATCACACCGTTCAAATCCATGTTCAAATTGTATCATTTGTCACAATGAAACATACCGAACCTCCAATATCATGAACTGTAACTGAGTAAAGAAACTATTTATTAGTTTTATCTCCTGCAAAAAAAAAAAAGGGATCAATGTTTGTGAATCCTGCTAAACACAATCTAGCCAAGTATTGGAGATCAACTGTATATTTTCCAACATGATAATGATCCCAAATACACCGCACATGCAACAAAGTTACACGCAATTAAAGTGTTCATGTTCAGCATTTTGAAGCCTTGAAGTGGCCTCTTCAGTGTCATGACCTTAAAGCCATTGAAAATCTTTGGGAAATTATCATGTAGGTCTTCCACTGAAGCTCAACCTTGGCAAGAACTTAGGGAGGATTGAAGAAGTTAAGCATGACATGCGTAAAGTTTACTGAGTCAATTTCCAGGTCAGAAGAATGGTGGCTGAAATCAAAAACAACGGAGAGAACCAACAAAATAATAACTGATTACGTTAAAGTCAATGTATGCTTTATTTCCTGTGATCTTTTTGTTTTTCTATGCCTGTTTTGCATAATACAATAAAACCCATATTTAATTATATGCTTAATGAGTTTGCCTTTCTTGCCAAATAATTTTGTCATTCTAATACCTTAACCAGGTTAGTGTATTCTTCCTTCCAATAAAACATACTCCTCATATTTTGATTGTTTAATAGAACCTGAAGTGTCATTTAAAGCAAATACTGTGCAAATATCCCTTCTGGACATCACTTTAGTACACTACTGTACTTGTACAACTGGTATAATTTTGCAAACCTAAAAAGCCCAGTGTAACTTTTTTTTGGTAATTTAAATAGGTTGATATAAATTATCACTATCATCTGTGAGAGTGCCCGTGATCACCACCAGAGGGCACTCCATCCTAGACTGTTGTCACTGTTTTGGACTCCATTACCCATAACTCTCTGCCCGGTCTATCAGCCATGATTGTTTGCAACAGTTTGTCATTAGCATCATCACCTCTGTCCATAAAAGCCAGATTCTCTCATTTACTCATCGCTAGATCTTGCAGTTGTTACTTTGTGTTTCTGAGCAATTTTATTCTGTTCACTTGTGTCTAGTCTTGTTACTTCAGCCTGTCATGTGGATTTCTCCATTTGCTTATGCCTTGTAACCCTGTCACTGTTTGGCCTGATTTACTGGTTTTAGACCCTTGCCTGTTATTGACTACGATTGTGGATGACCCCTAAAATAAATAAACTGCAATAAAACAGCATTGCATCTGGATCCTCAACCTTCGTGCCTTGGAGCATTGTGTAACATAAATACACATAGTGACTTTCTCAAAAAATGACCCCAACTATAAGTTTAAAAACACGATTTTTATAATCTGTGGCTTCATAAAAACACTATGGAAGTTTTTTCCTAACAAAATTCAAATGAAAATTCAAATGCTTAAATTATTAAATAATAAATCAAACTCTCAAATGGCTGCTTAAGTGATAAATCAAATGCTCAAATGCAATTTCATTTCCTCATTCGGGATGCATGAACTATATCAAAAATTAAATTAAAACTAATTTGTATTTGATTTTTAATTTTCATTATCAACCCAGTATAAACATGTCATGATTATAAACGCTTGAGTGCCATTAATTAATAACAGTAAAACCGGTTTCTCTCAAACAAACTTGGTTTAAGTATTTTATGATATTAATTATATTCTACTGGTAATCAGAATAAAAGGAAAGAACAGATTCCTTACCTTATACGTGTAATTTATCGGCATATGTGGCTTTTTAATAAGCATTTCACTGAAAAAAGCAGAACGACAATGTCCTTATCAAGATGGCTTCTCTATATGGACATTTTCAGTAAGAGAATTGTGGGAGATTCCTGACGTCAACTACACTAGCCAATCAGCGTCTCTCAATGTTTCCGTGCCGTGAACTTTGGCGCGCCGCTTTGAAAGAATCAACTCATCAATGAATATATACGATCATCAGTATTGATCAGCTTTAAATCTGATATAAAGACATCAGTGAGGGCGTGATTTATAGTACTACAGCTGTTCGCGCGCGGGTAGTGTTTGTTATTCATTAGATGCGCGTAAGTTTGTAGTATTCCGCTGTAGAGGTCCTGGTAAATGGACAGGATGACGTCTACAAAAGAAATCAAGCGTAAGTTATTACCTATAAAATCATTAATAATATTATTTTTGTTCATCGTTTTAAGATCTGTGATTTATTGTCATATGTTAGTCAATTCTAATGGAAAATTTGTATTTTAATGTAAATCACAACATCCACATATTAGTTTTTTTTGTTTGTTTACATATGTATATGTCAGTTAGAAATGTGTATGTATAAAATATATTTATTAATTTAATATATTGTATTTTACTTATATATTGTATTTTACTAGAGTATAGCTATTATATAATATATATATATATATATATATATATATATATATATATATATATATATATATATATACACATACATGTTAATATGTTATAAAATACAGTACTATATTACAATACAGTACAATACTAGTAATATATAGTTATTAAGTATGTATTTGTTTATTTTAACAATTATGGTTTGGTATAATATTAGTTAATATATGTTATATAATACAAAATGCAGATATTAATATTAATTATTATTAATTTTCATGTGTTTGCAGAACTACAGAAGGCCAAGAGTAAAGCCCAAAGCAGCAATAACCTGAAAGAGGAAGCCAGTCTGTGCAATCAGCTGGGGGAAGTTTACGCTAAAACAGGTGAAACAGAAAATGAAGCCCTTAATGACTTAAAGCTCTGGAGTTTGTAGGTTTAAACCCTAGAAGGTTTGCTCTGTGAGCTGTCAACATTATGATTATGACCATTATTGTGACAAATGTTTGTTTAATTAATGTATTGAGATAATCAGCCTGGAACATGTTTCTTCTAGGTGACTATCGAGCTGCTATTGAGGAACATCGGCAGGAATTGGCGCTTTCTGAGATTTTGCATGATGTGATTGGATCTGCTATAGCCAATAGGAAGATTGGAGAATGCTATGCAGAACTGGGGAACATTGAAGCTGCTCTTAAGGTTTGCTGATACATATCAGTCAGAAGAGGAGCATTGAGTGCAGTAATTCACACACACTCTCTCTCTCTCTCTCTTTCTCTCTCTCAGCACCAGAGGCTTCATTTAAATCTAGCTCGATCTGTCCATGATGCAGCAGAGGAGCAGAGGGCACTGGCCACTATTGGAAGAACATACCTCTTTCTCTTTGATTCGGACCATTCACGGGACAGCTTGAAGCATGCTGAAGATGCGTTCATGAAGAGTTTGGCCATTGTAGATGAGCGACTAGAAGGTTAAAGAATGAATTTATACATTTAAAATGACATGGTTAACCTGCTCAGAATGATATACTACTAGAAATGCACATATACTGTATAACCTGTTCTTTTTGTCCATGTGCTTCATGTTATTTTCTCTGTTTCTGCAGGTACAGTGTCCTCGCGAGAGCTCAGTGAGATGAAGGCCCGTCTCCTGCTGAATCTGGGCTGTGTGTATGATGGGATGAAGGAACCGCAGCGCTGCAGTGACCTCATCCGACAGAGCATCTACATCGCAGAGTAAGAAACTTGCAAAAATGCATTTAAAAAGTTTGTAAATATATATTTTTTTTAGGTTTTTGAGAAAAATCTCATCTGCTCACTTAGGCTGCATTTATTTGAAAATACAGTAAAACAGTAATATTGTGAAATATTATTGCAATTTCAAATAACTTTCTATTTGAATATATTTTAAAATGTAACTTATTCCTGTGATGCAAAGCTGAATTTTCAGCACCATTACTCCAGTCTTCAGTGTCACATGATCCTTCAGAAATCATTCTAATATGCTGATTTGCTGCTCAAGAAACATTTCTTATTATTATCAATGTTGAAAACAATTTTTGCTGCTTAATATTTTTGTGGAAACCATAATACACAACTGTTCCAAAGTTTTAGGTAAGATTAAAAAAATTATTTTATTTAGAAAAAAGGCTTAATTGATCAAAAGTGAAAGTAAGGACTTTTATAATGTTACAAAAGATGTCTATTTAAAAAAAAAAAAAATGTTCTTTTTGAACTTTTTAATAATCAAAGGATCCTAAATCCCTATATATACTTGAGTATTGCAGAACTTTTTCCCCCAGGTTTTTTATTAATTATAAACACAAATAAGAGTGTAAACAGTGACAAAAAGCATAGATAAATACAGTGTGTTCCAATATTAATAAAAACAAAATACAAAACAAATTAAGAATAAGAAAAAACCAAACACACACATCTTGAAGAAGCAAACCACAGTCAGAATATAATGTCAGTTGTTCAAGCTGTTTGTAATACAACCATCAGAAACCAAGACTTACTCCATACCTGCCAGGCCTGAGGATTGCAGAACCATTACCAATTCTCTCTTTTTACTAAGCAACAATTTTTTATTTGCTACAATTTAATTGGTTTCTTCCCATGAAAATAGCCATGGTAGCTGGCATGGCCTTAAATTATAAACCAACTAAGCAACAAATTGTGCGATGAAACGTGTTAGTAATATTTTTATATCAAATTATATCTAATTTTAATTTAGCATTTTATATAACTAAATAATAATAGTTATTTTAAATAGTTACATGCAACATTATAAGGGCAACCTTATTTTTTTTAGGTTAAGAATGTTTTATAACAAAACATTATATAACAAATTTCAACACTTAATCAAAATATTGTTGATGAGAGAGAATTTATTACGCCTATGTTGGTGCAAAACCATTTTGTGGATATCTGACCTCTTCTAGGAAAAACAACCTTCTAGAGGATCTGTATCGTGCCAACTTCAATCTGGGCAGCATTCACTTCCGAAACGGGCAACACTCACGTGCCATGCGCTGTTTTGAGCAGTCAAAAGAATGTGCCCGCAAAATGAAGGACAAGTTCAGTGAGAGCGAGTGCTTCCATAGTATCGGAAAGGTAACAATCCCACAGCATCTCCAAACAGCAGTATGGCCCTGTTTACACCTGGTATTAAGATACGTTTTGGTCGATTGGATCACAAGTGGACAACGCTAGATACAGGTGTGAACGGGGTGTAAAATGTTTTGAGCTTTTGACCACTTCCAGAGGTAGTCGAAAAACATATTCGACCAGATTGCTTTCGTAATGTAGTTGCACATGTGGTCGAATGTGTTCAAACAGCTAAAATAAAAAAATGCCTACTCTTCACCTGTAGACCTTTTGTGTAAACATGGGAAATTTAAACTTTGTCGGCTGAAAACCTACGTTTGGTTTGAATATACGAAAAATGTACCAAGCACAATGTTCTCTCACCATTCCTGATTTCTAACACACTCACAGCGTTCTGTATGCTATCAGAGCAGAAACAAAAGCTGATGCTCTCTGTTTTTCTGTCGTCTCCGGTTGTGTTCATATGTAAATTGTGTGAGTTTATTTAATCCATTGGATCAAAAGATCTAAAAAAAACCAAAAAACAACATTTACCCGCCCATAGACTCTCCCCTTGAAGAAATCAGGACAAAAGTGGTTGAAAGTGGACAAAAGAGACTAAAATGAAAACACCAGGCACAAATGGGTATGTGTCTTACTCGTCTATTTGTGATCCGATCGACCAAAAGGCATCTTAATACCAGGTGTAAACATGGCCTATGATAAACATGTGTTGGTCTTTACCTGTATGGTTTGTTATTTCCTGTCCCTTTTAATGATTTTTGACAGGTGTATTTATATTTTGTTGTGCATCTGTTCAGATATTGCTTCATCTTGGTGACTTTGCAGCAGCACGGCGTTCTCTGAAGAAAGCGTTCTGTCTAGGCTCCCAGCAGCCTTCTGAACGTGAGGCCGTCAAGAAAGATTTCAAACATGGTGAGATTAAGAACATCTGTAAGCGACAATGCTCAGCAACTGTTTGACAGCGGATTGTCTCTTAAAGCTGCACAGCTTATGGCTGAATGCGAATTTTTCTTTGAGCATAATCAAGGTGATTTTTCAGTTAGAAGATGCTAAATTAAAGCACTGTGGCATCTCATAACATTATTGGCAGATATTAGCATAGCGTTTGAATGAATAAATGAATGTGTCTGATGCAGCGATACGTGGCTGTCGGCTGGAGCAGACGGCAGCAGAAGTGACTGATAAGTTTTCCCATGAGGCCATGGATCTGTCAGAACAGTTGGGAGATCTTTACTGTAAAGTGGGCTGCTATAACAAAGCTCTGGAAGCTTATCAAACACAAGTAAGAATATGTACAATACACCCAAATCCAAGTAAAGTGCTCCTATTATGCTATTTTAGAGGTTTCTAAGTTTGTTTTGGAGGTCTCCTACAATAGGTTTACATGCATCCAAGGTCATAATATACATTGCAGCATCACCTCTTTTCTCACGGACCCTCCTTTCCGAGAGCCTACTCTGCTCTGATTGGTCAGATGGCCCAGTCTGTTGTGATTGGCCTACCACTAACATCGCTTGTTGGTTGCCAAAATAGTAATGCACCACAAAGCAATGTAATAACATGACTGTAAAAAAAAAAAGAAAAAAAAGTGATTTTATGTTAAAACATATAATTTAGTGAAATTTAAGTTTAATAGAAAGAGCCAAAGCACCAATCACACAGTACTTCTTGCATTTAAAAACATGAGATGAAGTAGAATAGGGAAGAAAAAAAAATGTTTTTCTTTTTTTAAAGTTGAACTTCTTTTAACTGTACATGGCTTTCTAAACATGTGGCTCTCTTGCGCAAGACGCGAGTGCAAAGGTCAAAGATGTCCTTCTTGTGTTTGTTTACAAGAAAATGCATTCTGTGTGAACGGCTTGGTTACGGTATTGATGTAACAAAGATCTTCTCCTTATTGAGCTTCTCTATTTCTGCAATGTTTTGAATGAGCAACACAGCAACGCTGCATCTAGTGAGTTCAACTAGATAGGATAACAAAAATACATTAAAACGTAATGACGACTATTACATTATCATCACATCTTGTGCGCCACTGATAAGGCTGCCTGACGAACACCTACAATTTGAATGCACTTTTTTTGCATTCGAATGTGGATTTTTATTTGAAATTCTGATTTTAATTTGACAGCCCTAGATAGCGTTGGTTCTACATATCAATTCCATCCCGAGTCCTCATCCTTTGGAAGTGCATGCAAAGTGAATTTGCTTTAGCAGCCCAGAAAACGGCGTCTTGTCGACAACATGAACCAAACTCTTCCAGTCTCAGTTACAACTACAGTGTTTGAGGGCAGGTCAAAGTAAACACTTTTATCTTTGAAACTTTGCCAACGTTTTACATTCACAAACAGCTATATTACACACTACGTGAAAGGTAATATCCCCCCCCCCCCCCCCCCCCCCCAAAAAAAGCATAATGGGGCACTTTAATATATCGCAGCCATATTATTAGTTTCTTTATAGTTGAAATGAAATGTTTTATTTGCATTTACAGTAATTTAATGTATTTATTAATTTTCAGTATATTACTGTATAACCTTTTATTTAAAGTGCTTTCTTTGTGTTTTTGTATTAGCTGGTGTGTGCAGAGACTTTAGGGAAGCCTGCTCGTGAGTTAGCCGTCATTCACGTGTCACTGGCGGCCACATACACAGATTTGCGACAACATCACAGGGCCGTGGAACATTACAGACAAGAATTAAAGCTGAGACAGGGCAACCCTAAAGAGGTAACATACCCACAGATGAGTAACTCCTCACAAGCTGCTAAGTTGCCTACTAATTAACTACCAGACACTTACAGTTTTTTATTTTTTTTTATGTGTGTGTTTAAAATCTGTTTACATCATCCTGAGAGCTGAGTGACATCGCACAAACGTCCTCATTTTGATTTGGATGTGTCTTGTTATTGTGTTGTTCAGGAGTGTGAGACATGGTTGAATATAGCTGGTTGTCAGGAGGAGATCGGGCAGCCAATGGAGACTATTGATCAAAGTTTTAGTGCTGCTCTGAGCTGTGCTGAGAGATCAGGACTAAACAAACTACAGGTTTGTTAAAATAAGTCTTAAGTCTTCAAACCCCGGAATGGCAGGTTCTGAAAATTCTAACCATAGTGCCCTTGAGGAAGAAACTTAATTCAGTCACTGAACCTTTAATTAAATACTAAATGTCACTTTGAATATAAGAGCGATGTTATTCCATCTGTGATGTAATTATAGAGGCGTGTTTTGAGAGTGTGGGTTCAGGCCCAGCGGCGCTGCGGCTCCTCACAGTGTGACGACACAGAGGCACGGCTGATGGAGCTGTGTGAGCGGGACTGCATGAGACTGGAAGATGGTGAAGATGAGGATGAGGAAGAGGAGGTGGAGAATAGTGAACCACTGGAGGACAGTGACATTCAATACTCTGACTCTGGTAATACACACACAACATACAGAGGTTTAGGCTGTAGAATGCTAATACTAACAATGATTTTGGTTTTGCTAACAATAAGGTTTATTGCAGTACAGATAAGATAAATAAATTACTGTAGTAGTCTTAATTTAGTAGTTTATATATTTTTATGGTATTCATATTTTGAATTAGGTTTTATTTTTATATATTCAGTTTTTTTATATTTTTAATATTTATATTTAGCATTTATTTATTATTTATTTATTTTTAGTTTTAGTAATTTGTACTTAAACTGTGACATTTTATTTCAGTTTGTGGGCAAGGCAACATTTCTGATTTTCGTTTACATTTAAGGTTTTTTTTTATCATTTATTTGATTTCCGCTTTGTTTCAGATAGCAAAATCAATTTTTAATAGTTTGTTTTAGTTAACAATAACAACACTCAGTGCTACCATGGTACAGTGATGGCATCAGATGGTAATATCTTGGTATTTTGAAACATTACCATGCATATACAATACCTTGATTTTACATATCACGTGCAAACTGTTGAAGTACCTTGGCATAAATACCATGACATGTGCCATATTATATATCAAAGTACCATGGTATCACATTAGTGGACCTGATTTACTTAATATTTACTGTTATATGTTCAATTAACAAAATGTACAATGTGGTGTTTTTTTTTTTATTTTTAATGATGAAAAATATTGACCTGGTCCAGTTTGTTTTGATGCAATAAAGATGTTTATTTATGCATGTAATCAGGATGTTCAGTTATGTCTGAGTGAGTGAATAATCTGTTTGTGCAGATGATGATCTGGAGGGTTACGATAAGATCGTCACAGGCAAGAGGAAGACGCAAAAGGTGGGATCTGCGAGACTGTGGTTTATGCTGCTGTTCTACACTGTCGTGTGTTTTATTATTTGTTCATCTTGTTTAATCTTTGTTTGCACAGTGGAACCGACGGAATGAGAAGGGCGAGACTGTACTCCACAGGGCCTGTATAGAGGGAAACCTAAAGCAGGTTCAGTGCCTGATTGATCAGGTGGGTTTGGCTTTTCTTTTTTTTTAGTGTTAGTACTTCACCTTTTATGAGTGAAATGGCTTTGACCTTCTTGAGGAATTATTTGATGGATGTTAAAACACCATGTATAAAATGGACCTTTCTCTGTTATGTGTTTGGTTGTTTTTCTCTGACAGGGTCACCCAGTTAACTTGAGGGATTACTGTGGATGGACTCCTCTGCATGAAGCCTGTAACTACGGTCATCAAGGTACTGCATTCTGCAGGTTTTACATAGTATTATGAATATATAGCTCATCAGAGAGACTGAGATTTGTTTCTTTCTTTTTTCTTCAGAGATTGTAGCTTTACTGCTGGACCGTGGAGCAAATATAAATGACCCTGGGGGTCGAGACTGTGATGGTGTCACACCCCTGCATGACACACTGAACTGCGGCCACTTCCATGTAGCACGACTGTTGGTGCAGAAGGGGGCGTCCGTCACTGCTCGGAACGGCAAGGTCAGGCAAACACGCATGCATTTCAAATTGCATGCATTTACACAAATATGATTTAAATATACACTTTCCAAATTTAGTTTCAAAAAAGTTTTAAAACAATTCATACTTTTATTTAGAAAAGATGCATTAAAGTAAAGTAACAATAAAGACCTTTTTAATGTTGCAAAAGATTTGTATTTCAAATAAATTCTGAAAGAATCCTGAAAAAAAAAAAAATGTATCACGGTTACCACAAAAATATTAAACAGCACAATTGTTTTCAACATTGATAACAATAAGGAATGTTTCTTGAGCAGCAGGTCATCATATTAGAATAATGATTTCTGAAGGATCATGTGACATTGAATGCTGGAGTAATGCTGAAAATTCAGCTTTGCATCACAGGAAGAAATTACATTTTTAAATATATTTCAAACTAGAAAACAGTTATTTAAATGTGTAATAATATTTCATAAAATTTACTGTATTTTTTACTGTATTCTTGAGCAGTCTTGGTGAGTTGTATTGGTTATACACAAGGCTACTTACACTAGTATTCTCATCTTCCTTTCAGGAGCAAAACTGATTGATTCTAGTCTTTATTGATTCTATGCACATTTGTCTTATATGTACATATTTATTTATAGGGACATACTCCTCTGGACACTCTTCGTCAGTGGTTTAAGACTTACAGCCGACAGCTGGACCAAGAGACAAAGCAGGATTGTTTAGAGACTGAGAAACTCCTCAAGAGAGCACTATCAGGAGATGGTGAGGAGATAAAAGATGTATTATGCAATATGTTTTTTTTTTTTTTTTTAATGGCTGACGGATGATTTATTGCTGATTTATATGCTTAATGTTTTTTAAAGGGGTCATGACATGAAAAAAACAAATTTTCCTTGAACTTTTGACATATAAGAGGTCTTTGTACCATTGAAACAATATCCTCCTCATTTTAAACATAGCATTTATTTAATCAAGCTCCAAAAACGGCTTGTTTTGATATTGCCGGATCTGTGAAGTCACACGGGCAAATAAATTTGCATAGGACTGCCTCAGAGCAAGACATTGACAAAAAGTTATACATCACCACACCATAGGCTTCGCCCACTGGCATTCAGTGGCTTAATGGCTGATATTTGCCTACACTGGATTTCAAAAGCAAATAGAAGAACTCATTATAATCACTGGTGCTGTCTACACTGGATACCGTATACAGATGCGTGTTCATTTTGTCGACAACAGGACAAATGGAATAGTGAAAGAACGTTTGCTTTTCCACGTCCAGTTTAAACAGCTCTCTTGCATCTTTGTACAGACTTCAGAAGGATGCCAGCATCGGAAACAAGTGGGTGGTTTATTTTATTGGCATCCCGGATCACGTCGGTTTGCTCAGAGCATTTTGTTTTGTAAACGAGGCACAATGCAATAGAGAGTGGGTGCTGATACGGTTTTCAACACGAAGACGTTAGCCAGTCATAACTGTGGCCGTTTACTGACAGGCCTTAAAGGAGCCTCACTTAAAAAATGCATCATTTCAGACAGAGGGGCAGAATGAAGGTTGAAAATATTGTTTTTCTACATACGACATATGTATGTATATATACCAGTCAAAAGTTTGGAAACTGTAAGATTTTTTAATGTTTTTAAAAGAAGTTTCATCTGTTCACCAAGGCTGCATTTATTTAATTAAAAATACAGTAAAAACAGTAATATTGTGAAATATTATTACAATTTAAAATAACTGTTTTCTTTTTGAATATATTTTATAAAGTAATTTATTCCTGTGATCAAAGCTGAATTTTCAGCACCATTACTCTAGTCTTCAGTGTCACATGATACTTCAGAAATCATTCTAATATGTTGATCTTCTGCTCAAGAAACATGATTATTATCAATGTTAAACAGTTGTGTACTTTTTTTTTTTTTGTTTTTTCAGGATTCCTTGATGAATATAAAGTTCAAAAGAACAGCATTTATCTGAAATACAAAGCTTTTGTAACATTATACACTACCGTTCAAAAGTTTGGGGTCAGTAAGAATTTTTTTTTTTTTTTAAAGAAATGAATACTTTTATTTAGCAAGGATGCATTAAATCGATCAAAAGTGACAGTAAAGACATTTATAATGTTACAAAAGATTATATTTCAAATAAATGCTGTTCTTTTGAACTTTCTATTCATCAAAGAAAAAAATGTACACAAATATTTTGTACAGTTGTACACAATAAATGTTTCTTGAGCAGAAGAACAGCATATTAGAATGATTTCTGAAGGATCATGTGACACTGAAGACTAGAGTAATGGTGCTGAAAATTAAGCTTTGATTACTTTATAAAATATATTCAAACAGAAAACAGTTATTTTAAATTGTAATAATATTTCACAATATTACTGTTTTTACTGTATTTTTAATTAAATAAATGCAGCCTTGGTGAGCAGATGAAACTTCTTTTAAAAACATTAAAAATCTTACCGTAAATCCACTTTTGACTGGTTGTGTGTGTGTATATGTGTGTGTGTGTGTGTGTGTGTGTGTGTATATGTGTGTTTTGTGCAAAAACGTTATAAGTGAATCTTAAAAGAACATTTTAAAATAATAAAATTCATGTCATTACCCCTTTAATGATAACAAATGAGACATACACGAAATTGCTGAAATTAAACTCTTTAAAATTCACTGCAATACTTGATTTATTGACCTAAATTAGACTGACAGAATTTTCATGAACATTTGATTTATTTGAGGAACTATTGATACTTCAAAAAGGAAGTCTCCGTACTTAATAATCCTTGTCTCATTCTGCTGTAGTTTCAGTTGTATCGACGGCTCCACGGCAGCAGAAGGAGCTTCAGGACAGTCAACTGTTTGATGCAGAGTATTCAGAACAACTGCTGCAGGACTCACCGCTGTCACCCCAGCAGATCATTCCGACTGTCCCTACTCCAAAAGTTCCAAAAGTCCAGACTCCGACTGTCCCTACTCCAAAAGACTCCGCTCCCAGACGCAGGGGTACCTCAGGTTCAGCCCGCCGGCCACGAGGGATGGAAGCAGATGTTCTGTATGGGGTAAAGTTGCTTTTCTGAACCGTTTTTCCTAGGGCTGCACAATATGTTGAAATAAAATATTGTGGTATGGCCTAGTGCGATTGCCAGATTGCGCCGGCTGCTTATTTAATTCAATATATGTGCTACCCGTTATAGTGAAGCAAGGCATTTACACATGTGTAGTTCAGTCGTCTCAGAATGGCTCTGCTTATTTACTGTGAATCGTGCAATTTCCAAAGGCCGTGACACCAAGCTGACATCAGAGAACTAGCAGCGACAAAAGCTGACTGTGTTGTCGCCCCACGTCAGCTTTTTAGTCCAGACGTAGCTGCGTTTCAACATACTTCAAAGACTACTACCGACTGTCGACGGCCCGGCGCCTATTCAACTACTGAATTGGCCGAACTGCCACCAACGTGAGCCTGAATACAGCTGATGTGTGGAAACACACAGCAAAGACTAGACCGACAATTGCTCACCGACGGCCCAATATCGGCCGACTGTCGACTTGGCGTGTCACGGCCCTAAGACACTGATATCATGAGCTGCATGTGTAAATGAACACAGCGCAGTGCTTCTCTCTGAAACTAGCATCTCATATTTTTTTTTTTGCCATCCACCCATCAAAATAAACAAAATGTCCCTTCAGGGGCTCCATAGAATGCATTATTCATTCTCTGTACCTTTTAGAATTTGGAATTAGGCTTTGGGCACATCCCTACTGATCAACATATTGCAATGTTAGTTTTTTCCAATATTGTGCAGCGCTAGTTCTTCCTCGGATTTTCTATTTGTAAGCAAGATATGAAGTGTTTTTTTTTGTTGTTCTTTTTGCTTTAGAACGAGAGCAATTCTTCAGATAATTCTGACTCTGATTGCTCGCTCAGTCCTCTTCGGTCAAGACCACGTTCCCCAGTGGCCCAGTCCTCACAGGAATTTCCACCCAGTCAGGATTTGCCCTCCGTATTAAGTGTCAGAGAGACTGCGTTGCCCCCGCAGTCAGAATTGGGCAGACTGGAATACCAGAAGGCCATGCAGAACTTGGGCAGTGCTAAATCCCGCCTCCTCTCTCAGAGTCTATCAGAGCCGGCCTTTACCAGCACACCAGCAGTGTCGGCCAATAGCAGATCAGCTTTGGTCCCAGAGGAGCTGTATCTGGCAGATGATTGGCTGGAGGATGACCTGAGTGATGTGCAGCCCAAGAAGAAGCGGAGAGTTTCTGAGCACAACATCCCACGGGAAACAACTTTCAGAAATCACAATCATTTCTCAGGATCTGCTGAAGCTTCTCCTAGAGGTGTGTGACATACCAGCACAATCATATCCACTCATTAAATGAATGAGTATTTCAACGTATACACAATAATGTAATCAGAATTCTTAATTTTTTTTAAATTTTTTTTTAATTTAGTAGGGGCTTTGGTTTATTTAGTTATTGTTCTATTCTTGCATGATAAATCCTGCATTTAATATCCAACAACTAATATTTTTATAATTTCGAGCTCCCTTGCATTTATTTAATGCTAAAGTAACCACTTTAATAAAGTAATGCAAAAGTAACTAGAACATTAGTTTCCTTAAAAATGAATGATAATTAGCAGTTACTTATATTGTGATTAACACAGTAATGTAACACATTTCATCAAACACTTTCAAAAATAACATTCCCCAACACTGAAATTTACACTTCTGAAATACTTGATTCTGATTGGTCAGTCTCTACACTATATATCATAGAATAATATTTGGCTACAATGTAGTGTAATACAATAATATATTTAATAGTCAGATATTAATGACTCTAAACTGTTTTATTGCCAATGTTAATTAATTTGGTCTCTTTTTTTCTCACATTTTCAGATCAATATTTTTGTGTATTATTTTATATAATATATTATTTTGTATAATTTTTATTTAATGTTAATAATAATAAATATACTTATATTAAATGATGCTAAACTATTTCATTACCTGTTGTTAATTCGTTTTTAATAGTGTCTCACTATTCTGCAGTTTATTTCTTTTCATTACATTTTTATTGATAATTTTGGGGTTCTGATCACCATGTTGGCAATTATTTTGAGATAAAGGTCAGCTGACTCTCCTGGATTATTCTTATTGCAGTTCAGAGTTCCTCCAGTAGGGGTCTGTCTCTGAAGAAGGGCACTAATAAGTCTCGGCAGGTCAAGATGAATCAGCTGCCCGGGATGGTGATGCTGGGCAGGAGAGAGGTCAGCAGGTCGCAGAGTCCCATCATGACCCAAGAATCGGACCCCATTCATGACCCTGCACCTCCTACCCATCAGTCAATGGTAATAGGCCTCACTATATCATTGGCTGTGTTTGGAATAGAATGCTAGCATACTGTACAGTAGTGTTGCTGTACTGTACTTGTCTTGGTCTCATTTGACTACAACACTACTGTACAGTTTGCATTCTATAGTGCTTGCTTTTTTTTTTTTTTTTTTTTTAAATATGTGAAATGGTATGCTGTATGCAAGTGTATTATTGTAATAACCTCATTACTTTGCATGTTTAATTCAGAAAGTGGCATTCTGTTACCATTTTGGAAAAAAATGCAGTTATTCTGTGTTTTTAACCTAATTTAAAAAAAAAAAAAAAAAAAAAATTACAAAATAAAAGTTTAAAAAGTAGGTTACAAATAATACTTTTATTTCTACATAATACTGCTCATTGTGTTTGATACTTACAGATTGCTATGATTAACAAGTTAATAGGCTGAATAATGATTATTGTTTTGTTTTTTAAAGTCACCAGCATCATTCCAGAACCGAACAGCACATGTGCCTGCACCAATCAGGATGAGGGTCAGAGTTCAGGACAATGTCTTCCTGATTCCAGTTCCTCACAGGTCTGATGCTAGTTTTGTATTTGTCAGATAGTGTGTAGTGGGATCTGAGTGTATGTAATCTAGATATTGTTTTTGTGTTTGTGCAGTGAGGCAGACTCCTGTACGGTGGCATGGTTGTGTGAGCAGGCTGCTCAGCGCTACTATCAGATGTGTGGATTACTGCCACGTCTGTCCCTGCAGAAAGAGGGCGCTCTGCTCTTACCCACAGATCCACTGCTGGCTGTGCTGCACACCAATGAAGAGGTCAGAGGTCATGTGAAAACTTCTGTGTATTGTTTTGCATAATTTTGTACAGTGTTTTTTTTTTTTTTTTTTTTTTTATAAGAATAAAAAGTTTATAAAGGGCAAAGCAATCATATAGTCACGGCTAAGAGCAAAAGAATTACCAGGAAAATAAATGAATAATAAACTAATAATAATAAACAATATGTGTAATGTAACCAATACACAATATGTGTATTTGTAACCTTTTTGGTTTGTCCAAAAATCCAAAAATCATAACTTTGGTTTCCTTGGATTCGGGGCATCATGCCGAGTTGAAAGATATCCAATTTTTCCATATCGGCTATTTTAGCCGTCGGCCATTTTGAATTTTGTGCTAAAATCCTGTATTTTACGAACGTATTAGCGTATCCTTACGAAACTCGTTATGGGTCATCAGCACAATGCCCTGAAGGAGGCTGAGAAGTTTCGGACCAGCGCCACCTAGTGGAGAATGTTTTTTCATATGCTTACAAGTTTTGATCTGGTTGGCTCATTTTCACAGGAGTCAAGTCATTAGACTCCTGAATCCTTGGAATCCTCCTGAGTCCAACGATACCAAACATGCTAGGTTTTGACTTACGGTTTGTGCGACGTGGTGATTTAGCGCTTAAAAAAACAATTGCGAATATCTTCGAAACCATTAATCCGATCAAGACGGAACCAGCGTAGGAAACACGGACTTTTAACTAAAAGTCATAGCCCAAATGTCAATTTTGATGTTGTTCATGGGTCATTTTTTTTTAATGATCTCATACATATAAATGTCTATAACTCCAAAACTAAAAGATATATTTGCACCAAATTTGACACACACATGTATAGGGTCACCCTGAGGACACAAAAAAATTGGTTGGATTGTGCCTCTTGGTGGCGCTATAATTGAACAAAACACGAAATTGCCATTAAGTGCAATACAGTATTATGATATAAAATGTTCTATTATATGAATGCATTGGTGTACCATTACGAAACTCTGTATGTGTCATCAGCACCATGCTTTGAACACCACCTTGTGGTCAAATGTTGTAATAACATTTATTAAAAATGCTAATAGCTTTATGTAAATGTGGCCTATTGTAATGAGACTTGTCTTATTAGATTCCGTGGGTCATACTGAGAACATTGATGCTAATTTTACAATAGTCATCCAAACTTCCTGTCTGCCATTTTGATTTTCTTTTTCAAACTGCTCTTAGACCATTCATCCAATTTTCACCAAAATTAAATCGTATCATCTTCAGACCATGTTGAATAAAAGTTATGGATTTCGTGTTGATAGACAAAACCGTATTCATATACCACAGCAAAGAATTAGAGGCTTGATGCCAAAATGACTCAAGGCTGTATCTCTGCAATGCTTTGACATATTGACACCAAACTTTGCGATTGTCAGTCACTTCACTCTGACAATACCGCATGAATTTGGTCACAGCGCCACCTGTTGGTGGAAAGTGATAAACCAGTAAATCTTTTTTATTGACTGTATTTGTGGGGGTTTTTTTTCTCAGCTCTTTTGCCTAAAATGATCTTAATAGGTCTTTAATTGCTCACTGTTGCAGTTGGTCTGATGCTCACGGCCGTGTTGGCTGACTTGTTGTGCCGCTTTTGTGCTTGGCCCCGTAAATGCTGCTTGCAGCTTTATTTCATTTTGAGGTCCTGATCACCATGTCACAATAAAACAAAAAACTGTTCATGACCAAATTATTTTTTTTTTCCCCTTAGAATTGCAAGTTTATTTTTTGTAATTTAGACTTCATAATTTGCAATTGTGAGTTTATATCTCACAATTATGAGGGGGGAAAAAACAGAATTGTGATGTATAAAGTCACAATTGTGAGAAATAAAGTTGCAATTCTGAGTTACTTTTTTCCTAGAATTGAGAGGTATAAACTTGCAATTGCAAGATATAATGTCAGAAAAATGAGATATAAAAGTAAGTCAGAATTGTGAGGGGGAAAAAAGTTGAAATTATTTATATTTTTTATTTCATGGCAGAAACAAGATTCCATACCAAAATCATGATTATATAGTCTAGTAATTTTCATGTTTTATAAAAAGGTACTTCATCCCATTTGGTTTTCTTATTTATTTAAAACTTCATGGACACAAAACCAAAAGATAATATTATTCATAACGTATGATTTAGTCTGGTAGTGAAGTTGCACTGTCATATTAAAAACAAAAGACTAAAGTCTCAGTAATGCATTATAAATATTACTGGGTGGGTTTGAAGTGTGAAAGGGCTTGGCTTTTTTTTCTTTTTTTTTTTTCTTATTGTTCTGTGGTATTAATAATATTGTTCAGGTTGATTTTCATCTTTGAACTTTGATCTTTGCCAAGATCAAAAAAAAAAAAAAAAAAAAAAAAAATCCATAAAAGTAGTCCATACAACTAGCGTGCTATATTATCAGTCTTTTTAATCCATACAGTAGCTTTGTGTGATAAACAGGCTAAAAAAAAGTGTTAATTTCCATCAAAAACCTTTCTTTTTTTCATCTTTGGGTCAACCTTCCTGCTGCAGGTTCTTGCTGAAGTGTGTTCATGGGATCTTCCTCCACTCCCTGAGCGCTACAGGAAAGCCTGTCAGAGTCTGGGAGTGGGTGAGTGACTTTGTTTTATTAAACTTCTTTTCAGTCATAAAGAAATCTGGAATCTTTATTACAAAACATGCTTGTCTCTTGCTTGTTCTTCATGTTATGTGTTTCAGAGGAGAACCGGCGTGTGTCCCGGCTGTGTGAGGTGCAGGACAGCAGCTCCTGTGTGAACGTCTGTGGACTCAGTTTGTCTCCAGCGTCTCTGACTCCTCTCCTCCGAGCGCTAAAACTGCAGGCCAGTCTCACGGAGCTGCGCATCACTGCCAACCGTCTGAACAACGACCTCCTTCCAGAAATGATGTCTGCTGCTGCCACTATGCCCAGACTCAGGATTTTAGACATATCAGCCAATCAGATTACAGGAGAGGGTCTCAAAAAAGCATGGGACACATTGGAAACGAAGAGTCAAGCTGCTTTCCCTGTAAGTATACTTTAATTCATTCAGTAATAAATGGTCTGCTATATTAAGCTGCATTCGCACTGCCAGCAACATTGCAGCTATTTATCTGCAGTGAAAGCGCAAGTGCCGGTCTATCTGGGTTCACAAAACCATTCAGGCTTGGGGTCAGAACAGCAACGTAGAGATGCACCGATCAGAATCGGCCGATTTTCAGCATGATCGGTCCAGTCTGTTTCATGTTTTACAGATTCTGAGCCGATCCATTTTGTTGCCAGCAGCACAAGCCATACTGTCAGCTGCTCTTCTCAGCTGCCATACTGTCAGCTGCTTGTCTCTCTCTTCTCTCCTCTCACTTACTCATTGTGCATAATTTTACTAATTCCTGCAGGTTTCAAGCTCGCACCAAAAGCGTGTGAACCACTGATCTATATAAGTGTATCGCACACAAGCCGCTTCTCATTCTCAACTCTTGGGGCAGTATGATTTACGCGATGTAGAAAAAGTGAAATTTATTGTGTAACACGGAAGCTGTATACAGCTGTATAAAGCTAAATAAATATATATATATAATATAAAATGCAGGGCTGTTAAATGCTCAAATCTGATTGGTTGAAAAAGACATTCTAAGGTGTGCTGTTATTTTCAGGGAAACGCACGGCTAAAGTAGTTCTAGCAGGTCCTGACCGCATTGGAGTTAACTTCGCCAAATTATTTCAGTTATTTCAATAGGTCCTACAGCCTACAACCGTAAAAGAAACAAAACCCACGATGACGCTAAGCAAAAAAATATAGTAAAAAACAATAGGATGAAAACGACAAATTATTGTCATGGTTTTTGCCGCAAAATATGTTTTATTGTGTCCTGAAAGCGCATACTCTCTCGCACGCTCTCTCTCTCTCTCTTTCAAATGTACACATGTACTGTAAAGTATGGACACACTCGCACAGTAACGTTTTGTCAGCGCTGATCTGACGAATTAATCAGTTGAGCAACTTAAAAGCTACATGACATTTCTCACCAGGAAGCTAATAACTGTGCGGTTCTTGAGGTAGATAAACTTATGGATTCGCTATTAGTAGAGACACTGCTGCCATGACAGACACAGACTCAGGTAGGCTAATTCACATATGCTCAATTCAAATAATATAATTCAATTCAAAGTGTGCTTTATTGGCATGACAGTTGTTACAATGTATTGCCAAAGCATTTCTAATTGTTACAGTGAACCAAAATACATGTACATATACACACATAAAAAAAAGTAAGTAGAACAATCAATCAACATTTTAGAAATCTATGAACAATTTAGAATTGTCTGCGATACGTGTGTGTGCATTACTGATTAGTCGTACATATTCCTCTTTTTGTGATGGGCATCAATGTATCTTGCTGCTAGTAGGAAACAATCTCTTTTTTTCCCCTAATAAATGTTGAATTTGTGTTTTGTTGTTTAATTTTATTAAGTTAGGGCAAAGTATTTCAAATTTTGGATAAAATGTCTTTCTGATTTCCTCATAGTTAGGGCAGCTGGTGAGGGAGTGTTGCTGTCTCCACTTCTCCCTGGTCACAGTGCAGGCGGTTGCAGCTCTCTCTGGGCAGCCAGTTCTGTCTTTATCTGCCTGTCTCTACAGTCAGCGTGTGATTGCTCAGTCTGTACCTCGTCATCATTCTTCTTAATTTATGGTCTTTTACTGTACTCAGATATTCTGCTGTTGTGTAGTCTCTATTTAAGGCCAAATAACATTCAAGTTTACTTTGTTTTTCTGTTGTTTCAGTCCAAAAGGTCAGGTAACGTTTTATAATTTGGTTGGGCCTATTCTGTGGTTGATAGTGTCAGTGTCCTGTTGGTTGGCTGTTGTTAGTTGTGTTAGTTTGTTTTTGCAGCTTCAGGACCATCTGAATCAAAGGGCTTTTTTCAATGTTCATTTCATGGTCTTTAAGGGCTTGTAATGACTGAACGAATTAATGAATTAATTAGCTCAAATTATGGGTGAAGTATATACATAATCATATAACGCGTTATGATCAATTATAATATAAATCGACCAAAAAGGGAATTATGCATATATGGTAAATTAATTACAATGGATTATAATTAACTACGTATATACATGTTCAAAATTAGTTCTAGTTTAAAGTTAATTTTAGAAAGACTGGTCTAGTTTGTCCAGCAAACTATCAGTCCACTTTTCTTTATCAACTATTACAAAGGAAATTATTCTTCTGGCCACGAGGAATAACTTCCTATTCTAGCACTCAAGTATAAAGCAGTTAGCAAAAATCGAAACGTAGAAGTGACTTGATTTTCTTAATGAGCAGCAACAGAAACAAAAAAGCAATATAATGGATTTAATATGTGAAACTACAAATATATATATACGACTAACTAACAGAGAATACATACATATAATGAAACGAAAGTAAAGTCAGGGAAAACCGATATGATCACAGAATGGCAAATTACAGACAGTTAAAACCCTTGAAAGCCAGCACGGAATCAGTTCAGCAAATGTAAGCTTTAAAAATGTTACTTATACTTGCATAGGCAATTTTGGATGCTGTAGTTCAAAAGATGCACGTCGTTCTGCAGAGGTTTCAGTGCATTTCGAGCTGGGTCTTCGGTGGGGATGTTCAAACAAGGTTTAACTCAAAAGTAACATGGCCGGAAAAATAAGAAAGAAGAAGTCTGTCTTGCAGGTCCAAGGAAGACAGTGAGGACAGACAAATGAAGACTGGTCAAAAGAAGACAAGCTGGAAAACAAAGTTAAGCTAAGCATACTGGTGAAGGCGTGTTGGTGTGTTTTATAGCAAAACAACTCCACTCCTCTCAAGAATTCTGTAGCGGGAAATATCATCTTTGTCTGGTTTTATGGTCTAATATGCATATCTTATGAGATATCAGATCTGGGTATGTTTTTCTCAAAATTACTTTAAAAGTAGCATGTCACATTTTATAGTAACATAACATACACAGTTGATTAAAGCATTCGTAGAGGTTTAGAACAAAACTAAACATGGTAGGAAGACAAAGGCATTAAGAAAGCACACATGATTACAAGCATTTAAACTTATTCTTGAATAATTAAAAATCACAACTAGGCTAATTACACATGGGGACATGCATACATAAAAGGGATACACCATATACTTTCTAAAAAGAATGTTTAACTTGTAAGTTGGATTATAACGTTTTTCCTCTATATAGGTATGTGTGTGTGTATATTGGGTTGTCTCCTGGCGTCACCCAGTCTGTCTCAGGCCCAACAGGGGGTCAAGCAAACAAAGGTGCCATAAGAAGGCTTATGTTTGTGGTTTGTCTCTTTGGGAGGTAAAAAAAAATGTGACAAAAAGCCACGTGGTGAGTTACAGAAAGGGGGTCAAACGTCACAGCTTACACAAACTTGGAGTAGACTCGATCATTTGTGATTCGCATCCAGATGCTACAGGCTTTAAAATGGTAAGAGCTGGGGTCACTCGATTTTAGATGTTTCCAAAATTTGATGGCTCGTTTCTCAATGTGGATTAATAGAGGGTATTGGCCTAATTCTGCCTTGCATGCGTTGTTCGGTGTGTTCTTCTGTACTCTCAGGATACTCTTATAGAACTCGGCATGCAGGGCTTCTGTTGGGTTTTTGTCCCATTTGTCAAATTCGTGGTTTAGAAGAGGTCCCAAACTTCACTGCCATATAGTGCAATAGGTTCTATGACTGATTGGAATATTTTGAGCCAGAATCTGATTGGTATTTCAATTTGGATTTGGATTAGGCCCAGGCCCTTCTTGCTTTCTCTTACAGTTCATTCACGGCCAAATTTAGCTTTCCAGTTGCACTTATTTTCAGCCCGGGGTATGTGTAGCTTGCTTGTGGCATGATCAATTTTGGTCATACCAAGGGTGAAATTGTGTCTCTTTCCCTGACATCTAGATATTTCTGGAATGTTAGTACTTTAGTTTTGTTATGGTTGATAGTCAGGGCCCAGGTCTGAAAGAACTAATGCAGGATGTCCAGGTTCTGCTGTAGACCCTCTTCTGTTGGAGATGGCAGGACCAGATCATCTGCATACAGGAGGAATTTCATAGTGGAGTCATGTAGTGTGAGGCCAGGTGCTGCTGATTCTTCTAGTTGTTTCGCCAATTCATTAATGTAAATATTGAAGAGGGTCGGTGATAGTGGGCAGCCTTGTCTGACACCCTGTCCTGGAGTGAAGAACTCTGTTTATTGCCAATTTTAATTGATTGTTTGAGTACATTATAAAAACAATGTTGTATGTTTTACCCTTGATACCTGATTCTTGAAGTTTAGACAGAAGACCTTCATGCCAAATTGAATAAAAAATGTTGGTTTTGGTTAATGTATTTGTCAATCGGGGTATGTAGGGTGAAGATATGATTTGATGTTCTGTAATTTGGTAAGAATCCAATATGACTTTTGCTCAGGACATTGGGCTCTGTAAGGAGGTGTATGAGTCTTGTGTTGATGATACTGCAGAACAGCTTTCCCAGATTACTGCTCACACATATGCCCCTGTAATTATTTGGATCAAAATTGTCTCCACTTTTGAATATGGGCATTATGAGTCCTCTATTCCAGGTGTTAGGGAATTTGTTAAAGTCTCCTCTTAACTCCTTAACAGTAGCTTCAAAGTCTTGTGTGAGGTGTTGTAAGCGCTTACTAGATGTCTCATAGGAGAGAACATTATGGTTCCATTATGGTAGATGTTTACAGTTAGAAGTGCCTTGTTAGTGTCATATTCTTCATAAATTTGAAATTGTCTGCCATTACAGATGCCCAGTTTTCTGTAAATTTTGTAATATTTACAGATTACTGTGTGGCAAACATTATAGTCTGTTGTGTAGAGGAGCAGATAAGTGATACATATGTCAAGTCACCTTTATTTATATAGCACTTTTTACAATGCAGATTGTGTCAAAGCAGCTTTACAGTGATAACTGGTATATAATTTTTTCTTAAAGAAAATGGTGTCAATGCAGGCAGATGCAAAGCACTGTTGAATATCAAATGTCAAGTGTCCCCAACTAAGCAAGCCAAAGGCGACAGCGGCAAGGAACCCAAACTCCAACAGGTGACATCAGGTGGCAAATAGGTGTTAAAATGGAGAAAAAAAACCTTGGGAGAAACCAGGCTTAGTCGGGGGGCCAGTTCTCCTCTGGCAAACAGTGCTTTATGATTCAGGTAGCCATCATAAGCCCGATAGGATCGCAACATTTAAAGTATTTATTCCACTTCAATCCAGTTGAGGATCGTATTCATCACGCCGGTATGGGTGGTTTGTTGAGGAACTGTGCCACTGGCTGTCGTGTCGACAAGGCCTTCACAATGGATGATCTAGTTGACTCAATCTCGGCTGATACTTCAGGGGTGCATTGTGGTTGTGTCAAGGCGTAGGTCCTCAATCTCACCTGGGTACGGCCCGGATCCAGTTGACTACGGTAAACCTTGGGAAAACAAAGACTAATATTAGCGGAGATAATCAGGGCGTTCGTCAGGGCACAAAGAAATATAGAGCTAAGTATCATCAGCGTAACAGTGAAAACTAACGCCATGCTTACTAATGATATCTCCCAAGGGTAGCATGTACAGAGTGAACAGAAACTAGTACTGAGCCTTGCGGTACTCCATATTGAACTTGTGATCGATATGACATCTCTTTGTTTACTACTACAAACTGATAACGTATGATTTGAACCATGACAGTGCCATTCCACTATAAATTTACTATAAATTACAGCAACACCTCGCCCTTTGCCTTTCTGGCGAGGATTGTGTCGATAATCATAACCTCGAGGGCTAGACTCATTTAAAGTAATATAATCGTCTGATTTTAGCCAAGTTTCTGTCAAACACAGCAAATCTAGATTATTGTCTGTTTTAATATAATTTACAATAAGTGCTTTTGAAGAAAGGGATCTAATATTTAACAAGCTTTATCATTTGTTTATCAGTATTATCTCTATTTTTTTATTTGTTGAACATAACAAAAAACTTCCAAACCCATTTAATGGTAAAAATTTAATTTTTTACAAATTGGGGGTACAGACACAGTCTCTATGTGATATCTAGGTGTAATAGTTTCTATGTGTTGGGAATTATCTGACTTCTGTAACGTGAGGCAGCTAGCAGACGGTCGGTTTAGCCAGTCTGTCTGCTTCCTGACCTGGGCCCCAGTTTGTCATGTTTCAGCTCTAAGACTGTGCCATATTACTAGAGAGAAGAGCAGCACCATCCCGGGAGGGATGAATACCATCTCTTTTCAACAGGTCAGGTCTCCCCCAAAAACTTTTCCAATTGTCTATGGAACCTATATTATTCTGCGGACACCACTTAGACAGCCAGCCATTGAGTGATGATAATCTGCTAACTATCTCATCACTCCGACGAACAGGAGGGGGACCAGAGCAGATTATTTTTCCTGACATTGTACTTGCGAGTTCACACACCTCTTTAATGTTAATTTTAGTGATCTCCGACTGGCGAAGTCGAACATAGTAAAGTGCCGACGTGAATAATGATTTTAGAGTATTTACGATTAGCATTAGCCAGTACTTTTAAATTTGCTTTGATGTCAGGTGCTCTGGCTCCCGGCAAACATGTGACTATGGTGGCTGGTGTCTCTAATTTCACGTTCCAATAACGTTCCAAGAATCGCCAATAACTAGGGCACTTTCAACAGGATTCTCAGTGGGTGCATCACTGAGTGGGGAGAACCTGTTTGATGTTCTTATCGGAACGGAAGAGTGGTGTTTTCCGCGGCTAGGCCGCCTCACTGTTACCCAAGTGCCCTGCTGCACGGGCTCTACAGTCGGAACCGAACAATGTACAGAGTTCACTAAGCTAGTCGCATCCAAAACAGTATCTGAAGCCCTTGCATTCTTACTATCCTCGATTAAAGTTTGAATGCGTGTCTCTAATTCTGAGATTTTTCTCTGTCAGCCTAACTATTTCCCTACATTTATGTAAATCCCTTGTCGCTGACCGAGAAATCTATACTGAACATGTGGCAAGCAGAACACGATATAACACTAGGAGAGGATGACATGACATGTTTGTAGACTGATCCGACTTACCACAGCTGTTTGATGAACACGTTGAAAAGAAAATGAGCGCGCGAGAGACTGATGACAAGTTAACAAGCTAGCGAAATGCAAACGCGTTGTAATAGCGATTTAGATTAAAAGTTAGCGATGTCAGATTAATGTGGTAGGCAATATTATATATAAGGTAATGATAATATAAGCAACAATGAATGAAAGTAAGAGATTTAAAACAAAGCTATACGGAGTTACAGACGCAAACCACTCTGAGCAGCGAGGCAGACGGGAGCAATCGATTCAGAGGCCACAGGACCTGTGTGTATGTGAGTTATGCTCCAGACTGAGAACATAACCTGCATATGATGTTCAGTAGATGTCTTATCTGGTTGAGTTCAGCAGCTGCAGGGTTTTGTGGTTGTTGAACTGCTGCTGCGTAGCTCTTGTGTTGTGATAGAGGTCCTGTTCTCTCTCTCTCTCTCTCTCTCTCGTTAATAATTGTATCAACTGTATTAGTCTGCTTTCAAGGCTCAAGCCTCCGTTACTAGCTCTGAAATGACGTTTTGGAATTAGCAACAGAGGCTTGGTATGAAATGTGTAAGAAATTAGTCCCACACAAAAGAGTGTTTTAAGGACAAAAGACTGTTCCAATGTTGTATTTCAAGACATTTGTCAGTGTCTTGAGGTGTGGTAACCCGCATTATCCCTTGTGATCTTTATACAATTTAAAAGTCCTTAAGTCAAGACACCTTTACTTATATAAAGCTTTATGCAATACCGATTGTTTCATAGTAGTAAACAGGAAAATGATTTTCAATAATGCAATTGCAAACTTCATCAAATATGAGACAAGTTCAAATTATGCTGTAAAGCAGCTCTGGAAAATCAGTAGTGTCAGTACAGTGATTCAGTTCAATAACTGTGTGCAGTAACAGTTCTGAAATTTCAATTCAAATTCAGCTGTAAAGCAGCTCTATAGAAGACAATAGTGTCGTTATTCACATTTTCAATGTAGATTCAGTTAAGTTTTAACAGTGTCAATGTTGCAAAAAATCATCAACAGTCTACTAATACTTTAATAAGAATTGACATGTAGTTACAAAGTTACTTATAGTTAGTAGAATGTGGACTATCGAATTAAAGTGTATCCACTGGGGTATTGATACATACGTTGATACAGAGTTTTGAGTTTTCATAATTCTTTTAATTATTTTTATATTCATTTTCACTCTCCTTTTCTGTTTACATTTTTGTCTCTGTAGTGTCTAGAGGAGTTGAATTTAAGCATGAATCCTCTGGGTGATGGCTGGACACAAGCACTAGCAAGTCTTCTGTCCGCTTGTCCCCTGCTCTCCTCTCTGTCCCTGCAAGCCTGTGGCCTCTCTGCACGTTTCCTCCAGCAACACCGTCTCCTATTAGCCAATGCCATGGCCAGTAAGTGCAAGTCATATCTGAGCTACGTCTGATCTGAAGTGGTCTGACAACCAAATGAAACCAAAGTAGTTTTATGCTGTTTCTGTAATGCTATATCGTGCTTTCCAGGCACCGGGAATATGCGGTCGGTGTGCCTTTCCCATAATGCACTGGGCTCCACTGGTTTTGAGCTTGTGTTGAAGACTTTACCAATGCAGTGTCTCACGCACCTTCAGCTTTCTGCAGTCTGTAGAGGTCCATCCGACCAGCCTGCCATGGACATCCTTACTAAACTCCTGACACAGGTATACTGACTTCTTGTCCATAGTTCTTTTAACTTTTTTATCAATCAAAAATGAAAAATGTATCCCGGTTTCCACAAATATTAAGCAGCTCAACCTTTTTTTTAATATTGCTAATAATAACCGTAATTTACCAGGAAAGACTGTATGTGTGAAAAAGGGCTGAGATCACATGTAAACAGGACCCTTTCAAAAATACCAGTAAATCGATTTTGGCAATTTACCGGTAGGTATGTGAAGCCTTTGCAATTTGGAGGCCCATTTCAAACAAACAGTTACGAGCAATAAGTGCAGACTTGTACGGTTGTCAAAAATAGACAAGTTTCTAAGTCTAAAATGAAAGTCACCTAACATTAACTTCTTGTTTTTTTTTTTAATTGTTGTATAAAATCAACAGGCTATTACATTTGCAATTGTGCTGATATTCAGGAAAAAGGCCCTCTATATCCTGTTATGAATGTTAAAAACCAAAACTCACAGAGGGACATTTTTGCCCTTCTGTTGCGAGACCAGGTGAAACCTAGCAAGGGCCGCTACTGATTACCAGTAAATTCTCGGTAATGATGCTGTGTGAACAAAGAATGAAGATTACCAGTATGAGCACGTATGAAGTTTGATCGCACTAACGTAAAAGGTCTGCTTTGGGCCAATCATAAAGTTCTTTGGGAGATGACGCGGTTACTCCGTGCTGTTTACAGTACAGCTTTTTAAGTTTTTCTATGTAAAAATAGATGGACATCTTTGACCATTGCACCTCGTCTTGCAGCTTTTTCAGTGTCGTGCTCGAGTCCCAGCCTTCTTTTATGGCAAGCCAAAAGGGTTGGAAACTAGTGTTGCACGATTAATCGAAATCAAACCGAATTTCTTATTTGGTTTAATATTTTAATTTAGCAATAATGATGATTATTATTATTATTATTATTATTAGTCAAATTAATATATTAGCACAATCCATTTGTTTTATAAACCACATTTTAAATTGCAATTTTAACCAGAAAAATCGCAAAAAAAAAAATTATCTTGGTCTGATATCTGATATCACTTGGCAGTCAAGAATCCGTAAGGTTGGCAGGGAGAGTGTATTCAAGTTTAAAATACACAATCATTATTAATCAATTTTTTTCAGCTGATAGTAGACAGAGTACAGTTGGATCAGAGGGATAATTTGGATGTTAAATAGCTGCGTGTGCATCTAACCTGCACCTATGATTTTTGCTCCACACATCCAGTAGCATCCGTTATTGAATAAAGTCTATTTAACATTGAATAGCTATGTAAATAATATTGACTAAATGTTTATGTTTGGCTTCCAGGGTGACTGTCCAATCACACACTTGAATCTGGCTGGAAATGGCCTTACGGACCACAGCGTCCTCTTGCTTGCTAGGTGAATCATTCAACTATTCTATTACTGTACTGAAATGTTAATGCATCATTTATCTCCTTATTTCAGTTTGCAGCTCTTTACAATAATATTTATTATTGTAAATATTACATATTTATAATAAATTCTCAATAATGATCATTGGTTGTTTTTAGGTGTCTTCCTGTTTGTCCTTCCCTGGTGTCTTTGGACCTGTCTTCCAACCCTTCAGTGACCACAGTTGGTCTTCAAAGTCTCCTTAATGCCCTCATGGAAGCCCAGCGACATTTAACCCATCTCAATCTTCAAGGTATTTTCTTTTCCCCAGGTGCTTTTTAGTGATATTCAGGATTGATTGCCAGCATCTCGTCTGCTTGAAGAGAAAATTGGCCTTTTATTTTGTATTTTGCTTTTTGGATCCTGCCAGTGGTTTAGTGGTTTAGTGGTAATGATCTGGGCTGATAACGTAAAGGTTTTAGGTTCAAACCCCAAAACAGTGAGGTGTACATGAGTAAGACGGTTAGCTTGAAGGGGATTTAAGGGTACTGTCCCTGTAGTCAAGTCGAGTCAAGTCACTTTTATTTATATAGCGCTTTTTACAATGCAGATTGTGTCAAAGCAGCTTTACAGTGATAACTGGTATATAATTTTGGCTGCACAGCAGCTCTTAAAGAAAATGGTATCAATACAGGCAGATGCAAAGCACTGTTTAATATCAAATGTCAAGTGTCAACTAAGCAAGCCATAGGCGACAGCGGCAAGGAACCCAAACTCCAATAGGTGACATCAGGTGGCAAATAGGTGTTAAAAAGGAGAAGAAGAAAAACAGGCTTAGTCGGGGGGGCAGTTCTCCTCTGGCGAACAGTGCTTTGTTACAATCCAGGTAGCTATCATAAGTCCGATAGGATCACAACATTCAAAGTATTTATTCCAGTTCAATCCAGTTGAGGATCGTATTCATCACGCCGGTATGGATGGTTTGTTGAGGAACTGTGCCACTGGCTGTCGTGTCGATGAGGCCTTCACAATGGATGATCTAGTTGACTCAATCTCTGCTGATACTTCAGGGCTGCGTTGTGGTCGTGTCAAGGTGCAGGTCCTCGATCTCACCTGGATCTGGCCTGGATATGGCCCAGATCCGGCTGACTACGGTAAACCTCGGGCTAAACAGAGAGACTAATATTAGCGTAGATGCCATTCTTCTTCTGATGTAACGAGAACATCTGGTGTTATAGGAAGTGTTCCCGGTTCCGGCTGACATAATTTATGCAGCCTAATAACCCTTTAATGGATTTGAAAATATAAATTGATAATGTGTTATGTGTATGCCAGGTTAAAGAGATGCGTTTTTAGTCTAGATTTAAACTGACAGAGTGTGTCTGCTTCCCGAACAATGCTAGGAAGATTGTTCCAGAGTTTAGGTGCCAAATATGAGAAGGATCTACCGCCTGCGGTTGATTTTGATATTCTAAGTATTATCAACTGGCCTGAATTCTGAGATCGCAATAGACATAAAGGACTATAATGCATTAAGAGCTCACTCAGGTACTGGGGAGCTAAACCATTTAGTGCTTTGTAAATAATTAGCAAGATTTTAAAATCTATACAATGTTTAACAGGAAGCCAATGCAGTGTTGACAGAACTGGGCTAATATGGTCATACTTCCTAGATCTAGTAACTCTAGCTGCTGCATTTTGTACGAGCTGTAGTTTATTTATCAGGCGAGTGGAACAACCACCCAGTAGAGCGTTACAGTAATCTAGCCTTGAGGTCCCGAACGCATGGACTAACTGTTCTGCATTTTTCATTAAGAGCATATGTCGTAGTTTAGATATATTTTTAAGATGGAAGAATGCGGTTTTACAGATGCTAGAAACATGGCCTTCAAATGAAAGATTGGTATCAAAGAGCACACCCAGGTCCCTAACTGATGACAAAGACTTAACAGAGCAGCCATCAAGTGTTAGACAGTATTCTAGGTTATTACGTGAAGAAGTTCTATAGTAGGTTTACTGATCATTCAGATCTGTACTATTACTATGAGCTTTCAGATCTGATCATAAATGTGAGGAATTGTTAGAACAAATAAGTAATTCTGTTTTTGACAAGTAATTAAATTTATTACTGTGAAAAAGTAAAAAAATTTTCTGACACTGTTTCCCGTGCATCTTTTCTTTTAATTATTTTGGTGCCTCTAGTCAGATCATAATCTTGCAGTATCTCTGGAAATACAGTTCAAGAAGCTTATTTACATAAAGTTTGAATTGCTGAATGTGTCACCAACAATCTAAACCAGGGGTTGGCAACCTATGGCACGTGTGCCAACGCTGGCACGTGAGCAAAAGCGAGAGAAGTGTGTATGCATTTAATTCAGATGAAGTACCACGTACCTGCATACAGATCTACATTTTGAGATAATCATTCATCATAGTAACTCGTTTTATAAAGTGCATATGGTTGTTGAAGCTTGAAATCTTGAAATTAGCTGATGATAAATAAAAGGAGCTCACATATATTGCTTTCAATCACATGAACTCCGTTGAATTTTCATATAGCACGGGAAATGTAAAAGAAATTTTATGAAATAGCTGCTTCATAAATATTTAAGGTTATGGGGGGTGGGGGGTGGCACAGTGATTGCCTCAGAATCTTAAAAATGGCCCTTCATGACAAAAAGGTTGCAGACCTCTGATTTAAACAAACTTAAAATGATTGCTGTTGTTTGTGAATGTGGCTTGTGTATTTTACAGTGTGTGTCCACTAACATTTAAAGTTCATTCTTCACAACAGGTTGTCATGTGTCAGGACCTCTGGGTGATGTTTGTTTGGACAGTCTGTCTGATCACATCCGAGACCTGCGTTTGTGCTCCCAAAGTCTGAATAAGCTGGACCAGGACGCACTGCAGCAGAGCTGGAGACGGAGATCAGAACCTGTGCATGTTTTCTCTCGCAACTCCAAATGCATGCTGAGCGTCACTGCAGCCTCACAGTAAACTATTTTCCGGCTGTAGTGTTATATAACCTCTGCTAGTATTGTTTGCAAGTACAAAGTTTTTACTATTAATGGGTGAATGTTTGACAACATTTGTCTGTAAATATTGTCTAATTGTGGCATGTATGAAATCAATATGTATTTTTTTTATTGTTATTATTTTTATAGACACTTGTTTGTTTATACTTGTGACTCAATCCCATTTTATTCCATTTAGTCTTTTTGCAAATTGTCTTTATTGGAGATTTACTTTGTGAAAATCAAGAAATTATGAGTTTGAAATGGGTATGAGACATCAAATGTGTAGTGTGGTGCTGATAGACCAATAAAATACAAATTGAAGCATGCTCTGTTTGTACAAGTTTTTTAAAAAAAAATAAACAATAAACATAAAGACATGAATGTTTTTCACACATTTATTTTCCAGTTGATTGCAGAAACAAATACAGTGGTCTGAAGCCGGCTGCAAAAATATCCTGTGATATACCACAATAATCACACCATTAGCTCTAGTTCCACTTTTTCAGCTAAAACGAACACTCAGAAGCAATTTTTTTTCAATTTCAATTTATGTGCAAATGATGACAGAATTTTCATTTTTGGATGAACTAACCTTTTTCTCCATGCTTATTTCTTGCAAACACTAATGTTAGCACAGATGGTTCTAGCATCATCAGTAATTGAAAGTTCTTCGATCAGGGTATCCGTGTACTTGTTCACAAACTTCTTACACAGTCAAGACAACATACAGGATTTTAGAGTCAATAGTTTAAATATGACAGTTAGAGCCTAGTAGTCCAAATCTGACATGACTAGCTAACACAAACGTCAAAACCAGTGACGTAACTTTGTTTTTAAAAGTTGGTGGGACAGGAATGTGTGTGGTGATGGTGTATTGTAATTGTATTATTGTACAATAATAAATGCACAACATTTATTGACATAAAACTCATGTTTAATATGATAGTTTCATCCTTACATCTATTATAATACAACATATTGCTAGTCTAGAGAATATTTACATTAGTACATTAGAACAAATAGTGACTCTCCGCAACAGCGTTAAGCGATAGATTGAAGCGCTAGCCCATGTGGAGACTGCACAGTGTGCACGAGCGCCAAGAGAGAACACTCTTGCTGATAACCGCAGCAACGAGCAGTCAACATGATTTCAAAAACAACACATCCCAGCGCCAGATTGCCTATGATTTAACACAAACAAACAATCTGCTAATCAACTAGAGATGTTTCTTTTGTATTAGATAGCCTACATCCGTGCCGCAAGATGTTTCAAAAAGTAGTGGGGACAATATCTACCCTGTTACGTATCCGGCGCCTGCTGGTTCCTGCTACTCCCCACCAGTCACCAGTTCACCATTTCAGTGCACACACAGTTATACATCACTCTGGACTACATTTCCCATAATTCCCCATCTAGGAACCAATCACACACTCGCACCCGTTTCCCATCAGTGGACCCTTTATAAGCTGCACCCAGACACACACACAGGGCTGAGTATTGTTTAGTCGTATGTTTTCCGTGTTAATCCTAGTTCCTAGCCTAGCCTTGTTTTTGACCCTGGACTGTTTATTCCTTGTTTGATGATCGTTTGCTGCCTTCCTTGACCATTGTTGGTGACTTGGATTACTCTTCTGCCTTGCCCTTATGTTTCTGTTTGCTGGTGTTTGTCCCTTACCTGTACGACTACACTCATTCTAATAAGCTCATTGGATCTACCCCTTGTCGTCACGACTCCCAACGTTACAGACCCTGGCAAAAAGTGGTGGGGACATGTCCCACCCGCAAATTACGCCTATGGTCAAAACGTACTATCAATCTGAATCTTCACACTTTTTTCATCTTCCTGTAAACTGTGTGATACTCATTTATCACTGTCACCACTAGGGCTTGGCATTTAGCCGCTTTTCCACCTGCCGAACGGTTCCAGTTGTGTTTCCACTAGAGCCTGGTATGGCACGGCACAATTACAAACCGTTTTGGCCTTGAATTCTTGGCACGGTTGTCTAACCGTACCGAATCATGCTGGTAGAATGCGTGAAGTGATGTCGACACACAGGATTGGTCACTGTCTGTTGCCTGGCTACCAGTTTCTCCGTAGCTGGCTAAGCACTCTATTTGAGCGATGTAAACACTTTTAATAAAATTAAAAGAAATATCTGATCATCCTCCATAACGCGGCCATTATTTACATCTAATTTCATCAGTAAACCGTTGCGTTACCAAGGCAACGACTGATGCTTTTGTATTATATTCCAAAGAGCGGCCGTTGCCAGCCCACAGTGGAAAATGAAACCATAACCGTACCAGCTGGCCCGGATCGGCACGGAATGGAACGGTTACGCAATGAGAACCGTTCGGCCCGACAGTATATATATATATATATATATATATATTACAGATATATTATGAGAATGACACAGAAGAGAAGATTGTTGAATAAAATCTTTACTTTTGTTGAGTTTTTGCGCACAAAAAGTATTCTCTTTGACTTCTGGTCAGAACCAGAATTGTCCGCTCCAATCCCCGAGTCAGCTCCAGACTCTGCTCCTGTCCCTGAGTCAGCTCCAGACTCCGCTCCAGTCCCAGAGTCAGCCCCAAACTCTGCTCCAGTTCCTGCCCCGAGCCCAGAGGGGGCTACAGATTCAGCACCAGCCCACGAGCCCACTCCAGACCCTGCTCCATCCCAGAGACCCGTAGCTCCTCCCAATAATTTTTTGGGGGGGCACCATATACCCGTGGCCATAGGGGCCGAGGCCACGGAGGCTGCACCATTATGGCTCCCTGAGCTACCAGTACCACTCTGGGCCCCGGAACTGCCTGACCCGCCAAAATGGGGGCTTGTCCTTTAATTTTTGAAAAATTCCTGTTGACATGATTCGAAAGCGCTTTGTTTTGTTTGCGTTCGGTTATTTTGTAAGGAAATTCGGCATGTTGATTAACCGAATGTAAAACCGGAAGAGCGATTGTTTGCATAGCGCTATTGTTTGGGATGTTTTATGCATCATTTTGAAGGAAATACGCGTTGGATTTGGCTATTTCAAGGACGGAGTGCAATGGATTGCTGTATTCGTAGGTTGGCTGTCTTTTGATGCAAAGTTTTAGAAGGCAAGTGATTTTGCAAATCCTATCGTGGGGGAATTTTGAATAATATTGGTGTTCCCTTGTTAAGTGTAGCTGCTTGTTCCCTTTTGGAACCAGTGGGGCAATGTAATGTTTTTTATTTTTATTTTTGTGTGGTGACCGTGAGTAGAGAAATTGTCTCGGGAGCATATCCATGGTATGAGTGAGTCGCCAGCGTGCTGGCTGCTTTTCTTGTGCCAGCAGGACTTGGTGCTTAAGTACCACTCACCAGTAACCACATGAAGATTAGGGGTGAGTTAGTTAGTTTTTCTTCTATAGATAGGGAAAGGGTACTTGTTATTCCTCCTGCTGGGGTTTGTAAAACCTATTTTGTAGCGTGTATTTAAAGTGGTAGCATGTCTAATCCGGTCAAAGATTTTATTAGTTCTCCTTCTGGAGCTTTGCTTGATTCATGTACAAAAGATCAATTATTCAAGATTGCGGATCATTATGGAATCGAAACTGGAGATAAGAGGGTAAAGGATAGTACAGTTAGAGAAACACTTAAAACAAAACTGATAGAGCAGTCCATACTGTTTGAAATGCCAGCTACTGCCGGTCAAGTTAAACCTCATGTTGGCTCTAACTTTTGAGCAACAGGAACACTTATTGTTGTTACAGCTTGAACAGGAGCGTTTGAAATTGGAAGTGGAGCGTGAAAAGACTAGAAACGAACAGACACATATTGAGCTGCAGAAATACTGTTTGGATATAATAAGGGAAGACGGATTGAATGGTGGCTCAGTTGATGCTTTTCAGGGTGCTTCTCAAATGTTTGACACTGCTGGTAATTTGCGTTTAGTCCCTAAATTTGATGAGCAAGACCCAGATACCTTTTTTTATACTGTTTGAGCATATAGCGGAGGCAAGAGGTTGGCCTAGTAAAGAACGTACACTGCTGCGTGCTTACTGGCAGGGCTCAAGAAGTTTATTTGGCTCTTTCACTCTCTGACTGCCAAGATTACGATACCGTTAAAGCTGCAGTTTTAAAAGCGTACTTAGTACCAGAAGCGTACCGACAAAAGTTTAGAACATTGTCTAAAGGGGGTCGCACACCGGACGAGAAGCTCAGCGCCACGCCACGCCGCGTCTCGGACAACTCGCAGGTATCGCACACCAGACGCGCACATTATATATGTGCGAGCTCAATTTTGAATCTACTCCTGATAGAAAAGCTGCACGATGGGTGAGTTAAGTCGACAGGGAAACGTTATATTAATGTTTATAACTCATTAATAAATGGTTCACATGTGTTCACTTTACATTAAGGTTCACTTTCACAGGTTATTAATATTTATAACTCATTAATAAATGGTTCACACGTGTTCACTTTACATTAAGGTTCACTTTCACAGGTTATTAATGTTTATAACTCTGAATAAATGGTTCACATTTGTTCACTTTTGGGCAATAAATCAGTCCTCCAATTTGATCAAAGGAAGAATTTACGTTTTGTTAAGATGGCTCTGATAGCAGCAAAGAAATGTATAGCTATACACTGGAAATCAGAAGAACTGCCCAGTCATGCTGTATGGCTTAGAGAACTTTTGTCCTGTGTGCCTGTGGAAAAAATAATGTATAATTTTGACAAAAAACGGAGGGGTGAGAGGGTGTTTAGAAAAAATAGTTTACTTGTATACTGAACTGATTCTGTAAATTGTTCATGTGAAAATAATAAATATATTGATAAAAAAAAAAATGTCATATTGATAAACAAGCTGTGGATAGGCATCGTGACCTTTTTGGAGAGAATCATGGGTAAAACAGAAACTTCTGGTAAGCAACATAGTAAGAAAAGTGGCAGTCATGAGATATTAATAAAACCACAAATACAACACCCTTCAGTCTAATTATGATAGTTAATTTTTGCTGCATCATGAAATAAACCAGCAATCTGGTTTTGAGTTAAATAAGTGTGAATAAATACATTTATTAAGCATTTATAACATGTGTCGCCCTTTTTATTCATGCAGTTATAACTGCATTATTAATGATTTATACAAAAACCTTTATAAACCCTTTACAAAGGGAACCTTAATGTAAAGTGTTACCAAAATATAATATAAATGTAAAACAATGTAAATGGTGCTCTGTGGCGCAGCAGGATTTTGAACAAAAGCTAAAAGTAAAGTGGGAAAGGCTCCTCGTGTTAAGCCAGCTGTCCTTATGGCACCAGTGTTAAATCCTGTTAACTCGTCTGCTGAGGGTTTTCCCACAATAGTGAACCCCATAAAGATGGAGATTATTCACCTTTTATTACCTATGGGCATGTCGATTGTTGGTGAAGAGACAAAAGTTCCAGTGACGATATTGAGGGACACTGGAGCGTCGGAGTCCTTTATTTTGCAGGATGTGTAGCCATTTTCCTCTTTGAGTGACACTGGTACTAGTGTGCTTATTAGAGGAATTGGGTTAAATGTCTTATCTGTTCCCCTACACAAAATAATGTTGTCATCTTAACTTGTGAGTGGAGAAGTGGTGATTGGTGTGCATCTGTCTTTGCCAGTGGACGGTGTTGACATAATAATGGGAAATAATTTGGCTGGGGAAAGGGTTTGGCCTGATAATTTTTCACCTCCTGTGGTTTCATATTTCCCATCTCAGATCCTGATGAGAGCAGCAAGAATTTTTCCAGAAGTATTTACTGCGTGTGCTGTGACTCGATCCATGGCCTCTGCACAACCAAAGTTGTTCTCCGATTCTACTGTAATAAGACCAACATTTTCATTGCCTGATGACTTTTCTGTTTCCCTTTCAGAATTGATACAGGAGCAACAACTTGACCTGTTTTGTTACAGGCCGATGATGCAGGCGCTCACCATCCAGTTAGTTTTCAAGTTTTCTTCTTATCAGTTAAACTATTCTGTGGTTGAGAAGGAGGCTTTAGCTTTGATTTGGGCCCTGCAAAATTGAGGTGTATGTGGGATCTGTGTCGGACCCACTGGTCGTGTATACCGTCCACAACCCACTCATTTACATTCTTTGCGGTGCCCAAACCAGCGATTGACCCGCTGGTGCCTCTTTCTACAATCATATGCCCTTGATATCAGACACATTAAAGGCACTGACAATGTGGTGGTTGACGCATTGTCTAGAGCTCCTTACTCCTTTTAGTGGTTGACTTTCCATGTTGTTTTGCTTTCTTTGACTCTCTTAAAATTGCTTCTACAGGGCCCGTGGTTGCAGAGGACATTGGGAGTACGACAGAGTGGTGGGTGTTCTCCAGTATGGGGGCTTTATCTGGTAAAGGGTTAGGTTGGGTGTCATTAAATGGGCACCCTTTTCTATGGGGGAGGGTGTTATGAACCCAGTATGGGTCATATTTGTTGGTTGCTTGTTTGTTTTCCTTTTGTTGTTTTGCAGGATGGTGTCAGGGTGGCTGACGTCATTATTACTGAGGACTTACACCTGTGTTGGAGCTGATGCCGGCAAATTTAAGCAGTTCCCTTCAGTGTGATGGCACTCGCTCTCCCCTCCTTGTGTCGTGCTTGTTTTCCTTTCAGTTGTTTGTTTTGTTTTCATTTAGTTTTATTCCTAATTTTAGTCTTACTTTAATAAATGTTATTCCTTTTTGACCCTCATCCAACGTGTTGTCTCCTACTCGTCCGGGATCTGAACCCGGGACCTCTCGCAGCCATGGTGCCCACCCTTCCACCCCTGTAGATGTTGTACGGCTCGGGACACGCCTTCCGGGAGGGGGGGATTATGTCAGGGTTCTATGTCTGTTCTCTGTGTTACATGTTTTGAGTTTGGTTTTGATCTGTTTCCCTGTTCTGTTCATGTATTAGTTGGTTTGTCTTTAGTCACATGTTCTTTTGTTCAGTTTTCCCGCCACTAGTTTGTTTCCTTGGTTACCCTGATTTGAGTTTATTAGTCCCAGCTGTCTCTCGTTTATTGGCCTTGTTTGCCCCTTTGTCTGTCATGTGTATATATTCCCTGTGTTCTCCCTCAGTCTTTGTCTGTTGTCGTCAATGTTTTACTTCAGGTTATATGTTTGTGTTGATGGTGTTTCCTGGACTGTTCATTAAAGTCATCCGTCCGTCATGTTTGTCCACCATGACACGTGACAGTATCTAAATAGTATATACTTTAAATTCAGTGTCAATAAGCAGGTAGTATATTTTTAGACAAAAGTACTTATTTATTACATACAATAACTTTTCATTAAGATACTAGTACCTATTTAATAGGTACTAGTACTTATTTATTAGACCCAAGTATCTTTTGTAATTGTTACTAGTAGCAATTCTTATCTTACTAGTCACAACTGCTTTTTTTTACTCATCTTATGACTAATCAGAATGGTCACTGCAGTTCAATAATAAAAAAAAAATCTTACTAGTAACATTTGGACTAAGTACTAGAATCTAATAAATGTGTACTAGCATTTATTAAGTACTAGTATCTATTTAATAGGTACGAGTTTCTAATGAACAAGTACTAGTATCTAATAAATAAGAACTAGTATGTAGCATGAAAATAGATACTAGTACATTTTAAAAATTACATGTTAAAGCAGCTTTCCATAAACACTCCTCAGTTCCAACCCTAATAATGTAGGCCTAATGCCAATGTACTCAATTTACCCAACTGGATAGTCATTAAAATCGTTTTGTTTTTCGTAGAAAAAAGAAAGTTATACAGGTATGAAATGACATGAGGGTGTATGTGCAATGATGATTTTGTGTGAAGATTCCTTTAAGAGGGCTGGTTCATCTTCACTAGCACCTACACGTGTCATGTAGAGCATGTGGTTTTCACACTAGTCCCTTGTCACAATAACCAGACAACTAAACAGTAATTTTTGACAATTTTCACAGACACACAACATTTTTGTGACTCAGACAATTAGTATTATTAAAATAATATCATTTCTTGTCCATTGTGTAATTTCCTTTGAACCAGTTTTAGAATAGATTTTTTTTTTTTTTTTTTCATGTTTTGTGCGCAGTTGTGGCCTAATGGTAAGACTTGTAACCTGAAGGTTGTGGGTTTGAGTCAAATTACCAACAGGAAATGTAGGTGGTGGGGAGGGGGGGGGGGGGGGGGTGGGGGGGGGTGGACAGCACTCTCTTTCACTCTCATTATTACACACAACTAAGGTGCCCGTGAGCAAGGCACTTAAACCCCAATCATTCCCTGGGCGCCACAGCAAAAACGGCTGCCACCATAGTATACTGCATGTTTATGATCAATGACAGGGTTTCAACTGCTTACTAGAAGGAGGCCGAATATCATAAGGCCTACAGTCCGAGTTATATGCAATATAGCTGTTAACAAGATCACTAAAAAAGGGAGCTAATAGATACCAACTTTCCTCAAAAAAGTGTCTCTAACTACCCTGAGTATGCAATCCAACAGGTGATGCACTCAGTGACACAAATAAACCTCTAAACTGGGGAATATAAGTCACCATATACTCAAATAGAGGCCGTTCACAGCAAAAGGGCCTATTGTTATGAGAGCAGGTGCTAACCTGTGGCAGCATAAAAAACTCACATACAATGTAGGGCAAAAGTCTAGAACTCAAAGTAACACAAACTTTGATCTACATGCTGTTTTTGAAAGGAAAAACACTTTCTGTACAGATCCTCAAATCTGATCTAAGCCCCAGAGGACAGGAGCTAAAAACTAGCAACGTCAACTCAAACTTAATAAATACAAACCATCAAGTGGCTCAAAAGAAAGTCATTCCTTTTGCATGAAAGTTCTAGAAAGTGGGGCCTAGCACACACCTGCATAACTTATCCGCGCAAAGATAAGGGCCTACCACCTGAGAAACAGCATCAGGGAGTCAAAAACAGCCTACAACCTAGCTGTTAAACTCATAATTGCACCTACACAAGCAAGGGGATAATTGGGCGTACAGCCTAAACAACTCCCTCGAGAGGAAGCCAGAACTAGGAACACACATCCTGAAAGGATAGTAAATACATATGGGGTTACTTAATATACCACACATCACCTAGCTCTAGCCTGGCCGCTAAGCTATAGGCCTATATATACAACAGGCACCATAACAAAAGCCTGATCTCCACTTCTAAATCTCATGGTGACAGAAATAAAGTGAAGCTCAAAGCTGAAATGCCATTTTGTGGCCTGCTCAGTCAGTCTCAACACTCCAGTTTTGCCCAAAAAAAACCCAAATGCTACATTTTATTGTTACATTTTACTGTTACATGTTCAGGAAATACACAGGAACAACACAAGGTCAACATTTAAATAATTAAATCCGACCTTGTCTTACCTTCCCGTGGCTCGAAGACCAAAGACTGCTCCTTCATTATTTAAAATGGGAAGGAAAAAATCCATGGTTCTAGAAGCCCAAAGAACCCTTTCACTATCAAGCCAGAAGGCGGGCCTTCAGAAAAATCTCATCATGGGCCCGGCCGTCAGCCTGACTGTATAAAGGTGTCAACCTGAACATGCACAGCAATTAAAAAACGCCCCGGGAGGCCAAGGAGGAGGGGCGAAGGCAAATGTAGAATTACCTTCGCTAAGAGAGGGGATCGATCAGCGGCGTTGCTGGCGCCGGTGATCAATCACCTCCCTCAAGTCAATCTTCGTCTTCTTTGTATCCCACCGCTTCTGCGATTTACTCCGAGGTGGAGGAGGCACTCGAGTGGCGACACTAAACCTCTGGCCTTGTCTCAGAGCCTCAACTCGAGACGGGCCAAGGCCTCCCGGCTGTCTGGGCCCAGGATCGGACCTGAGCGGTATGCAATTCTTATAAGCTGCTGAGCGCGCCTTCGCCTCCCTGAACTTTCCAACCACCGTTTCAACGGAGCCGCCGAAAAGTTCAGTTGGTGAAACCGGGGCATAGAGGAGAGAGCCCTTCTCTTTCTCCCTGATGTCCACCATGTTCAGCCACAGATGTCTCTCCGTGGCCACCATGGCTGCCATCGATCTCCCAATCGAGGCGGCCGTCTGCTTGGTGGCCCAGAGAGCAAGATCTGTGGTATGGCGCAGCTCAGCCACCGCATCGGGGGACAAACCCTGCGGTCTTGAGGTCAGAAAGAAAACGTTCGTCATTTCTGCCGCGGACGGGCTCCCTTCTCACACGCTACCACGGCAGCTGCAGCCTGCCGGCGGCGCATTCCACAACCTCTAGTAAATCGGCATATGCTGGGCCAGGAGGCTTGGAGAAAGAAGAAGACGCAACTTCTTCCTCCTCATTGCCATCTCCTGCCCACGGGGGCTAGCAGCCAGAAGAACACTCGCTCTTGGATCCGATGATGTCAGAGATAAGACATCATCGTCATCCAGGAGCTCATCCCCGCCAGCCACCACCGGAGGCTGAGAGACTATGACACCTCTCTCAAACTCGGCAGCGAGCTCCATCTGCGAGCCCCATGAGTGCAGCCGCCGCTCTGCCTTGGCACGAGCAGGGCCGGACCCACCAGGCGCAGATGTTGACGCCTCTTCCCTCGAGAAGAGGGCCAGGTGGGAACGGAGCGTTCTCATAGGAAGATGCTCACAATTATTGTGTTACAAAAAAAAGTTATTGGATAGTTGGCTTTCAGACACCGAGTCACGTGACGTTCCCCATAAGCGTTTGCAAACGCAGAGTAGAAGTTCCCTTTCAAAAGGGAAAGAACATTAGTTTTTGGTTTGTAGAACGTTATTTTTACATTCCCCTAACATTATTTTAACATTCATATAATGTAATGCTAACATTCCCCTAACATTATTCTAACATTATTCTAATGTTATTTTAACATTCCCCTAATATTATTCTAACATTCTTATAACGTAATTCTAATATTCTCCTAACATTATTCTAACATTCCCTTAACGTTATTCTAACATTCCCCTAATGTTATTTTAAAATTCCTATAACATTAATCTAACGTTTCCCTAATGTTATTTTAACATTCCTATAACGTTATTCTAAAGGCCGATTTATACTTCTGCGTCGGACCTACGCCAGAGCCTCTGTGCCCTAGGCTATGCGTCTGTTTTCGTTTATACTTCTGCGTTGTTGTCCAGTTGAAAACGCTCGCTCTTCTCCTATTGCTCCGCGTCAGTTTTTTGACCTGTGGGAGGGGTTCTAGCCGACCCATCACAGCGCTTGCAGTCCGCGTAGAATTGACGCGTTGTTACATTTTTGAAGAGGTGCACATCAGGCTACGTCGTAGGCTACGCGTGGTACAAACAGCCTACGCTGTAGCTATGGCGTACACTTAACGCAGAAGTATAAATCAGCCTTAACGTTATACTAATTTAACATGATTAAATTTATACTTGATTTTAATAAACATATCATTATATAGCTATTGCAAAAAATACAAAATAGAATTGTATTTGGTCTCTCTTTTTATGTAATGTTTAATATAATGTAATGTTATGTAATGTTAACCAGGAAAATTAAGAATAATGGACATGAATTTGAACTGAATGAAAATGAACTGCACTTTGACATCCCACATGGTGCTTCATCATAATATAATGTGATGAGTGAGAGTGGAGTGTTTTCACACAACCTATGGTGCACTGACGTGTTGGAGGGGGTGAGTGACATCCTGTCTAGTTAGTTACCAGTCCTGTCATTCAGAGAGAACAACATGTTCATGGTTAATTTCAATATTAAATTAAGACATCATTAAAATGTATTTATGAATATTCAACAGTTCCCTGAGCATATATCTATTTTTTCATGATGAAATTTTGCTCATTATACAGTTTTAAGAATCTGGGTTCTCATGATCCTGGAAAACCTTATGTATTAGCATTGAGCATGGTGCTAGCAACGCCAAGGTCATGGGTTTGATTCCAAGGGAAAGCATGAACAGATAAAATGTGTACCTTGAACGCAATATCTTCCAAACGCCTACATTTTAAAAGTGTTATTTCCAGGCCTGGTAAAATCATGTAAAATAATTACATCATTGGGGAAAAAAATTCTGTAGTTGATTTGTATAGTCAGTTGAAGGAAGGCGTTTTGTTGGCTGAAAAAATATTCATTGTGTGATCTTTATACAAATTTAAAAGTCCTTAAAGGGGGGGATAATGGTATTTTATGTATTCTGACTTATTTACAGCTGTTAAAGAGTTGGATTCTCATGCTAAACATGGCCAAAATTTCAAAACATGAGTTGGACGTATGACGGGAGTATTTCTGTGCAAAAAATACTCTTCCAAAAGAACTTTGCACATATGTTAGAAGTGGTGAAAATTTACGTCTGATATGGGTTTCAGAATTAGGTGGCTCAATAGCACCACCTACAAAATTTCGTTCTTCACGCTACGTTTCACGTACAGGTATGAAATTCGGTAGACACATGTAACAGCCCAATACCTACAAAAAAAATCCCTGGGTGCAAAAACAGGAAGTGAGATATTTTGAGTTTTCTCTGCAAAATTTTTGCATTTTATACCATTTCCAGACGTCGTATTTTAACGAACTCCTCTTAGAGATTTTATCATATAAACGTCATATTTTGTCAGTCTAATCTAAAGGACTTGGTGATGTTAAATTGCAAAGATCTCTGTGTCCGTGGCGGCCTGACAAAGTTTGATGTTTCGCCATGAAACAGGAAGTTGTTGTAACTCGAGCATATAATGTCCGATCTGCCTTATATGCATGTCGCTCACTGTTCATTGTTTCCTAAGGCCACCAGGTGGCGGTAGCTCAGGGTGCGAGGGCCCTTCCATCGCTGCTTGCAGCTTTAATTTTTTATTGTAATTATTTGTATAGACACTTGTTTGTTTATACTTGTGACTCAATCCCATTTTATTCCATTTAGTCTTTTTGCAAATTGTCTTCATTGCAAATTACTTTCTGAAATTCTAGAAATTACGAGTTTGAAATTGGCATGAGACATCTATGTGTAGTGTGGTGCTGATAGACCAATAAAATACAAATTCAAGCATGCTCTGTTTGTACAAGTTTTTCAAAAAATTGGAAAAGAGCAAAGACATAAAACATGAATGTTTTTCAAACATTTATTTTCCAGTTGATTGCAGAAACAAAAACAGTGGTCTGAAGCCGGCTGCAAAAATAACCTGTGATATACCACAATAATCACACCATTAGCTCTAGTTCCACTTTTTCAGCTAAAACGAACACTCAGAAGCAAATAAAAATAACTTTTTGCATTTCTTCAATTAATCAGAGAAAATATAAATTTTAAACTTTAACCCCCGGTTTCACAGACAAGGCTTAAGCTAGTAAGCTAGTAAAATGTATGTTTGAGCTTTTTTAACTGAAAGCAACTTGCTTTGACATAACTTAAAATATGTCAGTGCCATTGTTTTGTCTCAGAATTCACACCAGTAATGTTTTTTTCTAGGGTACGTTTATAAAAGATACTTAGATATCCTAATTGAACTAAGGCCTAATGCAGGCTTTGTCTAAGCCCTGTCTGTGAAACCGGGCCTAAATCTTATAGGCAATTAAAGGGTTAGTTCACCCAAAAATAAAAATTCAGTCATCTTTTACTCACCCTCATGTCGTTACAAAAGCACAAGGCTTTTGTTCATCTTTAAAATCTGAGAGATTTCCCGTCTATTCACCCTAAACTGTGATGCGTCAATACTTAGTATTATAACAATAGAAAGTATTGTAAAAGAAATCCATATGAATTGAGCGGTTTAATCCAAAGTCTTCTGAAGAAACACGATCGCTTTATATGATGAACAGATTATATATAAGCTTTTATTCACATATAAACAAAGAAGTCAAGTATGGTAAATAGAAGCTAAAGCATGCTTGACTTTCAATGAAAGGACAGAGATCTCTCAGATTTGTTTTTTGAAGATGAATGAAAGTCTTATGGGTTTGAAATGACAGGAGCGTGTGCACAATTTTCATTTTCATTTTGGATGAACTAAACTTTTTCTCCATGTCTATTTATTGCAAACACTAATGTTAGCACAGATAGTTCTAGCATCATCAGTAGTTGAAAGTTCTTCGATCAGGGTATCCGTGTACTTGTTCACAAACTTCTTACACAGTGATTTTAGGAACCCGATCTCATCACAGACCATCGACAGCTTCTTTTTAATGTCGTCCTGTAGGAAAGTGACAAGCACACTTTAAGCCACTAGTCTCTAAGTATTCTCTAATACTATAGTTTCTATATTTGAATAACATTAATTTAACGTATAAAAGAGTACTTGTACTAACCGGAGTTGCTCCATTGGATATCTCTCTTTTCAACTTCTTCATGGCCCACTTGCAAGCCCAGCACATTCCAGGGAGTTGTTCTCTTTGTATATCACCCTAACAAGACAACATACAGGATTTTAGAGTCAATAGTTTAAATATGACAGTTAGAGCCTAGCAGTTCAAATCTGACATGACTAGCTGTTTCAAAACTGCTGTCAAGCTTCTCTGCATCTTGCAAACATTCTTGGAGCTTCATTGGTAACACTTTATTTTGATGGTCCACTTTAGACATTCTACTAACTGTAAGTGACTTTGCAACTACATGTCAATTAGCAGTCATTAGAATATTAGTTGACTGTCTGCTTAATATCTGCTAACACTTTAATTTGATGGTCCCCAACAGGCCTACTGACTATAAGTAACTTTGTAAGTACATGAATTTATACTAATCCGAACAACTAACCCTTACACAACAGTTCTACTAATGTATTTGCTGTCACAAAGCTCTCTGTCTATAATGTTCATTTCCACTAGATGGCGCTTGTGTAGTTCAGCACTCATTTACTAAAGCTACCTTTGACTAGTCTAATTTTGTATATTTTGACTATTTTATAATGTTTATTTTGATTTCTGTACTGAACTGTTGTTTATTTGAGCAAGATTTATTCTTTCTAAGAGTTTTTTTTTGTTATATTTTATTTTATTCCCATCATGCTTTTGTATGTCACCTGTTTTGTCATCCACATGAAGAGATAGAATGATGTAATCATTGAAAAGTTAAAGGTGTTTCTCTCTGTAATCATAAGCCACCCAACCAAGAATCTTCAAGATATAACCCCCTCTCTTAGCTCACAAGCAGGCAAAAGTGGTATGTGAATATATATATACTGATTTAGTATTAACATTAATGTGCTCCCTATTGCCATAAAATATTGTCACACTATAGCAACGCTCTCCCATATATTTTGCTATTATAACTGCGTTTATTTCCGTCGTTGGTATAAGTTGCTGTGGGTGGTCATAGTCAAGAAATGTAAAGTTTTCAAAAATCTCGCTGATAACGTTTCTTTAGTCACTCGGCAACCCTACAGCCTTGAACCCCTGTAGGAAGTCCACCTTTACAATACTGATACACAATAATCTGATGAATGCAGTCCACTGTGCTACTGTACAACTGAACATAAAATGGTAAACCATGATAAACGGTGTTGTGGACAACTCACAGAGCTTTCTTCAATCTCATTTTCATTAGACTCTTCTTTGTGCATTTCCCGATGAAAAGCACAAACTGTGAAGGAAAAATGCATGAAAAATTTAACACAAAATAAGATAAACACAGACTGATAAAGATAAGTAACTGTTGGTCTGCTAATTTTACCTGAGGATATCAGCAGGGTGACCAGGATGATACTTCGCAGCATCTTGTCTGGCAAAAGTGTCTGAACGCAGTGAAACTCTCCACTTGATTATTTGAAGATCTTTGGTGCTACTTGGTTTAAAACACCTCTTTGTTCAACCAGAAACCACAGAAATTTTGAGACCAGTAACACCCTGAACATCAAAACACACTATCACACTTTTTTTTTATCTTCCTGTAAGCTATGTGTGATATACCCATTAATCATTACCACCAGGGTGTCGTTAACTTTTTTGCTCACCAGCCACTGTGGCTAATGGTTTCCAAAGTTAAAAGCCACTCAGCATTTTCATTGGCCATAATTTTGACATCAAATACCATGGGTGGAAATTGCCATATAGATAATATTAAAAATATCTCATAATTTGGCAGCAGGTATATTAGGCTGCTGTCACTTTAAGACTTGACACATGGATTATACTGTTCAGGCCCATTCACACCAAGAACGATAACTATAAAGATAACTATATTAGTGTCCACACTAGCGGACGATATCATTCTGTTTATTCTAAGTCAATTTAAATGCTCAAGCTTGTTACAGCAGGATGGATTCTGATTGGCTGTCAGTGTTTTTATTGTTCATCAGCTGGATAAAATTGTTCTGAAAGTGATTCCAACGATATAGTTTCTCTGTGCTGTTATCGTTATAGCTGTAGTGTGAACCATTCTTTTATATTGAGAATGATTTTTAGAACTATATCTTTATTGTTATCTTTAGTGTAGCGACTGAGACAAGTTGCGATCCTATCTGACTTATGATAGCAACCTGAGTCGTAACAAAGCACTTTTTGCCAGAGGAGAACTGGCCCCCCGACTAAGCCTGGTTTCTCCCAAGGTTTTTTTTTTTCTCCATTTTAACACCTGTTTGCCACCTGATGTCACCTGTTGGAGTTTGGGTTCCTTGCCGCTGTCGCCTTTGGCTTGCTTAGTTGGGGACACTTGACAATTGATATTTGATATTCAACAGTGCTTTGATCTACCTGCATTGACACTATTCCTTAAGAGCTGCTGTGCAGCCAAAATAATGTACCAGTTATCACTGTAAAGCTGCTTTGACACAATCTACATTGTAAAAAGCGCTATATAAATAAAGGTGACTTGACTTGACTTGACAAGCCAGACACAATTATTTGCTATGGTTAACCAATAATTGTTTAAAGCACTCTGGGGCCTGTCCCCCATCCCCGAGAAGTTCTCAGTTTTATTGTGCTAAAGAATGTGGTTGCCACATTGAGAGCAGAGGAGAGACACAGGAAACGTGCATCTTTCCTGCATTATCCCCACAGAACACAGACTTTCCTGCATTAATTTATAGACAGACTGTTCTCTAAATGTACATGCACATCCCCGGGAAATGGTATCCATTATTACTGTTGTTGTATTGCACTCATTGTATTCACATGTTTTATGATACATTTAAGGTAACTTCAATTATGCCATGTTTAGTGTCTATGGGTTCGTATCAAGAAGATTTAAATGCTTGTGTATGCGGTATGTCCATACCTGTGCAACACATCAGTATTACAAGAATGTTTAATAGTTCTTCTTCAAAACTTAAACAGTTAAACAGTTAATCTTGTTCTGTCGTAAAAGCCCTGACAGGGGGTGTGTTGTCACCTAGAAAAACAACATCTTCATTGGTCACATCAACCCTAAGCGGTTAGACTTTGACCAGAGGTTAAAAGCTAGATTACAACACCCCTCTTCCTCTCTTTCTTCTTCTTCTTGCTTTTGGGACGCCAAGGCCTGTGGGCCTGGAAGGACTGTAAGCCTAGGCCTGCAACCCAGCCATGTGCTCATCTGTGAGAGTGAGAAAGGACTCCTTCCTTACATAAAATAACTTTTCATTAGATATTAGTACCTATTTAATAGATACTAGTGGTTACTCATTCGTTACTAGTATTTATTTATTAGACCAAAGTATCTTTTGTAATTGTTACTAGTAACAATTCTTATCTTACTAGTCAACTGCTTTTTTTTTTTTTTTTTACACGTCTTGTTATTACTAGTCAGAACGCGCACTGCAGAGTTCAATTAAAACTCTTTACTAATAAAATAAAAAATCTTTCTAGTAAAATAACTAGAATCTATATAGTACTAGAATCTAATAAATGTGTACTAGCATCTATTGAATAAGTACGAGTATCTAATAAATAAGAACTAGTACATTTTAATAATTAATGTTAAAGCAGCTTTCCATAAACACTTCTCAGTTCCAGCCCTAATAATGTAGGCCTAATGCCAATGTACTCAACTTACCCAACTGGATTAAAATCGTTTTGTTGTAAAAAAAAAAAAAAAAGTTATACAGGTATGGAATGACATGAGGGTGTATGTGCAATGATGATTTTGTGTGAAGATTCCTTTAAGAGGGCTGGTTCATCTTCACCAGCACCTACACGTGTCATGTAGAGCACTTGATCTGGTTTTCACACTAGTCCCTTGCCACAACCACCAGACAACTAAACAGTAATGTTTGACAAACAATTCACAGACACACAGAACATTTTAATCACTTTAAAGGCTTCAGACAATCAGCACTATTAAAATAATATAATTTCTTGTCCATTGTGTCTTGAAAAGCAGTACATGTAGCTGTTATCATTTCCTTTGAACCAGTTTTAGAAGAGTTTTTTTTTCATGTTTTGTGCGCAGTTGTGGCCTAATGGTCAGACTTGTAACCCGAAGGTTGGTGGTTTGAGTCAGATTACTAGCAGGAAGGAAGCACTTTTTTCCACTCTCATTATTACACACAACTGAGGTGCCCATGAGCAAGGCACCTAATCCCCAATCATTCCCTGGGCGCCACAGCAAAAACGGCTGCCCTCTGGGCGTGTGTGTTCACTACTGTGTGTGTGCACTTGGATGGGTGAAATGCAGAGCACAAATTCCGAGTATGGGACACCATTTTAAAACTTCATTGTGATGCACCAGCAAGATTCAAGTGGATTTAAAGATGATCTCATCAGATATTTCAATGTTTCAGTGGCTGTGAGAAAGACATGACAAAAGAGGAAATGGCTTGTGTGGTTGTGTTGAGCTGAAAACCTCAATCATCTCTTAGCTGGCCACATTTTGTCTTTTGTTATTCAGGCTTTTTGCATCTTAAGCAATAGTAAATCCTACTGACTGGTACCCATGTTGAAATCAGCATACTTATATTATGTACACCACATTCACTTTGGTACATACTTCACATTAAGTGAAATTCAACCACCAAAAAAAAAAAAAAATTAAATAAAAATAAGGTTACACTTTATTTCGAGGGTCCCCTTTAGACATTCGGTTGACTTTAAGTTTTACCTACATGTTAACTAACTCTCATTAGAGTATCAGTTGAGTGTTCGTATACTGTTAGGGGTAGGGGTTGGGTTAGTAGATTTAGGGGTTAGGGTTAGTAGAATAAGTTGACATGTATACTTGTAAAGTTACTCATTGTAACGTCAGGGCAGAAACAAAGCAGAGAGAGAATCCACATGCAAGCACTACTTTATTAGAAATACAAACACAGATGGTTCAATCCGAGCACAAAAGTATAATCTACATGAATAAGTCAGGAACATAATCCACAAAGGCAGAAGAACAGCAACATGGGAACTCATAACTAGACACTCATATCAGAAACAGTCACAGCAAAACAAGGACAGACAAAACACAACTGAGACACAGGGGTATAAACACAAAGTGAAAGGAGGGCTAAACAATGGGTGAGAACCAAGCATGATAACTATGGAAACTAACAAAGGACAAACAGGAACTGAACACAGGAAGAGAACACAGAAACAAAAGGAACAGAAAACACTTCAAATTAACCCTACTGTTAACCTCAAATCTAACAACATTTTCCCCCACTAAGATCAATTTGACCCCAGCAATTTAAACCTCCAGATTATGATTTTATTTACAAAGGTTTATGTGTCAGGTAATTTATGCTTCTTTATTGACTACTCAAATAGCTCTTTAAATAAAACAATAACACCCCAAAAAATGTTAAGACAATAATGATTATTTTAATCACTACAAAGAATATAAATACATGCTAGAAAATACTAGCAATTGCTTGGGTTACTAGTTGTTATTTAATGCATTTGTTATGAGTGTTATTTTCTCAGAGAAGTTGAGGATGTATTAGGGGAGTTTTTTGGCCAGAACCAAATGACTGACGGTGAGTGTGTGATGGTGGGAAATTTCATTCACACTCGGTTGTTGCTCTAAAAATCTACATTCATATTAGATGGCCTCATTTGGCTGATTTTGCGTATACTCAGTCAGTCATACTTAAGTTTGCTTAGTTTTTCTCTCTAAACCATGTAGTGGTTAGAAGTGGCATTGTGGTTGCATAGTTTTATCTGGTAAGGTTTTACATGGTAAGTGCCTTACCTGGTACCTGAAAAAAATATCTCTCAACATTTAACCCTATTTTCTAAGGCTGTGATATTTTAAAATGTGTTCTGGGCTTGTTAGCATGGTCCAGCAAACCACTGTTGGTAAATGATGTAAACTACACCCTTTAGCTTTAGAAATCTTTTGTAACATTTATAAATATCTTTACTATCCCAAAGGTGCTCTATTGTAGGGATGGGCAAACACAGTCCAGAAGGGCCACTGCCCTGCAGAGTTTAGCTCTCAATTTTCTAAATTTATTCACCAATACCAATAGCTGATTATTCAGAATATCTGCCAGTATAGTGTGTGTATGTATATATATATATGTATATATATATAGAGAGAGAGAGAGAGAGAGAGAGAGAGAGAGAGGGAGAGAGCTTGGTTCCAAAACACTATAACTCCATTTTGATTAATTTGAGTAAAAATGTGTTTTCTTTACCAAGAAAGTGGCAAGATGAAAACCACTATTTTCTGTTTCAAACTTTCATATAGCATCTTTTGCGTATAAAAACATTAAAAATTCAAATCTACATTTTGATTTTCAAAGGTTTATTATAAAAACGGATTATTTTTTCCCCAAAATGCAATTAATCGTACTCACCTCTGTGAGATACTGTATATATTTATATAACCACAGACCTGGCAACTCTGGCTTGAACTACACGTGATTCATAGAGCTTGACCCCAAACCTTTGATCAATAGCGTATACTGACTATATAAAATTTTTATTGCAAGCTACATTTAATATCAAATATTCACCATATTATATTGTGAAGTCAAGCTCTGTAAGGCATCATTCAGAAATACCATAATCTAATCAGGCATGGCACTTTAAATGGCGTGATACTGCGAGAGGAACTCTTAACTGTGTCCTACATTTGGTAGTAGTCTCGTGGTTTGACACAAGAACCCTTCATTCAACTCCAACTACATCTAAATCTCATGCATCCCTGCCATAATATAGAATAATTAGGTTTTATTTAGACCTCACTGACAAAGCAATGCACTAAATAAATATGGTATAAAAGATTAAATGAAATGAAAGAAAACAGATCATTGATTGTTTTATTCATATATTTTTATTTAGTTTTCATTGTAATGCACATAAAATTCACAGTAATATTTTATTCTCTTTCACAAACTCTCAAAAGCAAGAACGAACTCCTTTATGGGTGGTTCTGGCCTAGAACAAACAAAACAAGTTATTCAAAACCTCCTAATTATTTTTATGTAGATAGATAGATAGATAGATAGAGAGAGATAGAGAGAGATAGAGATAGAGAGAGAGAGAGAGAGAGAGAGAGAGAGAGAGAGAGAGAGAGAGAGAGAGAGAGAGAGAGAGAGAGAACTTTTGGAGTGGGTATTTTTGTGGCACCTACTTGCAGGCATGAACTTTAGTACAAATGGTATTTGGCCCGTCATCAGTCATCAGCTCATCAATCAGAGTGCTCAAATACTTCTCAACAAAGTGCCTGCACTTAGATTTCAGCGGCCTGGCCTTCTCACAGGCTTTGTTCAGCTTGGTTTTGATTTCATCCTGAGGGAGATTATGTCATTAATAAAAGCTGTTGTGAAGGCACATACAGTTAAATACTGCGACAGCAATCACGACACCCACCGGCGTTGCTTTAGAGGAGATTCTTTTTTTCACCTTCTTCATGATGTATTTACATATCGCGCACTTATCAAATATTTGTTGTTCCGTCATGTCAGCCTGAAAACACATCATAATAGGAAACCGATATCAAAGCAGACAAGAATACAGCAGAAGCCCATCTCCAAATCTCAAGGAGACAATACAAAGAACTATGCTACTTATAATTAACTAGTTTATATATCACTACCTGTTAATCACATGCAACCAAGTAAAGCTTTCCCTCTATTTTACATAAGGTCATTGTTTTAAAACATATACTTGTTTAACAAACTATTGCCATCAGGAGAAGCTTACAAGGATTTCTTCAAGTTCATCCTCAGCAGAGTCCACTTCACGTATCTCCCAGTGAGCTGCGCAGACTAAAAATAAATAAACAATAGTTAATGCCTAATTAATTAATGACTCTTTATACATGTTGTCTTTTATACTGAAAGTTCTTGTGATTTCAGACCATGTCTATTAACATACAAGCAGCAATGCCATAAGACTAATAATTAAAAGTAATTTTAGAACAGAGAAGATTTTACCTGCATATATGAGCAAACTGACAAGAAAAACGTTCCGGAGCATCTTCGCAGATGATCTCTAACCAGCCTGAAGAAGAAGCTTTGAGAATTTGAACTTCAGTGTTCCTCAGAAGTGTGTGGAGGTCTTCTTATAGAGCTCTGCACTGACCACAGGTGAACATTTCTTTCCAACCACAAACCACAGATGTATCGATAGTTTAAAAAAAAAATAAAGGGGAATTTTGAGTAATACTAGATAAGATGATAATACTAGATGAGATAATATACTGATAAAACTAACCTTCTGTTTAAAACTTTGTTGCCATTCTTTGTTAAAAGTTGCAATGTTACTAATTAATTCTTCTGCTGAAAAAGTGCTCAAGATGGCTATTTTAATTACCAGCAGGCTGGTCAAGACCACAGAAAACAATGATCCAGCACTACTTGCAGGGTTTGAACCTATAACCTTTCAGTTACCAGCTCAGAACGTGAGGCCATATTATATCACAAGAACAGGAGAAACTACAACTCAAAATATCACCCCCACACAAAATACCACACAATTGTACTACAACTGGTACAGAAAATAAAAAATTTCATGACAAAAATTTTGTACAAACAAACACAAATCACCTTAAAAGTCACTTGTGGGGGTTGTCTGCATCACTAACTATGCCAGATACAAGGCATCTTTTTGGGACTGTGTTAAGTGGCTGATGAACACGTTTTCTTGGATGGTGGTGTGTAGGAAAGGTCAAGGATGTCATCATGGGGAATGTGTCGCCTCAAATCTTCTAAAATATCTGTAAGGCGATCAGTTACTGAATCTAGAAATGTCCCATCCTGTATGTGGCATGTCAAATCAGATATCTCCTTTAACAAGGTACCACATTTCTCCCTTTTTTCTGCTTTAACACTGGGGGTGATCAGGATGGTCTCTGAGGGACCAGCAGGAGATGGACTTCTCTCTGGACTGGAAGTGCAGCGGTCTCCCTCTGGACTATTATTGTTTTCCTTATTCTTCTTCAGAAGCTCTTCAACTTGAAGATCAGCAGAAGTCAGAGGAACTGTCCTAGAGTGTCCCAGGCAAACCTCGTCAAATGTGAAGAGAGGGTTGTTCCTGTACGCAGCGCTCAAATTATCCCAACTCCATCCAGGAACTAAGGTAAAAATAGCACAGAAATGCTGGCATGGGAGAAGATGTCTCTGCCAGTCCATGCAAGTACATGAAGGCATCTCGTCGCCTTTACCAAAGTTCACCAGATGTTCTTCCTGTGAAGTCTGACTGTGAACACTGAAAACGTTCTTCCCAGCAGACATTATGTCTCTTGCATTAAAGAGCAGCGATTCTTGGTGCCTTTTCATGATGTGTTGAGCCATAATTCTTGGTCTATCTCTTAGAAAACAAGGCACATTTCTGCTGTATTTGTGTGAGACACTTGAGCATTTGGTATTTAATTCAACGTATCTGTATATGGAAAACAAGATTTTTAGTTAGCTAAATTCATGTTTAGTTTCCAAATCATTGAATGAATCTCAAAAAAAAAAAAACATGTCTAGGTCATATTATAGCAAAATTTCTTTCTTGTGGGTTACGGTAAAATATAACAGCTGAATTTGAATTTCCACAACAATCAAGTACTTACTTTTTATAGAATTTTGGAAGGAAGTCTCTCATAATGACTATTAATGTTTCGCTCAGGCTGCAGTTTCTGTGACCTTTAAGGTATGAATGCTTCAGGATATCCTTTTGTCTTTCAACACCTTTATGTGTGAAGATGGCCACATTCAGGTTTTTATTTCTAAAAACATTTACCCATCTCTAGTTCAGGAAACACAAGTGCATAATATGCATCATACTAGTTTTCACATCATTCTTACCGATTATAAATAGAACTGACAGAGAAGTAATACGCTCACCTCTGCATGACAAAGCCATTTGCTGAGAAACCTTCTCAGTTTCTCGTTTGACTGCCAGTCTGGATGTTGTTGAAGGGAAACAGTGCTGTTCTCAAAGTCCTCATTGGTCTGAGAATCTGCAATAGCCCTTAAAAGATTAAGAACCTTTTCCTGACACGTCACACCATTTTCCTTTTTCCTTGTCCACTCCATCCATGCCTTTTCTCTGTGAAAATCACAGAGGAGCACTTTAGAACCTATAATGACAAAGATGTTGTTCACTCGTCAGATCCAATATTTTACAGATTTTGTTGTGTCTATCTTCTCATACGGCTCATAACTCAATGCAACAGCCTGCACAACTACAAGGTTGGGTGGCCGTAAACCAATAATTTAACATTCAGATGTTATGGCCCTTAACATTTCTAAAATCAAGAACTGAAATCTATATAGTATTAATCACTATTGCTCCTATTACTCATGACACACAGGAATTTACATATTTTTACTAAACTTCACCTGAAGTGATATTCAATTTTCCTGAACATCATATTTGGAACAGCATTTAAAGTGGTCCAAAATCTGAGAAGACATTTTTTATATTTTTCTTTAAAAAAAAAGAATCTACTAACAGCAATATTATAATCAAAATGATGTATTCATGAGCATCGTGCCAGAAATGACATTTCTAATTATAGGGGACCTATTATGCCCCTTTTTACAAGATGCAATATAAGTCTCTAGTGTCCCCAGAAAGTGTTTGTGAAGTTTCAGCTCAGAATACCCACAGATCATTTATTATACCATGTTGTACATGCCAATTTCTGGGCATTTACAAACCAACAAAACATTTGATTATCCCTATCACGCTAACTTGACATTGCAGTTCTTTGTCATCATGAAAGTTTATTATTTGGATGCATTTCACACTAGGCAGGATTGCCTTGAACCAAGCCCGAGAGTGCGATTGTCCCCCCCCCATCCCCACTCCCTCGCTGGCCTGCACTCACATTGCACTTAATGCCTTTTTTGACACATACTCCGATTGCAGTGTGTGTTGCAGTATGTATGCGATGCAGGAGCGTGCTATTGTGCTTTCACATATGACACGCTTGCAGTGCACAACTGAAAGTTGTTACTGAACATGGCTTGTCAGCATTGCGATTCTCCTATACACATCTTTCAACATTTAATTAAATCCATTACTTTATATTTATATAGTCTAAAGCAATAGAATTGTATATTACGTTGCTCACGCAAGTGGCAAAACATTAAAACAGGCTATATGTTAAAATCACAAAACTGAATTAAAACTTAACAGATAAACGTGGTTTTTTTTTTTACAAACTTCTAAAAGTACCTTTAAACACCTCCACAAGAGCACTGATTTCTGCCTCACAGAAGTCCACCAGGAAGTGTGATGGATTCCAGTCTAAATTCCACTCCTGAAACACCTTCAAGGCTTCTGCAATATCTTCTTTAGTCTCTGTCGGAGTGACAAACACTCCAACAGCAGCATAGCTGACATTTGTCCTCACCCACAGAAAGAAGAGCGGCAGTGAATTTCTGTGAGGCAAAGACAAGTAAATCGTTTTGAGATTTTTAGATGCCACGGACCCCCAAATATGATCACCCTCATGAGAGAAACCCCCATCCAATAGTTTAAAAGGCAGCTATTTATTTTCAAGTATAAAACCCAAATAATACTGTGGACAAATTAATATTATAAACGTACTGATTGTTACATTTCGTTTTTACTTCTATTCTCTGTAGTTCTGTACTGTTATATGTATTATTTAATTCGAAATGTATTTATTTTAATCATTTTTGTAGTTTAATAAATTTTTTTTGCTTGTTTAGTTAATTTTTTTTTTATTCCAGATTTTTTCTATTCACTTTGGTACTATTTTCACATCTAAAGTGTACATTTTCAAAACTCTTAGTACAAAAATACTGATCTCATGCTCTCATTCTAGTTGTACATATTTTCATTCTACATAATCACTGTGTAAAAACACAAGATCATTGTGATATGTAATGGGAACATTTGGTTTAATCACCACATGATTTTACATTACAGTATGTATGCCATGTGATTCTGTAACCAGATTACCAAGGTAGAGACTGTAACTCACTCTCATAAAGGTCAACTACAGTCAATTTAGTCATATGGCACAGTGAGAACATTTACTGTGTTGGCAGTAAACAGTTCTAGCACGAAACCTCAGCCATTTCATCACATCTTTTGATAACACATTGAATAGACTATTACAAACATTATGGATTTTATGACAATTCTGTAAATTAGGTAATGAAAGAAATGTGTATTTTCATTATTTTTAGTCAGATGCATTTACACTGTGACTGTGCCTCAGATGCAATCAACTCTGTCTGTGTTTGTAAAGGTGTATACGTATGGCCCACAGAAACTGATGGGTGTGAATGACAAAGAAACAGCATTGCTCAGAGTAGATCGATCTCCTGTGGGAGTTCCTAACAGGGTTCTATTGTTTGTAGCCCTTTTGTCTTCATGTATAAAGTTCTGTCTCACAAACAGAACTTTGGGTTAAGATCTTTTGAAGGCTGACACACTGACATCGATGCTGAAGAACTGTGCTACACTACTACCTTCAATAAATTCTTCTCCCCACAAAAACTCTGGTCAAGCTTACTTACTTTATGTATTAGAGAGTGTTAATTTTGGCAGCCATTTGTGATTTGGTCTTAGTCTTTATCTTCAGACAAAAATGCACCTTAGTCTTCTTAGTCACACTCTAGTCATTTTTGTCTTTCATATTTTAGTCTAGTTTTAGTCGACGAAGTCATTGCATTTTTGTCAAGTTTTAGTCATTACTTTTAGTCAAGCTTAGTTACCAACATTAATTTTGATAGCTGTTTTATATGTAGTCTTTAGACAAAAGTCATTATAATTTTTCTCTTTAGACCAAGTCATTAAAGCTTGTGAAAAATTTGAATCAAGGTAACGGGCTGTATTGACATTGCACTCTTAGCAGTAGCACTTGTGCAATTATATCTCTTTTCAGTGGTTCTCAAACTTTTTAGAGTGTTGTACCCCCTGAGGGATTTAACATCCTTCTGTGCACCCTCTCATATCCACTTACTGCAGTTACACCTTTTTCATTAAGGGACAATATTTGCCCTCTTAAATAGATTTTTCCAGTGAATTTTTTTTTACCTTTATAAAATCAATAATGCTTAAAAAACTTCAATAAATACAATGATGATAAAAACGAAGTGATACTTTTAAATATTACATTAAACCACCAATAGGTGGCAGTAAGTCACTGTTTTTATGAGTGAATCATCGAGTTATTCATTCCTTTATGATCAAAGCAAGCGGCTGTATTTATGAATGATGAATGGGTCATTGAATCATTGACAATTCGTTCAAAGCCGCAGATTCATTCACGAAACACCGCTTGTGTGCTGCAGTTCTGCTGTGGCTTTCGTTGCAAAATAGAGCAAAAATACTGTCAATGCTGTTTAAAATGTACATCACTTAATATTACCCTTTTGTTTGTTGAAGTGTTGTATAAAATCAATGTCATATTTGAAATCGTGTGGATATTAGGGAAACATTGCATTCTTGTATGGAATCCCAAGCCTGCCAAAATTAAAAATAAATAAATACATAAATAAATATACAAAGAAATCTAAAAAAGTAAAAATAAATGAATAAATATATAAATAAATAAATAAATATACATAGAAAAAAATATATTTATACATTTATTTTCTTATTTATGTATATATTTTTTCTTTTATTTATTTATACATTTATTCATTTTGATTTTTTATTTATTTCCACATTTATTTATTTATTTGCATATTTGTTCATTTCCACATTTATTCATTTCAACATTTCTTTATTTTTACATTTATGTATGTTTACATTTCTTTGTCCATAGGGTAATGAGGAGTGCGTGGTTTACCTCAGACATAGCAATCGAGCTCAGAGTAGGCGAGAGTGAAGCGTTGAGGCCACAGTGACACCTTGTGGTGTGCCCGAAATTGTGTAGCCTACTGACGTTGATACTGGGATGAATGATTTGGATAGGTAGTATGGTCAAAATCTTATATCACGGGTTAAGTAATATCACCCTAACTGTACTGTGTGACATGGATAGGCTACTCTTTATTCCGGACATGGCCTTAGAACATCATTTGGTCTGGACTTGTAAAATGTCCTGCGCTGGCAAATATGAACAGCAACATCTTCAGCAGATATGATAATAGGGATTATGAAATGGAAGCGCTTGTTATTTCCCATTGTTAATCATTTAAATGAATGGGCTTGCGTTTGATTAAGATTCGGACACTGGTCAGAACACGGAAAGGATCGAAGCAGTGCACATTTAGGCTACAGTGAGGTCCATAGGCCATACTACCCATCCATATCATTCATCCCAGTATCAACGTCAGTAGGCTGCACTATTTCGGGCACACCACAAGGTGTCACTGTGGCGTCTTTTTTCGTCAACGATATTGCATGTGTTGTTTTAGTCACGTTATCATTAAACGACATTAAGGTCGTCTCTCGTCTAGTCTTAGTCGAAAATTTTTTAGTCATAGTTTTCGTTAATGAAATTAACACTGCTCAGTGCAGACTAGAGAAAGCGCGTGTGCGTGGTTGCCAGATTGCAAAGATTAAGTAAAACATGTTCTTTTAATAAAAAGTTTACTTTTGATGATCTTATGTGATATTAGTACTAAGAGTTTTGAAAATTTACCAAATGCTTGTGAAAACTGCACCAAAGCAATTAAAAAAAACTGTATTTCTTATTTTTATATTTCTTACATTGCATTTATCTAAACATTTCCATGGGCCCCCTAGCACTCCTTTGTGGCACTCTAGGGGCCAAGTCATTTAAATTAAAATTTCCTTTATTTATAAAGCACTTTATTCAATACAGATCGTTTCAAAGCAGCTTTACAGTAATAAACAAAAATTCGCAATTGCATTATAAAGTCAGAATTGCAAGATATAAGCTTGCAATTGTGTTATAAAGTCAGGATTGCGAGATATAAACTCACAATTGCATTATAAACTCAAAATTGTGAGATATAAACTCACAATTGCGTTATAAAGCCGGAATTGCGAGATTTAAACTCGGAATTGAAAATTATAAAGTCAGAATTCAGATATATAAACTTGGAATTGTAAGTTACACTATATTGCCAAAAGTATTGGGACACCCCTCCAAATCATTGAATTCAGGTGTTTCAATCACTTCCATGACAACAGGTATATAAAATCAAGCACCTACGCATGCAGACTGCTACTACAAACATTTGTGAAAGAATGGGTCGCTCTCAGGAGCTCAGTGAATTCAAGCATGGTACCGTGATAGGTTGCCACCTGTGCAATAAGTCCATTCGTGAAATTCCCTCACTACTAAATATTCCACGGTCAACTGTTAGTGGTATCACAACAAAGTGGAAGCAGTTGGGAGCAACTCAGCCACGAAGTGGTAGGCCACGTAAAATCATGTGAAGGCACACAGTGCACAAAAGTCACCAACTTTCTGCGAAGTCAATAGCTACAGACCTCAAGAACAGTGTGTAGAGAGCTTCATGGAATGGGTTTCCATGGCCGAGCAGCTGCATCCAAGCCTTACATCACCAAGTGCAATGCAAAGCGTTGGATGCAGTGGTGTAAAGCACGCCGCCACTGGACTCTAGAGCAGTGGAGACGTGTTCTCTGGAGTGACGAATCACGCTTCTCTGTCTGGCAATCCGATGGATGAGTCTGGGTTTGATGGTTGCCAACAGAACGGTACTTGCCTGACTGCATTGTGCCAAGTGTAAAGTTTGGTGGAGGGGGGATTATGGTGTGGGGTTGTTTTTCAGGGGTTGGGCTTGGCCCCTTAGTTCCAGTGAAAGGAACTCTTGCTTCAGCATACCAAGACAATTTGGACAATTTCATGTTCCCAACTTTGTGGGAACAGATTAGGGATGGCCCCTTCCTGTTGCAACCGGACTGTGCACCAGTGCACAAAGCAATGTCCATAAGGACATGGATAAGTGAGTTTGGTGTGGAGAAACTTGACTGGCCTGACCTCAACCTGATAGAACACCTTTGGGATGAATTAGAGCGGAGACTACGAGCCAGGCCTTCTGCACTTCTAGAAGAATGGTCAAAAATTCCCATAAACACACTCCTAAACCTTGTGGAAAGCCTTCCCAGAAGAGTTGAGGCTGTTATAGCAGCAAAGGGTGGGCCAACTCCATATTAAACCCTACGGATTAAGAATAGAATGTCATTAAAGTTCATGTGCACGTAAAGGCAGGCGTCCCACAACTTTTGGGAATATAGTGTATATAGTCGGAATTGTGAGATATAAACTCGCAATTGGACTATAACATCAGAATTGCAAGATATAAACTCACAATTGCGTTATAAAGTCAGAATTGCAGATATAAACTTGAAATTCGTTATAAACTCAGAATTGCAAGATATAAACTCGCAATTGCGTTAAAAAAGAATTGCAAGATATAAACTCGCAATTGCGTTATAAAGTCGGAATTGTGATAAACTCACAATTGCGAGTTTTTAAATCGGAATTGTGAGATAAACTTAGAATTGTGAGATATAAACTTGCAACTGTGAGGAAAAAATATCAGAATTGTGAGATAAAAAGTCGGAATTATCTTTTTCTTTTCTTTTTTTTCTTTCCGTGGCAGAAACAAGCTTCCATTCAATTCAGCTATAAAAAAAGGCAGCTCTGCAGAAAAGTGATGTCATCATCCAGTTCAAGTCAGCTGTCATTCGATAAGCGTCAGTGCAGTCAAATCAATAATATTGCTGAATGTTAAGTGTCCTCAATTAAGCAAGCCCGGACCCCAGTTTGAAAACCCCTGCACTACTACACATTAAATGACATTAAATGCACCAACACACCTGCCCGCTCGATAGGTTTCATCCAGTAAGCACACATGCTGTCCATACAGTAACATAAGCCTCCTCTGCCACGGCGTCTGCAAGCACAGCAACATCTTCACCACAGTACCATCCTCCTCCTCCTGAGAGGGTCTATACTCAGTGGCACAGCCCTCTTCTTTCCATGTGTTTACCAAGGCCTACAACATATAACCTATCAATTAATCACTTTGAATCAGTTTTGAATATAATAAAATTCCTGCAAGGCTGCAACAAAAAACATAATCAATGTTCAAACAGCGTCAACATGAAATTCAAATTGACTTTCTCTTGTGAATGAGTCATTCATGCATGTTATTCCAAAGAACAAAAACGTCTTTGTAATTTTTCTTCAAAATATTTTAACCTTCTCCACCTCCGGTACAACAACATCACCATTGCAATTCCTGGTGGAGATACACTAAAAATCCCACCACACATTTAACTTGGAAATACATCAGGTTACAGAAGCAAAAATGTTTTAAATGTGGTTTCATGTTGACCTTGTCTATTACAGTTTATTTGTAACAGCACCTCAATCAGGTGTCAGTCTTTACCTGTAGATTATGATGGTCTACACTGGACTTCCAGTTTCCTGCCTTGACCTTTTTTATGAAGTTCCAAATGTCTCTTGATTCCTGTAAGTTCAAGCAGAATAAAATTACATTACACAACATTTTCATAGCACACACTACCATTCAAAAGACTGGGGTCAGTACGGTATGTTGTTGAATGTTTTTAAAAGAAATCTCCTACGCTCACAAAGGCTGCGGTTATTTAATCAAAATATTTCTGTAATGGCAAAGCTGAATTTTCAGCATCATCACACCAGTCTTCAGTTACACAAGATCCTTCAGTGGCAGTGCTGCTTAATATTTTTGTGGAAACAGTGATACATGTTCTTCAGTATTCCTTGATGAATAGAAAGTTCAAAAGAACAGCATGTATTTAAAATAGAAATCTTCTGTAGCATTACAAATGTCTTTACTGTCACTTTAGATCAATTTAAGGCATCCTTGCTGAATAAAAGTATTTAAAGGGTTCCCACTCTTTCATGAACACCAGATTCAAGGACTTTCAAGGACTTTTTTTAGCACTGTTTATTTTATATCAAGCACCTATCAAATTCACATCACATATGGAGCGTCATGAAAAACCTCTTACAGTACTTAACATTTTGATCCTCCTATTGCATTTGCATCCATTTTAACCCAGAAGAGGTACAGAATCATTTGTACATTAATTTTGGAAATATATTAAAACCGTTTGCAGCTTTCTTATCCCTAACAATTATTCCACACTAGTTTTGGTTTTCATTTTTTAGGAATCTTTACTTGAGTAAAAACATTATAATTTAGAGAGAATATTATATTATATAGAATATTATAAATACATTTTGCAATTGAGTGTAATATGTACAATATATTATAGATATAAGCTTGCAATTCTGAGAAAAGAACGTCAGAATTGAGAGATATAAATGAGCACTTCTGGAAAAAAAAAAAAAAAAAAAAAAATCAGAATTGCAATTTATATATCACAATTCTGACTTTATAAGACACAATTGTGGCTTTATAATCATGCAGTTCTGACTTTTTAAAGGGATAGTTCACCCAAAAATGAAAATTCTGTCATCATTTATTCACCCTCAAGTTGTTCCAAACCTGTTTGAAGATCTCGGCCCCCACTGACTACCATAGTAATTATTTTACCTACTATGTTAGTCAATGGGGGGTGAGATCTGTTTGGTTACTGACATTCTTCCAAATATCTTTCTTTGTGAATAAATGATGACAGAATGTTTGGTTGAACTATCCCTTTAAGGACAAGTCACAGCATTTGTTGTCTGTCCCTTTAAGGCTCTTGCGCGCATCTAATATGTTGACATTCGATTTTCTCTTAACTTTTTACTTTAACTTTACACTTAACCGATGGTGTAAACCTTGTGTGTATTTGACAGTATTAGCAGAACACGATGAGAATGATAACTTTGTCCAGAAAATCAGCGTTTGACAGGCTTTTTGAGTGTGCGCGCTTTGGGTGTATTGCTCAGAAAAGCACGTGTCAGACCAGCATGCAGATAAAATGTTTAACCGGCAAGTCATAAAAATCATGCAAATAATAAACTTTTGTGATTGTGAATAACTGCAGTGTTCCGTGAGTATAACTCTACCGCTGTTTTAACATGTGATGTGAATGTATATCGCTTTGCATTACACAGTATGTTGAGACGGAGGCACCAAGACTGCAACTGACAGAAAGTAATATAGCACGATATTACAATATTTCTTCAAAAACAGATTGTGGAAACCTTTTAATCGTCCACGATTAAAATCGGACACACCTATAAGAATGTTCATTTCGGACACAGCAAGTGTCACAGCTCAAATGTCCAAACCCCGTCTAATAACAAGCAAGGGGAAGTACCGCAATGGAAAACACTCGGACACTGACTGTAAAATAATATTCCAAAACAAATATACTAGGACTAAGAGGGGCGTGCTATAATTTGTCACAAAATTTATTTCAAATTTAATTCAAGCACTTTCAAGGACCAATATTTGTTTTCAAGTACCTTCCAGGCCTTGAATTCATGTGTCTGAAATCAAAGTACTTTCAAGGTGCTTGGGAACCCTGTATTTATTTCTTTCAACAACAACAAAAGAAAAAACTAAAGAACAAAAACAAAACTTTCGACCCCAAACTTTTGAACAGTACTGTATTATTTGAAACATTTTTGCTAAAGAGAGCAAAACTTATTGGGACAACTGAACAATCAAAAGTTACATTTTTAAAAAGTTGAAAGTTAAATCTGTCATAACTTGAGATTCCGGCTACAAATGATTTTGGCATTCCTATAAGATCATTACAAATCACACTGTATGACATGGATCTAATAAACTTGGGTATGACATGTATGTAGACTGTACAATGATGACACCTGTTGAATCGAAGGCAACGACGCAAGTTAGTATAGATTAGAAGAATAAAACGTCATCAGCATGTGCTAGTGGTAAACAAATAAAGCAAGATGAATCACACTTTGACAGTTGTGGTTTTTATGTGCGCTGAAAAAAAGAGGAAGCGAAAGAGGAGAATATGGACTGACACGGTCATGGCTGGAGTTTGAGGCAGTAGTTTTAAGTTTTAGTGCCATGTTGCGTTGATCAATACGTAATATGTTGCATTTTTATTGGCTAGTCAGTAGATGTAGGTCGTAGCAGCAAACACACTGTGAGATGATCATGCTAAATTTCTGATACTGTCAGAAAACTATTGTGGGCTAACTTTAGTCACCTCCAAAGATAACCAGCGATACAGTGAACCTCTCACTGTATGACATGGGACCACTGTTTAGAAGCCGCGACCACAGAAATTGCCAAATCGTAAAGGTGTACCGGGCATTACGCACAAACCTTTCCATCAATGGGGTGGTTTTGATGCTCCTTAATATCTGGGAAACTGGCTGCAAACATTTCTTTTGTCTGCACACGCTTTGGATCTAGTCTTAGCGCTTCTCTAACAGCTGATGACTTTTCTCGTTTCTGGTACGGGTTATCCTCAGTTATCTGGCAACACAAACACCACAAAAAACACAAAAATACTTTAACTGTTTGTTTGCCATGAAATTTGACACTTAATGTGAAAGCGCTGCTATTATAAGGCTTGTTTAGGACAAAATCTCTGAATAACATGGAAGAGATCAATTTGATCAAAATATATCAGATTATTTCAGATTATTTTGTATCCAAATGCATTCAAAAATGTGTTGTTGTCACAAATGTTATACTGATCTGACAGTATTAAATGTTTTACCTTATACTCAGGAAACCTCACAATATGAATCACATTTATGGTCGCAGGACAACCCATTTTTTTAGTTGGTTGCATCAACCGTCTTGTTTTAAGGTATGAATATTCATGACCTTGTGCCTGAAACAGAAGACAAGTCATACAGCATAAATGTCATATTAGATATATGAGGTCAGTGAAAAAATGATCAGACATTTGTATGAGAAGCTCTTACTTTACTCTCCTGATGTCTTTGTTTGGCTTTGGCGTGCTTGTCTCTTCCTTGGTGACATACGTATGTCTTTTTCCCAATAATCTTAAAAGGCTCACCATTGAATGGCACAATCTTCACTTCCCACTGCAGCTGTTTTTCCACTGTTAGATCTACATTGGGAATAAAACACAGAGAAGAAGAAATTTGAGTGGAGCTGTATAGTTGCCATGTATGCCAAGTGGTTGCTAGGGCAATGCAAGGTGTTCTGAGTCGTTGTTAGGGGACTGGACAAGATAACTGATGACACAAAAGAAATGTTCAACAGATAAATCAATTATCAAGATAGTGTTTATAGTTGCAGTCCTAGTTATTAATTGCAATACGCTTGCTAGAAGGTTTGGGGCATTGGTAGGTCGTTGCTAGTGTGTTCTTGTTTGTTGCTAGGTGATTTTTGTTCATGTCAATGTATGGTCCATGTAATTCAATGTAGGTCTAAAGCGGTTTTACCTATTTTAATCCAATAATTTAGAAAAGCACTAAATGCGCAGGACAAGTTGCCCGCCAAAAAATTATCTAGTTGGGAGTATGAGCAACGTATTAAACATCATTAAAACATCAAACTTGAGATGACATCGTTTTTAAAACGTACCACTTTTCCCAAATGCACGATCGCTCTTCAAAACGATAAACTTTGTGTTCGTGTTCTCCTCATACTGCTGAAGACATGTATTGAAATCTTCAAGACACTCAAATGTTCCAACGCTCCCCATTATTTTACATTAGTGAGCAGGATCGCAGCAAGATTGTAACCTCCAAGGATGGTAACCTTCATACTGTGAAAGTCTCGCGATACCCTAACCACTGCGCTGGTTAGGGTATCTCGCGATAATTTATGTGTCTAGCATTCTAATGGTGTAAAATCGTTGAAAACAGAAGCAGCTAATTAATAACCAACTAGATAAGTAATTAGAAACCATATAAACTAATTCGATCCCGTATGTGACATCACGAACAAGTACCGAGGACAATGTGCCGAGTCAATGTGCCCTCCTCTCCAGAAGGTGGCGAAGAGGACACATTTGGCTTGATCTACTAGTGCAGAAGCAGAAACAGACGTCAAACGACAATGGTGAGCCAGCAAATTTCGCTTTTCTTTTTAAAATTGCTTATTTAAACTTTAATACATTTGTATTTATGGTATAGAAATGAATTATACATACATATTTAGATGATTTGGGCATTTGTCTCAATCGGAGTGCTTGTTAGTCAGTAAAGCAGGGAAGTTAGCTATAGTGTTTTAGTGTAGCTTATCTGTCTATCTAATAGGCAAAATATAGTCATTTTAAATGATGGATATCATAAATTAAATGTGTTTTATTTCACAGGGTCAAAGTCAGAGTGGAGGACAAGGACCTGGTGGAGGGAAGAAGGATGACAAGGTGAGTATTTATTTCACAGATATTCTCACTACTATTAAGTGGTTCATAAAAACAACATGAAAAGAGTCTGAAGAGATTTGTCTTGGAGAAATGTAGTAATTTATGCTGCCTTCGCGTGCTCTCGGAATTATTATATATACACGAGTTTCCTTGGTAAAAAATTGTACATAAACGCCCTCCCAGTTTTCGAATCTTGAAAGCGATGAGCTCGTAATCACGACTTCAGAAGTGGGAATAATCAAATTTCCGATAGCACGTGAATGCAGCATTAAAACAGCAGGGATTGCCTGCTGATTATTAATTTCTGTGCATTTAATTTTAGGATAAGAAAAAGAAATATGAGCCTCCCATTCCTACAAGAGTTGGGAAAAAGAAGAAGAAAGTGAAGGGACCAGATGCTGCTAGCAAACTCCCTTTGGGTAAAATAAACATTGTTATACCTTGACTAAACCTGATGAGAGGCTTATACATGAACAAAAGCGATTCATAAAATCATGAGGTGTCACTGTCATTGTTTTCCTCAGTCACTCCACACACACAGTGCAGACTGAAACTCCTCAAACAAGAGAGAATTAAAGACTATCTGCTGATGGAGGAGGAGTTCATCAGGAACCAGGAGCAGATGAAACCTTTGGAGGAGAAACAGGAGGTGCAACACGACTTTTATTGCATGCTTATTTCATTTTTTATATATATATATATATAATAATATTTTTCCATTTAGTATATTTTTTTTTAACCAAAAGAACCATAGTTTGGCCCAAATAGGCATTACAAAGTAGAATAAAATATTTAATGAAAGATCTTAAAGTGATGGTTCAATCAAAAATTAAAATTCTGTCATCATTTACTCACCCTCATGTCCATCAATTGACAGTTTATTCACCCCCAACTTGATTCAAAAATAAATCATAAAATAAATCCATATGAATCGAGCGGTTTATTTCAAGTCTTCTGAAGACACACAATAGTTTTATATGATGAACAGATTGAATTTTGACTTTTATAAAAATAAAAGAATTAAAAATAAAATTTTACATAAAAACATTGATAAGCGAACATAAACAGAAGCTCAACCGTACTTGCTTGATGCGTGAGAACAAACGTCATTGGTTCTTGTCGAAGCTCAAATGTGCTGCGTAATACACAAGAATGAATGTCATTGATTCTCATGCCTGAGCTTCCGTGAATGCTGTAAACATTGTCTCTTGAGAACACTTGGATTAAACTGCTCAATTCAAAAGGATTTATTCTATGATCTCTTTAACATTTTAAAGTGTTTGTGGGTGAATAGACTTTTAATAGAGGGACAGAAATCTCTCAGATTTCATTAAAAATATCTTCATTTATTTTGGATTTGGAACAACATGAGAGTGATTCATTGATGACAGAATTTTCATTTTTTTGGGTGAACCAACCCTTTAAGTCTAGAAACGAATCAAGATAAAAATCATGCCCAGCCCTAAACATAATGTTTTGTTTTATAGGAGGAGAGATCTAAAGTGGATGATCTCAGAGGGACGCCCATGTCAGTGGGTACTCTGGAGGAGATCATTGACGATAATCATGCCATTGTGTCGACTTCAGTGGGCTCTGAACATTATGTCAGCATTCTGTCATTTGTAGATAAAGACCTTCTAGAGCCCGGCTGCTCTGTGTTACTGAACCACAAGGTTAGTGAAAGTCTTTAAAATCACTGAAGACCTTTAGAAACTGGAAGATAAGTAGACATAAATATTGACTTATTTACTTGGTTTTATTTGACTACAGAAATCAATTTTATTACCACATTTTTATTATGCATTCATTGTATTCGTTTCGTTGTTAAATTTAAGTGATGTGAATGTTTGCAGGTTCATGCAGTAATCGGGGTGCTGATGGATGACACGGACCCTCTGGTGACTGTAATGAAAGTAGAAAAGGCCCCACAGGAGACATACGCAGACATCGGAGGTCTGGACAACCAGATTCAAGAAATCAAGGTAACCGATCAGACTTGCCATAATTTATTTATGGTTTATTTGAATAGGAACAAATACGATGTACATAGATAAAACTGAAACAATAGCCATCCAGTGCAAGTATCATAGTGCTTATAGCGAAAGCTAATTTGCAACACTCGTCCTTAGAAGGGCCTTTATAAACTAGCGCTATTCAAATCCGGACTGCAGGACGTAATTTCGCCATTTTATCATTTCTATAGTTCAAAGTGAGCGGAATGTCAAAACAATGGAGCGGTTCACACCATTAGCGCTCAGGGTCGTTAATGGTAGTGATCTTTCGCCGTTACATTTTTATCTTGAGCCAAACATGCTTCATTGAAGCTCTTTCCATTCTGTGCATTGCTTCTCTCCCCCATTAAAGCACCACATTAAGAGCTGCAGATGACACTGTTATTTTAACAACAGTAGCAGAAACATGGTGAGCAGCAAAATAGATACTTTTGCTAAACACTGCAGAAAACGAGAATCTGTCATACAGATGACCCTGATCGTTTAACTAAACCATCTTAGCATTATTAATCAGCATATCAAGAGCTTTTCATAATAAACAATGTTATCATTTGGAAGATTATTTAGAGATGACAAGGGAAGACAAAAAACTTACTAGTTAACTTTTTGTGCTCATGATGAGAGTATTCATTATTAGATTGTGTGTATATATATATATATATATATATATATATATATATATATATATATATAATTTTTTTTTTTTTTTTTTTTTTTTTTTTTTTTTTTTTTTTAGTAGTTCATTACTTTGAGCTAAAAATAAAAATGGTCCATACTTTTCTTAAGATGTGGGAGAAATCTTTTAGGTAAATATTGGTAAAATTCTTAGACATCACTGCTTTTTTTTTTTTTGTTATACATTCCACCACGAAAATGTATAACATTTGCAATGACTTTTAAAATTTAACTGAGAATCTAAAATCATTCCTTAATATTTCTCCTGATTTCAATAACCTTATCTTTAATTCTAATATTAAAGGATTCCGTTGCAGGTAGTTTTTTAATAGAGAAACCATATAGACTTTGTTCAGGCCAAGTTGACACTTTTTCTAAAGTTCTTATTAGCTTATTTCAAAGTGCATTTCAAAAAGTATTGTTTTTTTAATTGCCAATTTATCTCATGAACTTATGTCAGCAAAATTCTGAAGTAGACCGTCTATGAATCATGCAGAAGAACATTGGGAACGTAAATCAGCAAATTACATGAAATCAAAATTAATTCCATGGCATTTTTGACATTATAGGAGTCTGTGGAGCTTCCCCTCACACATCCAGAGTATTATGAAGAGATGGGAATAAAGCCACCTAAAGGAGTTATTCTGTACGGGGCACCGGGAACAGGTCAGTCTGATGGGTCTCAAAACCCAATATCGCATTCATGTGATGGTTTTCTTGTTTCTTAAAATGTTGACATTACATATTCTGGGTGTGCAGGCAAGACTCTTCTGGCAAAAGCAGTGGCGAACCAGACGTCTGCCACCTTCCTGAGAGTGGTGGGCTCAGAGCTTATTCAGAAATACCTGGGCGATGGTCCCAAACTTGTACGAGAGCTCTTCAGAGTGGCTGAGGAACATGCTCCGTCAATCGTTTTTATAGACGAGATCGACGCTATAGGCACAAAAAGGTGAGTCTAGGGATTTTGAAGCTCACGTTTTCATATTAGCTTGATTTATATACCATTTCATGCAATTTTATGCATCATATTGGCTAGCTTTATATACCTTTTCATACCATTTCATGCTTTTCATCTTCAGAAAGATTTTTTTTTTCCTCACTATATTGCATGAGAACTGTGTCTTGCTTAATAATGTGAAACAACCACTTTAAGTAGGTTTCCCATTTACCTAAGAAGACCTGGCAAACTATTTATAAGAAGTGTCTAATGGTCACCAAGGCTGCATTTATTGGATCATAAATACAGCAAAAACAGTACTTTTATGAAATATTATTACAAATTTAAATAGCTGTTCTTTATTTTAAAAATATTTTTAAATGTAATTTATTCCTGTGATGTTGAATTTTGAAAGTTGAATTTTCAGCATCAATTATTTTAATATGCTGTTTTGCTGCTAAAGAAACATTTCTTATCATCAATGTTGAATCAATGAAATAGAATTTTATTATATTTAAATGTACTCTTATTTACACATCATGCGACCATGTGTGTATCTCAGGTACAGATTAGACTGTCTGTATGAACACTGATATTTGCTGTTGTTCTTCTGCACTGCAGGTATGAGTCTAATTCTGGAGGAGAGCGGGAGATCCAGAGAACAATGTTGGAGCTGCTAAACCAACTGGATGGATTTGACTCCCGTGGAGACGTTAAAGTCATCATGGCTACTAATAGGATAGAAACACTTGACCCAGCTCTCATTAGACCAGGTGAATGAGTCAGCTTACCATATTTACTTCTGCTGTGGGTTTCACATGCTAATTAAATCAAAGTGGACTCACTGGCCAGAGACAAACGTCTGATGTCACAAACTTTAGTGTGGAGATTTTCAATTGTTTAAAGTGCACATAACTACATTAAATATAATACATTACTTTGTATACTAAGTAGGTGTTCCCTTTGTGTGATTCCACAGGTAGAATTGATCGTAAAATTGAGTTCCCGCTGCCGGATGAGAAGACCAAGCGCAGAATCTTTCAGATCCACACCAGCAGGATGACCGTAGCAGATGACGTGACTTTGGATGACCTCATCCTGGCTAAAGAGGACCTCTCCGGTGCTGACATCAAGGTAGCATCAAAGGCTTTTTTAAATGAAATAAAAGATAATCTTATTTCTTTTGCAGCTCGATTACATGCAAAAACAATTGCTGTATCCGAAACTGCATACTCTATTGTAAGTACTAGATTTGGTTTGCAACCATTAAAAAGTATGCTCTATATAGTATATGAATGTGTGTAGTATGAATGAAATTTGGCATGACAGTGACTATATCTGCCATGTTGTCACTGTCATGTGACCTATGGCGTCAGTTGTCTCTTCACTGCCATTCACAAATCCTCTCCCATGGCCTTATGGGAAATTGAAGTGTCCATTGAATGTGCACTTCAGAATCGCGGCGGAAGTAGTAAGTCATTCGGGTAGTTTTTACCTACTGCTTAATGAATACATGCATATACTTGTCTTACATACTGTTTTTTGCCTACTAAATAGTATAGAATTAGGCACAGGACACAAGGAATGCAGACAAAGATGATTTAGTTAATTTTGCCTTGTCCGACGTGCCTAAAATATGAACTACAGTACAACTTGAACAAAGGCCACCAATTGTGAACAAATTTGTATATGCACTCCGTTGTACTTAATAGTGATTTTAATGTGTTTTTCTTCCAGGCCATTTGCACAGAGGCAGGGCTGATGGCTCTGAGGGAACGGAGAATGAAAGTTACTAATGAAGACTTCAAGAAGTCGAAAGAGAACGTCCTGTACAAGAAGCAGGAAGGAACACCAGAGGGGCTCTACCTTTAACATGTCATTATTCTTTTTATAGTTACATTTATTCCTGATGTAACCCTCTGTTTTTCATTTGTGCTCAATGCCAATTAAATATTTCAGTTCACTAAGCCTTTACTGAACTCATTGTCTCATGATTAGATCCAGAGATCCAGCTGTCATTGCCTAGGGATGTGTCAGATCAGTTTCATAGTGATGCACTGAAATTTCCGAGTGGTGCAACCGAAAATAATTTTTGGAGGGCTGCGATCATTGACCGAAATGTTGATGTGTAATCAGCGCTTCTCCGACGTGTCAATTTCAGTTTCACAAGCTAATACGTGTAAACATGTCAGCTGTATGAACGCTAGGAGTTGAATGACTAAGATTTTTTAAGGCGACATTTATGTGAATAAAGTCGATATCAACTAGTCGCTGATAATGTTATTAATGAACAAATAAGCCTGAACCTCGAGCTGAGACTCGGACGTGGGTTGCCCTGTGCACAGCTATGGCATATGACACAGCTGCCCACAAGGCTGTTGCTCCTACATAAAAGCTTTTTATCAGTTCTTTTGTCTTTGGGTCGTTATATTTCTCACATATTTCTGCTCTTTCTAAATCAGATACAGATAACATAGCACAGTAAAGACACAGTACATTAAAAGCACAATACATTTATATGAAAGCATTAGTGATAGAGAGAAATTGCGTGTGAATTAATTCTACCTGGCAGCGTCTCTAATAGTGAAGCTTGTTACTAAGAAATATATGCTAGAACCTTCTAGGCTATTTTATTGATAAACCACTGAACAGTGTTGACAATACATTTCTGCGCTAACTGAATGTTTATGTTTGCACGTGATGTGTTGCGCTACTGTCTGTATGTGTGTGCATCAATGTAGCAGCGCATTAGTTTAGAGCAGCGATTAACTTGCGTGTACAATAAGTTGTTTAAAATGCGCATTCACCTGATAATATTGAGCATCCAGATAGCATAATCATGTCTTGTGGAGCACTCTCGGAGTATGCATTTATTTCTCATTTTAACTGTTGGAAACTGAGCGTATAAGTGGACTTAACCTGTCTTATTCTGTTGCGCCCTCTATTGGCCATGATCAGTGACTAGTCGAGGCCAAGCTTAAAGCGTTATGGCAGAGCATTAAAGTCGACTGGTCTGTGCAACCCCAAGTGAAGGCTAGGGCTGGGATGACAATTACTCAATTTAATCACCCGAGATCTGTTAATCTATGCTGTTCTATGCTGGCAAAATTCCACTGTACATTATATAGCACCTACCATTCAATAATCGCAAATGCTTTGTTACTTTTGATATGAAACAAAGTCTGAGCTTTCAAATTATGTAAATTCTGTATCGAAATTCAAACTGTAGTTTTGACGCTCTTTAATGTGGCGTGACAGCACTGTAGATCTCGCCCTAACCTTTTCCTCTTTACTACTATTTATAGTTTGAAATAAACATTAATGAACATCAGAAGTTATGTTGAAAAATACAGTAGCCTACAACTTACTATAATGTATCCTGTCTCAGATAATCACTCAATCAGTGTTTCAGCATCAGAAAGACGCCAATAAAACAGCTTAAACAATGTCATGGAAAGTTACATTTACTTCAAGAAAGCCATTCAGTGACCAAAACTTGTTGGTTTAACTAGAAAAATTGACTCTAGAGAGGAGCATTTGACTAAATATATGCACTATATTGCATAATCATTATATTTTTTGTACTTAAATAGCAAGTATATATATGAATTTGCTATTGCAACATCTTTAAATAAAAACAAATAGCTGCAAATGAGCATTTATCTTATGGTTAAGCATGTGTGGTTTGTATGTAGAAAACCAGACTCTTTGTTTTGTTTCAAAGTTTTATAATAGTTTCATAGTTGGACATTCAAAACACTTAGGTCTTCAATATCACCAAGTTTGGTCTCCACCTTATATATCAAATATACCATAGTGTAGCAGAACTATCACATAATTTAAAAAAGAAAATAAAACATGAGGATGCAAGATGTGAGAATGACTGGACACAAAGCCTACACAAGGTGAAGAAAATGAGAACGGGAAAACAATACCAGTTAACCGGTTATATTAGCACTGCAAAAACACTCCACAGATCTCTCTTAATGTTCACTTTGGTCTACATCAAGTCTTTGAATGTGATGATGGAGGTTTGGAAAACGAGTGGAAAAACGTGCACTGAAAACCTGTGGCCAGACATTTCACAAAAGACAAACGTCACACACGAATACACAACTAAAAGAGTGAACGGACCACATTTAAAGAAGAGCTGAAATAATGTTCCCTTGTGAAAAGGGCATGAAATCTCATCCAACGGACACAGTAAACTGACACATGCCTCTTTTTCCTCGCAGCGTTCAAGTTTGCAGTGCAGTTCAAAGATGGGACGACAAGATGGGAGTGGAAAAAGCATTCATTTCTATGGCTCACAAACTATTATCCAGATAAATACAGAAAATCTGTTAGAAATCGAGTTAAAATGTCCACTTGCGTTCTCCTCGTAAAGATCGGGTGAGGAACGGAGAACCGACAGCTTTATTTAGAAAAGCAATCGTGACAGTCGTGTGTGTGATTCATAGATAACGCTTATTTTCAAATGTGTAGTGAATTATGTTTTAGTAATCTCAGTCTAGAATCACGCTACACAAATAGAAGTAGACATCTGCGTCGGTTCCATTACAAAGAGAACCGGCCATTTTAAAAAGGGTGCTTAAATTGCAGCAATTTTCTTTCCTATTCCTTCCACTTCTTTTTTCTTAAATCACTACAAGCATTGCAATGGCAAATTAAAAACAAAACACAAACGAAAGCAAAGAACATACTCTGTAAAGACAAATACAATCATGATTGCATTCCTTTATTTTGCAACAAACCCAAATTATTTGCCGTATTAGTGACAAAAACCGAAAAGAAAAACCTCGGGTTTGTCGCTCGGTTGGAGCTAAAGGTGTGTGTTTGTGTGTTTCCGTATGTGGGGGAACGCAAGAGGGCCGTTTTGTAGTGTCAAGTGATGCCAACTGTTCGTTCGTTTACTCGTCTTCATCCTCCTCTTCTTCCTCTCCATCAGAAAGAGTTGGACAAGCGGCAAGCTGCCGATAACCGTCCAGCCACTTCTCCACCATTTGAGTGACAAGCGGGTGGTTCCGCCTCCTCGAGCTCTTCTGCATGGCCACCAAAACCCCGCCCTCCGTAACACAGCAGTCCATCCACTGCCTCAACATCCGCTCCTGCTGCTCCTCTGTCCCCATCTGACAGACACACATAGTAACCAGAGAGCTTGTCAAGGTATATTAGCCAATCACAATGCAAGCTTTTAAATAGGTTTCAAATAAGAGTGCAACAGTCAGGTTCCAGAAGTAAGAATGACATTCATTTTTTCCATAGGGAAATCAATGGTATTTGCTTCCATTGAAGCCATCAGCCCACTTTATTACAACTTCTTTTTAAAGCTGCATTCAGGAACTTTTTTTGGTTAAAAATGATCCAAAATCAATTTTTTAACATGTACATAACCAGCCAGTGTTCAAAACTATCTCTGATTCACAACGGTAAGCTTGTAATAATGTTTTATAATAAGAGCGACCTGGTGGATTTCCGGGGAAATTCGAGCATGCAGCAGTTCGTCTTTGCGTCATTACGTCATGTCTGTAAACAGAAACGAATGAGTTCCAGCAAGTAGCTATATCATGTGAGGATGCTGCTTGTAGTGAATCATTTATAGCCTTTTCTCACAGCAGCTGAAATAGCTAAACTTATCATTTTGACGGCAGATTGTAATCCAGAAAGGTCCAAATGACAATCTTCATTAACAACTGGAGTTTCACCCGTAGTCAAAAGCAAAAGACTTCGGACTGTGGAGTGGCTACAGATACTGAAATCTATAGGTAACGCTAATATACAGTCACGCAATGCTGATGTTGTTAACATTAACAATTTGAGAACAGACTATAACAATAATAATAATAATTTGCACATTTTTTGACGTGATTCGAGCTAAGCGATCATTAGATTTAAATCACCATTGGCAGCACGATTTATTGTAGGCCTAATGCTTTTTTCCTCAGTTGGTCAGAACAAAAGTGGCAGACATGTTACTTACTTGTTCAGCTGATATTTTCCAGTGAAAATTCTTATATTGTTATCTAATTTTCTGACAGGAATGTTGTAATGTTGTTCCGGGATCAACTAAAAATGTTTAAAATCACGGCGTGTGTGTGTATATGTAAGCAATAAGGTATGAGAGGCTGTGCTGTATCGTGAATAAGCACAGTAGGTCTCGAATAAGTCACGGCTGAAGGGGTTGCAGGCAATGCCCTTCAGCCGTGACTTATTTAGGATACAGCACTAGCCTCGAGTACCTTATTGCTTTTATAAAACGGTTACCACACAATACAAATATTAAAGCCAAAAATATGTATCAATGCAACTTTCATGAAGTAAACTTTCACTAAAGCCTTCCTTCCGCCGGAAAATAGTCCCTGACCGTGAACAGCAACAGAAGTTACATTATTACGCCATTAGATGGCGGCAAAGACTGTCTTTATGAGTGTGTCAGTCAGTAGTGAAGACATTGAAAAGACTGAATTGTTGTGAACACGGAACAAGACGCAACTGACAAATGCTTTGACTAGCGCTATCAGTCACGGGAAAACCCCTTAACTGTTAAAAGGACAGGATAATACACTGGACATTTAAACAGATTTTTTTTATTATGAACATAGGACTGAGCTGAAGGAAAATGCTAAATCTGACTGCAGGTAATAAACTCGCTCACTCGATTTCTTTCTCACAATACTTTTCTACATAATTACAGTAAGCTTCGATGAACAATATCAATTGAGAACATACAGTTTATGTTGCTAAGAGTGGTTGCTAAGGGTGTTGTGTAGTGATACACAGAACCGTTAGGTGAAGCGGTTGTAGCTGTGTTTTATCATGAATAAAACACAGCTATTGACTAATCAGAATCAAGGACAGGAACTAACCGTTTTATAAATGTATATATAAAATCAACATTTTAAGATAAATAGTTTTATATTTTTCCATCACTTTGAATTTGATTATGCTGTTTGAAAAGCTTATACAGGATGTAATATAAGTCTTTGGTGCAGTACCGATCTAACACTTCTGGGGGCCCTAAGCAAAACTTTGTGAAGGGGCCCCTGTCTCTTCTTAAAACAAAAAAAAAAACAAAAAAAAAACAACACAAATTTCCATAATCTTAAGTAATAATTACAATGGTATAATTATTACTATACTAATACTATACTATACTATACTTTTATATACTAATGGAATTAAAACATCATGGTAACAAACTGCAAGTTCTGAAAAACTTATATAAATATGTAAAGGGAAACCCATTTAAACAACATCTTTTTGAATTTTTTTTCCCATACTGAAAATTCAGACATAGTGCCTTAACACAAACAGGCCTTAACACCTCTTAAATATTCATGATCTACAGAGTGTTTTCATGTCAGCAGAGCTGTTCTCACCTCTTGTGCAGACAGAAAGTGGATGTGCAACAGTTTTCGCTCACTGTCAACCAATGGCAGGAAAGTGACAGTGACATCATCGTCTGTGTTCAGGTTAGCACCAGCACCTCGATTATCGTAGCCATCGTTCTCCATGGCAACCAAAGCAGAAAAGTGTCCGCGTGTGTAACCCAGGGCGATAGGGCTCTTCCAGCAGAAACTTTGCTCCCATAACAGAGGCAGGTATACACCTACAAGACAACAGCCAAAACAAACAGTAATTACAGAAACTCTGTGTGACTGACCCCAAACACCAACACTCTGTTTGAAGTCAGCAGAGTGTTGATTGTTTCTGCTGGCAGTTTTATCATTATAGTAGCAAGAACAGCCTGCCAGTTGCAAATATAATAGATCACACAATTCTTGGTCGACACAGTCAAACACCCACAGAATAATGCCAATGTGCTTACACTAATCATTACTGTGAACACTGACAAAATTAATATAATCTTTAGACATGTACAGTGACAGGCTCTTTATAACTAAAATAACACCTCAGCCTCGCCTCAAAAAGTCAATTATTTAGATGAGATTTGGCCATTTGTAGACTTTTTAGATTTAGATTTGTTTACATACTAAACTAAAAATCTTTCATAAAAACAGCAAAGTTAATATTGACGTCATTATTATAAACATTTATTATAATATATATATATATATATATATACACATATATACACATACATACACTATACAAAAGTGGCTTAGATTTTTTCATGTTTTTGAAAGAAGTATCTTATGCTCACAAAAGCTGCATTATATCAAACATGCAGTAAAAACGGTAACATTGTGAAATTACATTACAATTTAAAATAACTTCTCTATCTGAATTTATTTTAAAATGTAATTTATTCCTGTGGGCAAAGCTGAATTTTCAGCATCATTACTCCAGTCTTCAGAAATCATTCTAATATGCTGTTTAAGAAACATTTCTTATTATTATCAATGTTGAAAACAGTTGTGCTGCTTAATACTTTTGTAGAAATTTTTTTTTTTTCAGGATTCTTTGATAACCAGAAAGTTTAAATTGGCATTATACTGGTCATAGATATGAGAAATAGCTATTGAAAACAGAGCAAACTGCATGAAATATCTACACATTAGTGTAGCATACTTAAAGGCAGCTCACCCTGAAAGCGTGTGTATCCCAGCGTCTCTCCTCTGAAGCTCTTGTAATATTTCACACCGTACACTATGATGGGCCTCCGAAGGATGTGTGCCAAAACAAACACATGCGTCTGCTCTAAACTCGCACCCGGCTACAGGCAGAAGAAACAATACAGAGAGAGAGAGAGAGAGAAAGAGTATAACAAAAATAAAATGGTAAAACTGTTTTTCCACTTTACTAGGGAAACCTCAATCCTTATTATGAAATATGAAAAAAATAATTCAACATAAAACATTATTTGCAACTAGGGGTGTGCACAAATAGTCAAATTCGATTTATAATAATTATTAGAAAAATAAAAATACCATTCGAATTTTGCTACATGTTGCGTTGCTGGCCGTAAATGCAGTGAATCCATGATAAATCCTAAGCACGCAACCTAAAACTCACAGTTATTACTACATGCATTGGGTGGCGCTGTGGAGCGTGTAAACAAGATTATATTTCATCACAGAATGTAGTTGTTTGCCTCTAGGTGTAGCAAAGTTTTAATTTGATTAAAATGATCTTAAGTGATCTTACTCTTATGATCAAATGAATCAACCTGTGTGCAAACACTGTTGAGTGAAACTGAGCTATCATAATATCATCATATGAAATCCAAACACCAAACACCGAAACACCATCGTTACTGACCAGATGAATAAGGAAGGACAGGTGTCCATCACTGCATTCACAACTACAGGAAAGTGTAGCTGTACCGAGAAAAGAATTTCGCTAATAGCAAAATGATCAAGACATATGCTTCCTTTAAGTTTTGTTGAGGGAGATGGGTTTAAGAACAGAAAACACAAAGTGCTGTACGAAACTTCACTTAGCACATCGTTATCTTTGTGTCCCTGCAACGTCTGTGTCGGCAGCCACCCTTATTGTTATCAGACTGAAGAGCCACTTTCACCCGAGCATGTAGATATTCTTGTTTTTCTCAACATGTGAAATAATATAAACATGATATAAACAACTATATGCCGACTAAGGTCTGTGTGTATATATATATATATATATATATATATATATATATATATATATATATATATATACATACACACACATACACACAGTGGGTACGGAAAGTATTCAGACCCACACACAGCACCCCATATTGACAGAAAAACACAGAATTGTTGACATTTTTGCAGATTTATTAAAAAAGAAAAACTGAAATATCACATGGTCCTAAGTATTCAGACCCTTTGCTCAGTATTTAGTAGAAGCACCCTTTTGATCTAATACAGCCATGAGTCTTTTTGGGAAAGATGCAACAAGTTTTTCACACCTGGATTTGGGGATCCTCTGCCATTCATCCTTGCAGATCCTCTCCAGTTCTGTCAGGTTGGATGGTAAACGTTGGTGGACAGCCATTTGTAGGTCTCTCCAGAGATGCTCAATTGGCTTTAAGTCAGGGCTCTGGCTGGGCCATTCAAGAACAGTCACGGAGTTGTTGTGAAGCCACTCCTTCGTTATTTTAGCTGTGTGCTTAGGGTCATTGTCTTGTTGGAAGGTAAACCTTCGGCCCAGTCTGAGGTCCTGAGCACTCTGGAGAAGGTTTTTGTCCAGGATATCCCTGTACTTGGCCGCATTCATCTTTCCCTCGATTGCAACCAGTCGTCCTGTCCCTGCAGCTGAAAAACACCCCCACAGCATGATGCTGCCACCACCATGCTTTACTGTCGGGACTGTATTGGACAGGTGATGAGCAGTGCCTGGTTTTCTCCACACATACCGCTTAGAATTAAGGCCAAAAAGTTCTATCTTGGTCTCATCAGACCAGAGAATCTTATTTCTCAGCATCTTGGAGTCCTTCAGGTGTTTTTTTTTAGCAAACTCCATGCAGGCTTTCATGTGTCTTGCACTGAGGAGAGGCTTCCGTCGGGCCACTCTGCCATAAAGCCCCAACTGGTGGAGGACTGCAGTGATGGTTGACTTTCTACAACTTTCTCCCATCTCCCGACTGCATCTCTGGAGCTCAGCCACAGTGATCTTTGGGTTCTTCTTTACCTCTCTCACCAAGGCTCTTCTCCCCCGATAGCTCAGTTTGGCCGGACGGCCAGCTCTAGGAAGGGTTCTGGTCGTCCCAAACGTCTCCCATTTAAGGATTATGGAGGCCACTGTGCTCTTAGGAACCTTAAGTGCAGCAGAAATTTTTTTGTAACCTTGACCAGATCTGTGCCTTGCCACAATTCTGTCTCTGAGCTCTTCAGGCAGTTCCTTTGACCTCATGATTCTCATTTGCTCTGACATGCACTGTGAGCTGTAAGGTCTTATATAGACAGGTGTGTGGCTTTCCTAATCAAGTCCAATCAGTATAATCAAACACAGCTGGACTCAAATGAAGGTATAGAACCATCTCAAGGATGATCAGAAGAAATGGACAGCACCTGAGTTAAATATGAGTGTCACAGCAAAGGGTCTGAATACTTAGGACCATGTGATATTTCAGTTTTTCTTTTTTAATAAATCTGCAAAAATGTCAACAATTCTGTGTTTTTCTGTCAATATGGGGTGCTGTGTGTACATTAATGAGAAAAAAAAAAAAAAGAACTTAAATGATTTTAGCAAATGGCTGCAATATAACAGAGTGAAAAATTTAAGGGGGTCTGAATACTCTCCGTACCCACTGTATATTATATATATAGTGGTTGGACAATGCAACTGAAACACTGGCCAATATAGTGTTGGAGGATTCACGCCTATATATGCATGGCCTGTTGGCCAACCTTAACCGATTTTACATTCCATCAATTTTCAGAGCAGAGTGTGAAGGATCAATTAGCAGAACAATAGCACAGCTGTACATAAATATTGCAATCCACACAACATAATGGGAGACTTCAAAAGAGGACAAATTGTTGGTGCACGTCTCGCTGGCTTAACTGTGACTACGACAACAAGTCTTTGTAGTGTATCAAGAGCTGTGGTATTCAGAATAATGTCAGCATACCACCATGTAGGACAAACCACATCCAATAGGAGTAACTGAGGACTCAAGAGGAAGCGGTCTAAAAAGGATGTCCAGGTACTAACCCGGATTGTATCCAAAAAACATAAAACCAAAGCTGCCAAACTCACTGCAGATTTAAATGCGCACCTTGACTCTCCCGTTTCCACCAAAACTGTTCCGTCAGGACTGAGTCAATATTCATAGTTAGGCTGCTATAGCCACACCTTTGGTAATGTGCCAATGCCAAATGTTGTTTTCAATTGTGCCAACAGTGCAAATCTTGGGCTGTGGACAATGTGAAACATGTATTGTTCTCTGATGAGAACACTTTCCCACATCTGTGGGAGTTACAGTGTGGAAAAACCCCAAAGAGGCTTAACACCCGGACTGTTGCTGCCCAGAGTGAAGCACAGGTGTGAACCAGTGATATTTTGAGCTGCAATATCATTGCATTCCCTACTGCACTTGATGGATGTGTCACTGCCATGGACTACCAAACCATTCTGGAGGACCATGTGCACCTAATGGTTCAAACATTGTACCCTGAAGGGGGTGCCATGTATCAGCATGATCATGCACCAATACACACAGCAAGACTTGTGACAGAACGGTTTGATGAACATGAAAGAGAAGTTAATCTCCCATGGCCTACACAGTCACTAGATCTAAATATGTTTGAGCCACTTTGGGGTAGTTTGGAGGAGTGAGTAAGAAAACGTTTTCCTCCACCAGCATCACATAGTGACCTGACCACTGTTCTGGAAGAGGAATGGCTCGAAATCCCTCTGGCCACTGTGCAGGACTTTAATCTGTCATTCCCAAGATGAACAGATGCTGTATTGGCTGCAAAAGGTGGCCCTACCATACTAGTAAATTACTGTGGTCAAAAACGGTTCAGTTTCATTGTCCAACCCCTGCATGTTCTGTACGATGATTGGTGCAGTCTGCTTTATTAGTGTTTTTTTTCTTCTTCTTTTATTCACTCTGCTTGAGCTTAAAGGTGCAGTAAGCGATTTCTGGTAAACGCTGTTAATATTTGAAATCACTAAAACAAACATGGCCCTACCCAAAAGGATCACACCCCTAACTTGGTGCCTCTGCCCCCACATTCACGTACACGCTATGCAACACAGACAATGACTATCTGCTGTGCCTGCCGCACGAGGGTATGATGTCATCAATAAGTGAAAGCAATTTGTGTTACCATGATAATTTAGGTCGAATGTCAAATTGTTATTTTAGCTCCTCTACACCTTCAATAGCAAAGTCGCTTCCATCCCAAAAAAAAAAAACAATTTTCATGAACACCTCCCTACATGTAACTACGAAAATCCATGTAACTAATTACAAATGTGACAAGATTAAGGAGTTGTAGCCATCACTTAAATGTGAACCAAGAGAAAAAACATATTAGGATTATGTTATCTCACTTTTCGGACACACTTTGGGAGTCACATGCTTGAAACAGGCGGTGGAGGAGGTTTAGACATTCTAGGCTTATAATAATAATAATGCAAACGAACAAACAAGCGAAGATGACACATGAGTATTCAAGCAAAAGACAGCATATCTTAGTTCTGTAAAAACACAGCAAAACCAACATTACTTACGTATTGAGAAGAAACAAATCAACCTCTGTGTCCATTTTCAGGCCTGCCCGCTCAGATCTCTCCGGCGCTGGAAAGCTTCTCTGATATTAACACACGTCCTACCTCTTGCTTGATTGTAACCCTTCTTTTTTAAGTTATATTCCCCTGGCCTTTTCCTTTTTGTATGTTTTCGGTCATCTCCCTCTTTCTATAGTTATTCTGCTAACGTCGGTCTTGTGCTTTCTCTCCTCCCAAATCATGAATGTATACGCCCCTTACTGCTGATTGGCTACAAGTGTGTTTTTGTGCTTGGTCTGATCCACTTTTCAACAGCGTTTTTCAAAAATTGCTTACTGCACATTTAAATGATTTTTTTCTGTATATATTTGTTTATACACATTGTTTAATGTTTTCAACTAAAAGATAACCTCAAGTTATGATGTAAGCTTGTCGTGTATATTGCCTAATTATAAACTTGTCATTAAACTTCAGTTAAATAAACAAATAATCGAAAATTTGTTTGTTTGTTTTTAGGAGCACAAATATTAAAATACAATATTTTTGAAAAATGCCCATCTCCATTTGCAACCCATTTTGCTGTCACTATTTGACATATTTCCCAGTGAAAAAGATATTCAATGATCCATTTTAAGCAGCCAAAAAGACAAAATTGTTTAGAGCTGTAGTGAGTTCTTACATCTTGATGAAAGCTTATGAAGAAAAACTTTCTGTTCCTTAAGAAAAACATGCACTGTTGAATCGTTCACAATACAACCACAAATGTGTATTACCAAATTAAACAGGGTGAGTTTTGATTTCATGCTCACTTTAAGCACAATGAAACCTGTATGGAAATGACCAACTAATAGAAACAACGCTGTAAATAATTTTCAAACATCTGTCTAGCCCTCATCCTCTTGGTCTGTATGTGCGTGTTTCTGTATGAGTCAACTGCAGGTATCTCAGTAGGTGGTGAAATATTAATGTTTTCCCTGAATCTTTTAGCCACTGTAAATCTGGTTGCTTACCTGACTAGCTAATGATAGTATAAACGCCCAGTCCTCCTGCCACTGCTCCTCCCGCAGAGAGAAATGCAAACCAAAGCTTTGGGAATACCAGGATTCCCACTCTTTCCAGCGCGTATAGAACCTAAAAAATACACACACATTATTACACCTATTTATATAAACAGAATTGAAATTAAACAAGGATTACAACAATGACAAGATTTGCTAATGAAAATATGCATGATGCTGCCCATGCAAAACACTACTAGTGTGGTCTGGGTAGTTTAAGGTGCAGTAAGCGACTTCTGAGAAATGCTGTTGACAGTGGATTGGAACGAGAACACACAACCTACTTGTAACCAATCAGCAGTAGGAGGCGTATTCACTCATAATGGGGCAGGAGAGAGTGATCAAGAGGGAGATTTGAAGAAAGACTGTAGAAAGAGAGATGGCTGAGAGACAAATCTCTGAAAATTTCTGAAAAGGTCACAGGAACATTTATGGTTATGATCAGGCAAGAGCTTTAAGACCTGCGGTAATAATAGAAAAGCTTTCCAGTGCTGGAGAGACCTTAGCGGGAAGGCCTGAAAATGGACTCAGAGGTTGTGTTGTTTCTGCTCCATACAGAAGTAACACTGGTTTTGCCATGTTACAAAGATCCAAGATATATTTGTCTGGAGTTGGTGTGCTGCTGGCGACTAACAACAAACTCTTCCTTGTATATACATTTGTGTACTGTATGTTAATTTTTTGTTCTTACTTGTCATCTTCACTTTATTTCTTACAAAACATTCATTTGCTTCACTTCAGCTATGATATAGAGACATCCATTTTGAAGGGTGGAGCAATGAAGCGAGGGGTTTGTTTGTTTGGGTTGATTTCAAATATCAACAGTGTTTCTCAGAAATCGTTTACTGAATTTTTAACATGAACCCAGCTTACTAATTTCCTGTCTTACCAGTGAGAGCAGTCGTGTAAACTATCGTTGAGGCTTTTCCTAAGGACAGAGTCTTTGTCGTAAATTCCCCATGTGGCCTGTAACACAGAATCCAGAAGGCAATCTCCAGCGGTTCGGTTCCACAGAGCATACAGCCGGCTGTCCAGACGTGTGCCCAGCTCCAGAGACCAGTTAATGATGGGGGACTCCTCTTCCAGCTCTGAACACAGAATAAATCAGTTTCTCAACCTGTTTCTTTGCACACCCGGTGATACATTTTATTTCTGCTAGCTGCCTGCTGCTCTGTCAAGATGCAACGGAAATAGACCAGCTAAGGCATTTTCTAGATCAGTTTCTTCTCAACTGGTGGGTTGCGACCCAAAAACAGGATGCAGGTCTTTTTCTGATCTGGAACAATACTAAAATGCAAATAAAAAAATAAAATTTATGCTATCGTTAGCTAGACAATTGCAAACATGGCCGAAATTGTGCGGACCAGAGTTTACAATCACTGAATTTAAGTAAAACTAGTTGAGAAGCAATGACCTAGAGCAACACATGTAAAACTCAAAGTTTTAATGTGCTGCCCATTATTTTTTGGTTTAAAGTATAAAATAAATGCTAAAAAAAAAAAAGTTCACCTTTTTGTACATCTCGATCCAGGACCTCATCGAACAGTTTTTCTTGAACATTTGGAGGAAGGTCTTCAATATCTTTGGGGGAAAAAAAACCAAAAACTTTTTCAGATACAACCCTACTGTCTGTTAAATGGGACATATTATGGATTTTTATTCCACTTTTGAACATACTTTTAAATAGTTTTCCTTTTAAGCAGTGGTGTAAATGTATTTGAGTAAATGTAAAATGTAACCCTTAAAGGGTTTGTTCAGCCAAAAATGAAAATTCTATCATTAATTACTCAGCCTCATGTTGTTCCTAGCCCGTAAGACTTTCGTTCATGATGAAATCTGAGAGCTTTCCTCCCTTGACAGCTATGCAACTACCACTTCAACACATCTAAAGGTTCATAAAGAGATCGTAAAGCTAATCCATCAAGCAGTTTAGTCCAAATTTTCTGAAGAGACATGATTGTTTTATATGATGAACAGATTGAATTAAGGCTATTATTCACATATAAACATCAACTCATCAACTCACATCAGGTGTGAACGGAAGCTCCAGCATGTTTGCTTGACGTGCAAAAACCAATGAGGTTCATTCTTGTGTTACGCAGCACGTTTGAGCTTTCGCAAGAGGTTTGTTCTCGCATGTCAAGCAGATTCAGTTCAGCTTCTGTTGGGTTAAACCATTCGATTCATATGGATTCGTTTTTTTACGATCTCTTTATGAACTTTTTTAAGCGTCAAGTGGTAGTTGTGTAGGCTGTCAATGGAGGGACAGAAAGCTCTCAGATTTCATCAAAAGGATCTTCATTTGTGCCATTATAAAGCACACATCCGAACTCTATAATGGCAGTGAGCGAGACCAATGAGTATGAAGCTGAAGAAAGTGCCTCCATCCACATCCATCCATCAGAAACATACTCCACACGGCTCCGGGGGGGTTAATGAAGGCCTTATGAAGCCAGACCGCCTTCCGTATTCAACCTACGGAAAAAACGGAACTGGCGTCATGTCAGTTAAGCTTTTTCTGTAAGTTGAACAGGGAAGGCATAGGACGTAACGTAAGCGTTTTGAACTGCGAGAGGCATTACGCTTTCTTCGCAAGTTGAATATGGAAGGCGGTCTGGCGGAAGCTAGATATTTAACTTGTTAAATATGGATATTTTTTTTTACACAAACGCATTGCTTCGCTTCAGAAATCTTTTATTAACCCCCCAGAGCCATGTGGAGTACGTTTATGATGGATGGATGTGAATGGAGGCACTTCAGCTTCATACTCATTGGTCTCGCTCACTGCCATTATAAAGCTTGGATGCGTCAGGATATTTATTAATATATCTCCGATTGTGTTCATCAAAAATGAAGAAAGTCATATACACCTAGGATGGCTTGAGGGTGAGTAAAGCTTGGGCTAATTTTCATTTGAAAGTGAACTAATCCTTTAAGAAAGTATGCGATTTCGGAGGAAGCCCATCTCTGATTTTGTATGGCCCCTAACTTTTTCTGCAGCAGTTTATTTCTGCTACAAACAAAGGGATATCACCATCTACAGGGCATTAAGGGTACTATATCTTGTGTGTTTTGCCCTTACTCAGCCAAACTTGTCAACAAGGCTACTTTACATGAATGTAGATTAGCAGGTAGTTGTGAAATCACAGGTGTTTCATACATGAGATGAGGACAGATGAGGACATGACTGCAGCTGGTGATGAGAACGAAACCAGCACATCTAGTGCAAGTAGCCTTTGACTATTTCATTTTACTTAACATTGCTTTATTTATCCATTATATTGAGAGACCTTTTTAAACAAATTGTTTACTTATGCCTTTTTTGACCACTTCAGCTTAATTGAGACTTGAGTATTTGTAGACGTTTCAGAGAGGTTGTTGACCTTGATTTATTGCAATATTGAGATGTTCGGTTTTATTTTGATTTAGAAAATAAACATGTGATTGCGGTTTCTTGTTTACACTGATATTTCTTGGGTGTTGAGGAGGACTAATGCATCTTTGAGACTATATTTAGTATGAGTAAAATACATAAGTACTGTTAGAATTAGATACTCTAAGACTTTTAGGCAGGATGTTAAAATCCCAGGGCAGGAGGTTAAGTCTTTCTTTATAAATTGTGAGTGATCACCTGCTGGTAATGTGAAGGTGACAAGGTCAGTGAAGAAGTAACAGGGGAATTCTCCTTTACGCCTGTGAAGTGCTGCCGCCACCTCTCTGCGGATCTGTTCTGTCAACTCTGGACACACCAGAGCTGGTATACACTTTGCTGTCTGCTGAGACACCTGAAATCCATTCACAAACAAACAATGAGCAATTTTACAATTTCACCTTGTAAGCTGAACTCCCTTGACCCCACATAGCCTATGCATGTAAAACTCTGACCTCTGTGAGCAGCACCGCAAGCATGTCCTGTCTTTGGAAACGAATAGCCAGATGCACCAGAGTGAAACCAGCATCAAACGCAGATGGGCGGTTGAGAATCCGCACCTCGTCTGCGGTCAGCTGACGTGCGATATCACCGCCTGATGACTTGTACGCCTCCACAGCTGCCAGATCTCCCTCGACTACACCTGATGAAAGTGTGTGTTACATATGATTGAGTTGATTCCCGCTTTCACAACCCTTTCATGTTACAGTATAAATTTCAGATTTAATTCCCATCGGATCTATAGGAGCAATAGGAATTTCCCAGAAGACAATGATGCTGCTTTAGAGATCAATGATTTCATACTCTAGTGCAAAAGAACAGATAGCTAACAGAAGTGTTTTAAAAGTAACAGAGCCCATGAGAGAAAAAAAATCTGTCAGTTTGCATCAAACCATCTCCCACCAGCTTAGAGATGAAAATCAAGGTTTGATACCAGCTGTTATCAAAAGATTTAGCTTTTAATTTCTACTTCACATCACAGTTAAAAGGATAGTTCACCCAAAAATTAAACTTCTGTCATCATTTACTCATCCTCAAGTTTTTCCAAACCTGTATGAATATCTTTGTTCTGCTGAACACAAAAGAAGATATGTTGGTAACCAAACAGTTGATGGGCCCCACTGACTTCCATAGCAATTTTTTCCCCATACTATGGAAGTCAGTGGGGCCCATTAACTGTTTGGTTACGGACATTCTTCAAAATATCTTCTTTTGTGTTCAACAGAAGAAAAACAAAAATCATACAGGTTCAGAATAACGTGAGGGTGAGTAAATGATGACAGATATTTTAATTTTTGGTGAACTATCCCTTTAAGCCACACTTCATAAATTCCGTAAGACTTTATATAAGTCTCATTATTTATATAATATCTCATTTGTCAACACTAGTAAAGTACATGAGTTAACATCAACTAATAATGAACAATACTTCTAGACTAGAGAATCAATTAACCTTAGTTAATGTTAATTTCAACATTTACTAATTCTTATAGTTCTACTGACTTCATACATTCACTTAAAAAAAAAAAAAAAAAAATTCACCAAAACACCAGCTGATTCAACACTGAGCAAACATTAAGCAAAAATGATAAAGAAAAGATTGAAGAGAAAACATCATGCAGCATCTGAGTGCAGATACAGACACAGTTTAATGCAATGACATTCAGACATTTTTAAAATGTGGCTAAATACATTTTGGGGAAACTGTATCTGGCTCATTTCTCACCAGCGCAGGCATTCAGGAAGAGCCAGTCGCTTCTCCGCATCCTGTTCCGGATCTGTTTGAGTTTTTTAAAGTCTGCCTCCTGCTCATTATCGCTGCCCACAGCTCCCGACGCTAGCTCGATCTTCACCTCCGCTTGCCCTTTACAAGCAGGCGGAGAGAGTTTCCTCTGCCTGCCCCGGAGACCCCCGCTCACCCCACCTCCCCCCGCTGTCCTTAAGTTATCCCGCTCCTGCTCGTTTACTATTGACAGGGACGTGGCGCTCTCCGCATCTGAATCTTGCTGGGGCACCTCAGGTGTACTGCTGGGTTTAGGGTGGTCACACACCACACACCTTAGACTCCTTGGCCAGTTCTCGTAGGTGCAAGCTGAGCACGGCCAACGCTGCGTGTGCATGTTGAGCCGATTCCGGTCGTTATACTCCTCACAGGGGTCCGAGGTGACCGGGGAGGGTCTGGACCCAGAGTCCGAAGTCTGGGGGGCTTCTGACGGACTGAGCGGACCCTGTTTTGAGCCCTGCTGCCTCTGACTGAGGCATTGCGTGCAGCGGATGGCGCGAGGCCAGTTTAAGTAGGTGCACATGTGGCAGGACCATTTGCTGCTGGTCTCGGGTAGCTCATCCACGATCCGTACCCGAGGTCGGGCGCTGGAGTCGGGGCAGATGAGCAGAGTGGAGCCCCCCTGGGTGGTGCAGAGCTGGGGGTCCAGGCTGGAGCTGCTCTTGAAGGGTTCCTCGGTGATGATGGGTGCGTTGTGCCTTTGGGCTCGACACATGGTGCATTTGATGGCGGACGGCCAGTTCTCGTAGGTGCAGTACTCGCAGCTCCACTTCAAGCCAAAATCTGTCATCCTCGCTCGTGCCGGTCAACACAGCTGATCGCCCCCCCTCCCTCCCTCCCGCCCGCTGGTCCTCCGTTCTTCACCTGCTTTCACTCGCTCACGGTCACGGCGCCTCCAGTTTCTCCTGCAATTATCACAGACAGGCAAAGTTTAGTTCTTGCTGGAAAAGTAAATATGCTGATTGACAACAATAAGAAAAGATTTGATATACAGTGGCCACCAAAAGATCAGATTAACAACAGCAGCAATTATCAGCAATATATACAGTCAAACCAAAATGTATTCAGACACCTTGAACATTTAATTCATTTATACAGTTTATTCACTATAGTTTAAAAATGGTAATAAAATGTGACAAGATCTCAGAGTTAAACTGTGTCAGAAAAAATGTATCTTAATTATGTCAGATAACACTTAAGCAAAACATGGTCAGGTCAAAGTGTCTGATAAAAGTTTGGAACCAAAAATTATTCAGTTTTACTGGTAGTCCATTGTATGAAGAATTGTTGTGTATAATATGTCACAGTTTACTTTATTTTGTTATTCTCACTTACATAAATGAACTATAGTGTCCTGCACCCAATAGTAAAAATATATAAAAAATAGCAAAAACGTCTGAATAATTTTTGGTTTGACTGTATGCTATACAAGTTTATGGCCATGAAGATTTTTCTGGAAAGAAATTAATACTTTTATTCAACAAGGAAGCATTATATGGATCAAAAGTGACAGTGAATACTTTTACACTGTTACAAAAAAAATTCTATTTCAACAAAAATATTAAGCAGCACAACAGTTTCCAACACTGATAATAATAAGAAATGTATCTTGAGCAGCAAATCATCATATTAGAATGATTTCTAAAGGATCATGTGATACTGAAGACTGGAGTAATGATGCTGAAGATTCAGCTTTGTTATTGCAGAAATAAATGTGGTTTATCCACTTTTGCTTTAATTTGATTTATTCCACAAGTTTAGAATTGAGAGTGTTCCAAGAGCATCTTGTGCTTCAGTGAACCTTTTGTACAAACGAGTTACATGGTCGATGTCACAATTTTGCTTACATTTGATTAGCGACCTAGAAATAGTACAGGATATTTTTACATTTAGCCTTTCTTTGTTATAAATTTGTCAAAATCCTGAATCCCAGATTTTCAACGTTGCCTTAAATTTTTGGACACCACTGTGATACAGCTGTTTACAGTTAAAAACAGTTTTTTTCCCCTGAAGTACTAGGTAAAGATCATGGTATATGAATATGGTAATCACTTAAGTACCATCCAGTAGCTTTTTGCATTTGCAGTTTGTACTACTCCTTTTTTTGATCGACTCCATGCACTTGATTCAAATAATGATGACATTTAAAAGTAAAACAAATGATGCAGATGACTGACAAAATAAACACTGGTAATCAGCATAAATCATGATGACACAAGTGACAGTGTATGTACGTTCTGTGCTTTTCTCCATGTCTTTTTATATAGTAACAGACACAAATCTCTTTATTTTGTCTTTTCAATCACACGTTTCTCCCTCAGTGTGAACGACCTTAATCTTTTCATTTGCTGCTGTAATAAAAACGAGCACAATACATTTATTCTGAAAGGCTTTTTAGAGCGGAAAGTTGTTCACAACTCTGGATTATTCCTGACAGTACAAACAGGTGGGCTACGACAGAGATGAATCCAGCTCACTGGGGCAAACGGTCACATCCTTTGACCTACATTCCTACACTCTCATTTGGTTACTGGACTAGATTTTGGTTATTAACATTTGTTTAAAAAAAAGAGACCGTTTTTTCACGATGGCCTAGATTTCCCTGGCAAATTTGTACTATGGTGGTAACATGGTACAGTGATGTTATGAAGATGGTAATGGTACTGAATGATTCACATATATATATATACATACCACAGAATTTATATGGCAAGTCAAAGAATACCATATTACCATGGCACATGTCAAAAAACATGGTATTAACATCATACAAGTACAACAACTATGGTATTTTCCGCTTTTTTTTTTTACATTTAGTTATACTTTTTATGCCCTACATTTTGTCAAAACAACAACAATAGGCCTACTGGTTGTAGGTTCAATGTTTTGAAGGGTCAGAATCTGTCAGATTGGATAGTGAGCTGTCAAAATGCTGGACGCAATACTGACGCCGCAAAAATGCTATCTAGATAGGCAGTAGGTTTTGAAACATACCTTTTTATTACACGACAGGAAACCTGGCTGTAACGGTGAGAAGAGTTTTTCTATAACGGGCGATGAAAATGGAATGCGAGAAGCATTTCCGCCGCTACAATGTATCAAGTTCAAATGTATACAGCTCAAATGTATCCAGTACAAACTCCGCGCTGATACATTGTAAACACTCTCGACTCGCTTCGGAATTCCACACCAAGGTGTCGATTTTACCCGAACTATAACAACACCATAAAAGAGCTCTAGTGTTTATATCTGCACTGTAAGTAAACACATAGAGCTACTTCAACTCAGACTGTGCAGTGTTCATTGACATTTTCACTTCCTTAAAAAGAAATGAACAGAAAATAAATAAATATTTCTATAAATTATACGCGAGCATTAGAAAACTAAAAAAATAATATGTATGAATTTGCCCTGTTGCATATACTGTTACTGTGATTCCCCCCCACCCCTCCAGAAATAAAGGCCCTTACCTGTTTTCCCCCTTCACACTTCAGTTTGCAAACACTACCGTTCCAGAGTTCGCCCTTCTGCAAACCGAACGTCTGTCCTATCGAAACCCAATCCGATCGGGTCCAAATCCAGCTCAGCACCGACAATCTACCGCGACAGCAGAGCGATTCTGCGGCCGAACACCCATGTTATTTCTCTCCCTTCCTCTGAAACCCCAGACACCACCGCGATCTTCGGATCAAAGCAGATTTTAGAGGGTTTTAAACACCGGAATTCCCATATCTGCTGCCGTTGTAATACTAACTGGCTCTAATGGCGGCGGTACAGGAGCGGGGGTAAACCAAAATAAACCTACTCCGGAGATACTGGTAGGAGGGATATCACCTGGATCAGCGGGCACATATGATTGGCTCTCGCTCCGTAAACACTGTGAAAACCAATGAGGGCGCATTTCTTTCGTTAAAGGGCTTCACGGCATACTTCCTTCATAAGCAATAACAATCAGGAAACTGTAGCTCTCGGTCCGCCATGTTGGCTCTAAGAACATCAGGGATGGAATATTAGGTTTCACTCTGGATTGGAGCCAACATGGAGTGTGTTTCGTGTGTTCGGCTCCACTGCCAAGACCAGGGGGATGATGTCATCGTTTCAGAAAGATCTACCGCAGCATCATCCGCAGTGACATAAGGGCAGTTTGTCAGTGAAAACAAAAATAAAAGAGTTGACTATACAGCTCCAGGGCCGTTAGATAGTTCTGCGTGTAGCTCTTTTATGTTAAAACAATAAATGGCGTGCACGGTTTTAGCTGAATAGTTAGTTCCATTTATTAATTTATTTAGTAGATGCTTTTGTCATTATCAGTGTATTCGTTTTATGAAGTGACTGTTAGCTTTAGAATCCAAAATAAAAAAGTATAATATTATTCCTACATTTTTTTTAATATCTTCTGATTATTTCTGTCTATAACATTCTTTATTCTGTCTCAAATTAGTTAGGGTTAGGTTATACATGGTCAGTGAAACTACACCTTTTTTCTCCCAGATGCTTATCATGTATCGATTAAGAAGAATCTATTATATAGAATATTTAGTTAGTGTTGCATCAGTAGTAAAGCGCAACTTTGTCGCCATCGAGTGGTTTCAATAAACTACTGCAAGATCGTTTGATCAAAATGAATCCTAGAATCAAAAGGGAGAAAAGCAATGAGATGTATTATATTACACTTTATTATATATGATATATAAATATATATACACGGTATATATTTATAATTATAACATTATATATTATAGGATATTTACACTGTAACATTATTTTCATAACTATTAAACATTAAAGATGATTTCCCCTCCAAATTTCCCTTACAATAAAATTTAAGTCATTATTAACTGGTCTTAAAAAATCATTCGCATCTCGTCGGTCACGTGGCACGCGAGAACCAATGGTGTTTGGCGTCAATGTCGTCAAACTTCTAGAGGCTCCTCCCAACACAAATCTGTAACGCGAATGATATTTGACAGCAAAGGCACACTGGAAGACGTTCTCAGCGGATAACGACTTATTTTGCGTTCTTTTCCCCCCGTTGCGCCATGTTCTAAAGCGTGGCTTGAAGAATGCGAAGTTGCGAAAGCCAAAATGCAAACGACAAGTCACATGAGAGGAGGCAGTGCCTCAGCGTCGCTGTGATTGGCTGATCACACTGTTAGCGCGCTAAAGCCCGCTTTATGATGTTAAAGGCACGTATGGGCCTGAAGATGAAAATGTAGTTATTTATGAAAGGAACAATTTATTCACTCAGACATCCTCTCTGTCGGTCATGTCCAAATCGAAATGAACTTTAAATGACTTGTAACACGAAATGACCCGTGAACGAGACGGTTGTAAGCAGGCTGCACCTGCCAGCATCAATACACACGTACGGTACGGTGTTTACAAAGGATTTGGTGATTAACGTTAATTATCCGAAAACAAGGTGAATAATAATAATAGTAATAATGATAATAATAACAACAATCAACAGTTAATGACAGTAAATAAACAAAATATACAAAATATTGTTTCGGTAACACTTTACAATAAGGTTCATTAGTTAACTAATAATGAACTGCACTTCTACAACATTTATTACTCGTTGTTAATGTTAATTTCAACATTTACTAATACATTATTAAAATCAAGAGCTGTATTTGTTAACATTAATGTGAACTAACATGAACAAACTGAACAGCTGTATTAACAAACACAGTAACAAATGTATTGCTCATGGTTAGTACATGTTAGTTAATACATTCATGTTAACTATTGAACCTTATTGTAAAGTGTTACCTTGTTTCTGTATGAATTTAATTTTATTTTGAATTAGTGTTAAAATGTTAAACTCATAAACTTGATACAGTTTTGATATAAAAAACAATAAATAATATAAACAGAAATGTTAAAATATTGTTTTACTATTTATCTGGTAAAGTGCTGTTCCATGTGCCTTTAATATTATCATCTGATACCATTACTGTAACATTGTACTGCAACAGTATTTTTTGTAAGGAGAGAGAAAAAAGTATATTTTGAGAGGGATGAGTGGGAAAGAAGTGATTTTTAATATTTTCAAGGAAATAGTTGTATATTTTTAATACTTTTAATGGTCTATATTGCTATTATAAGTAAATATGAGTGTGTATTCATCTGTGTGTGTTACTGCAAAAGGACACCACTCTCTGATGTTGTGCATCTGCTTTCACAGTTCTGCTTCCTCTCTCATCTGTAGCCACACCCACCGGGGCCCCACAGCAGGAGCACCACCCCTCTCCAGCCAATGGCAGTGCAGCACGGCCACTCCATCACTCCTCAGTTTCCAAGGTAACTGGGCTGCTCTCCTGAAAGGCGCTACATCATCAGCATCCGTCCAGCGAGGGCTGCTTGAGGCAGGCAGCCCTGCAGTGGATCGTATAGCAGGCACCTCCCTCACACAACCGCACTGGATGGAAAAATGGAGTAGATAGTGTTATGGTGAGTACCGGCTTCTGTCTTCTGCTCTTACGGGCTTCTGAATTTATGCTTCTTTTTACTAAAAGCAGGGTAGATTTGAACATGGATGAAATATGATACTAGCAAGAGGTTTTACTTTATCTGAAGGGAAATTGTGGAGAGAGAGCATTGTTGAAGTGGCCTCCATAGGAAGGACCTGACGCATGCACAAATAGTATCCACAAGGGGGGCCAAACATACATTGAAGCCTTTTAAAGCCTTTTTATTTACAGTATTGGTATTTCTGGTAGGGAATGTGAGCTTTTCAGTTTGTATTCTCCACCCACCTTACACGGAAGCGTGGCCCAGTGTTTTCAGCCCAATAGCCCTGCATGTTTGTTTGTGTTAAGCACGTTTCTAGGTCTCCGTTACAGGGTAGGGAACGCAGGATTTAATGAGCAGTTCTCGGTGCATGTGGTCTGGTGGGCACGCCTGTGTCATTGCTTGGTCATTGCTCTCTCTTTTTTAGATGCTGCCTCGTCACCTTGGGCCCAAACACACGCCCTGCAAGGGTGGTGTTGCATGACAGATGCTCTGAGATATTAGGATGGATTTGCTTCCTTCCTGATAAGGCCGCATGTGTGCGTCCTAAGGTGTGGTGTTGCACCACAGGCTTAGAATTAGAACTATGTTTGACTAGTTAATTTGGTGGAAAAGGACATTTGACTTGATGGTTTTCTTCAAAGGGTACAGTAAACACACTACAGTATATCAGTACTCATCATATAATGTTATGTACAGTATACATAATATATACTGTATACATACAATGCGCTATCAAACCTCTGTATATAATGAAATGCTTCATATGTAATACTTTTTTCAGCATAACAGTTCAAAGCTAAAATGTTAATTTTGTAGTATTTGGAAAGGAATGTCTTTTTGCTTTGATGACATTGAGCGCACTAGCTGCTATGGACTCCAAAACATCATGATCATGTTATCTAGGATCATTTAAATTGAATTTCCAATGGGCATATTGTGCTCTTTTGATAGAAGACATTATAGGTATCGGTGTGTCATTAATATATCACAAATTCACTTGCTAGAAATATTTGTTATTCATATAATGTTATCATTAAAACTTTTTAATATTATGAAACTGTCAGTTTCCAGGTTTTAATTCCAGGTTTAAATAAATAAATAAATAAATAATAAATATTTTAAATAATAAATGTTTGATTTTATTATTTTTTTAAATTTCAGATTTTCAATGTGGTCTCAGACTTTTGGACCTTGGACTTTTGGTGGGGTTAGAATATTTAAAATATTATTTATTTATTTAAAAAATAAAAATAATATATATATATATATATATATGAATCAATAACTAAATCATTAGACTGAAATGGTTAAAAATATGAACTGTGAATATAATAATAATAGTAATAATTTAGATGATTGCTTGACCTAGATATGATAGGCTGCTCAAATAATTCAAATGTTTAAAATGTAATAATTTATCCAAACAGATGTGTATATGTTCAAACCAGTTGTTGATCTCTACATAATAAATAATACAATGTACTATATTCCCAGTTTATGTACTGTATGTATGTAATGATGTAGGTGAAAAGTAGGGAGGTAGTAATACATTACAATCAAGTGAGTAAACAATTGAAAGAGAATTCATGTTATAAATGCACTAGATAAAATGAATTTGAGTCTGTTGAAGTATTGAGTTATGTTTTAATTTTGTCCTCACGGTGTGCTTGTGTGTGTCTAGAAGTTTCTTAAATCTCCTAGGATAGCTGTGTAGGCACTGTTGCAATTGTTCACAGCCACCGTGTTGGGTTTTGGGAAACGATTCCTCTGTGATCAGCCCCTCCCTCTCCCACGAGAGCCCTGTTTTATTATGGTGATGAGCGTTTGTGCTTAAGCAGGGTTAGACGCTTGTCTGTGTCTGCGTGGAAGGCAGGGGTTGGGTGAACAGACCCCTCTTTTCCACAGCACTGACCCCTGTTATATAGACCCAGAATATTCTGTGTAACTGTCTGTTTTTGTTGCACCACAAGCCCTGAACACAAAACTGCTCTCTGAGATTGTTATGACGGGGACCAGATGACCCAGAATACTGGGGTGAGATCTGTGATCTTGAGAGCTGAGGACATTTCTAAGGCTTTTAGCACTGTGTTGTGTGTGCAAATTAGCACAAGCATGCTGAAAATGTTGTACAGTTTATCAGAGTTTTGCACAGGGTAGCATGCTTTCATGGCAGATTCTGTATCTTTAAACGTCCTGACTTAGTAAAACTGTAAAATAAGCTTTTTAAGTGCCAAACCCAAACACAGTTTAAACCTGACTTTAACTATGGCTTGTTTGTTGGCTTTTTTCCAGCTCACTGATGGTGATATCATGTCTCAATTAATTTCCCATTTGGACACAAAGTGTAGTCAGTCTGTCTCTGTATCATGTCCACACACTTCTGTCATCATTCAAACATAATGAGAGCAGCTGCCATCTAACTTCACCACCCAGGGTGTGGCAGCAGTCGGTCGGGCAATGCTTGAGTATTCTCAGCAAGCTTTGAAATATATTTAATAATGCTTAAAAAGTTAGAATTTATCACCCTCAATGTTGTTAAATGTTTCAATCTAGATATTTCATAAGAATGTTTCAATTTTAATATAGTAAACTATATTGAATCTTTATCAATGATTAATCAATAATGTTTTTAAATATACAGTGAATCTGAATGACTTTTCAAAATGCTGTCATGTTAGCAAAAGTTGTATTTTTATTTTATGTGTATTTTAAGTAGTCATTGGCTGATTCTCTTATCAACCAGTGTTTGCTAAGGCAATTTTGGGTGCGTGTATATGACAGTGATGTATTAAAAACGGTAAAGATGACAACATTGTCAAAAAGATCCCCATTCACACGGATCCGTGAAAACAACTAAAAGCGCTGTATTAATCATGCCAGGCCAGTAGTTGGCGATGTCACTTTGTAAAGAAAAACTATGCGCCTATAGACTGAATATGAAATATGCATGTGCACGATGTCACCATTTTCACAAATTCGCATTTTTGAAGTTGACACAGAGATAGTATCGTATTTGTTCTGTAAATGAACGGCCAAAACGCATAAAACGTTTTCTGTTTTTAGTTGAAGCAGTGTTGCGTAAACACCCCCTTAGTTGCATTGCTGTTGCTTTAGGGTTAGGAATCTGTAAACTTCAGCTCCCATGTAAATTCATTGGTAATTAAAAGTGTAAAATATGAAGAACATTCACTTATTGGGATTATGGAATTTAAATATTTTAATTATTTATGATTATTTTGTCGAATTATTTTTATGTATTGCCAACCCTAGTTTCATTAGGAAAAGTAGAAAATGAAGAGCTTTGTCATTACAGCACATGTACCAGAACTTTCTTGGGTGGCCTTCAAATATTGTCTTTGACATTGGGGGTCCTTGGAGTCAATAAGGTTATGAGCGTCCCAATTTGCACACTTATGCACTGTTCTATTTGTTGTATAAATAGTGTGAGTTGTGTGTTCACACATAGAGATGGGCAGTATTTTAATTAAATGTATTTAAAATACGTATTTAATTACTTTTTAATAGTATTTTGTAATTTATATTTTCCTTAACAAAGAAAAAATCAAATGTAATTTGTAATTAAGTACTTTGAGAGACAGTATTTTGTATTTTAAATACCTAAAATACATGCAAATATTTGCATGTATGTTTGTCGCTAGCTTTGAAAGCATAAAATCCCACCCTCCATTCAGAGCATCTCCAAAGCCATGCCTTCTCCAAAACACTTGAACGCAAACAGCAGGGAGCAAAAGCATCAAGAGAGACAGCGTTGAACTACATCATATCTCATAACATTCTGAACATAAACAACTTAAAGATCACTGACTTGTACCACCTGACTGCTGCAGATTCATTTCAGCATTGATAGTGTTGATAGCGAACTGATTCGCTGACGCTTGCGTTGGCGCTTGAAAAGTTGAGAAATTTTCGACTTCTGCCGTGAGCAACGCGAGTGAAGTGACGCAACGGAACCCACAATTCAGTTCGATGACGCATAACATCACCCATTCAAAGTAAATGAGAAGCGTTAACGCCAATGCCCTGTGTGAATGCACCTTAAAGGTGGCTGCAAGCACGACGTGCGCTGTCTAGTGTTGCGCGAATCACAGTTATATCTGCGGACTCTGTGGATAATCAAGTAATAAACAATATTATTCTGATTAATTGCGAGAGAAAACACAGTCGGTCGTGTCTTTAATTAATGTAACCGTTTGGGTGAAAACTGGATGTGTGTCAGTATATTCGGTCCGTGCGTTCGTTCTTAAAGTGTCATTAATGTTAATCAAGCAACAAAAGAAAAAGACAAAATCACTCACTGCTCCTGACTGAATAAATTTAGTATCTTTTATAAGGATCATCAATCTATATTTAAATGATACAGTGAGGACTGTGCAGTGTTTTTACATTTTTTAGTTTTTACAGATTTTCTGTATTATTTCCTACCTAAGTGCTACTGTTAAATAGTTGTTAGTGCTTTTTGAATGCTTTGGCTATACATAGCAACTGAGAGAAACTCTCGTACGTGTATCTAACTCCACTGTTACTCTCACACTTCAAATGATTGTTTGTAAATTTTCTTTGTATTTTTGTATTTAATAATTACAAATTACTTGTATTTTAATTAAATAAATTTTTTCACAGCAGCATTTTGTATTTTATTTAAATATATTTGATGAGTAAGTATTTGTAATTTATGTAACTGAATACTTTTTGATGTATTTGTGCCCATCTCTGTTCACACACTAGTGCAAGGGTGGAATGTTGGACATTTCATGCTCTTAACTGTCGCAGCTTTTCTTTTGTAGCAGAGGGGGAGGGGCTATCTGACTGCAATGTTGGATGACAAAATAACCTCATAAAATTCATACTCTAGAGCATTGGTTTCCAACCACGTTCCTGGAGGCCCCCCAACACTGCACATTTTGCATGTCTCCTTTGTCTGACACACCCATTTCAGGTCTTGGAGTCTCTACTAATGAGCTGCTGATCTGAATCAGGTGTGTTTGATTAAGGAGACATGGAAAACATGCAGTGTTGGGGGCTCTCCAGGAATGTGGTTGAGCAGGGGTCTCAAACTCAAATTGGCTGGGGGCTGTTGCTGTGATTGACACCTCATAAGAGGGCCATTTTAACATTCAAGCACAAGAAAGTGCAAAATTTCTGAAAATGTACTTTCCTTTGCATCATTACTCATTTACTTCAAATTTCATTAATAAAATATTTTTGCCATACTTAAAAAATCGTAAACAGCAGTGTCTCTATCATTGTTACATACAGTATTAGTTTTTAACAGTTGCAAATATTTTCCCTTACTTTATTTTAGCTTAAATAACATCAAAATCTTGCACTGAACAGCACTGTACTGAACAAATGCAATCTCTGAATACATTTGTACAATCTTCTATTTATTTCCAGACACCTGGCAGCGCTTCTGCTCACACAGCTAAGCCACATTTGTCCAAGATGCCGTTTGAGTATCGGTAATGTTTATTGGTAGCATCGGTGGTTTTGGTGGTTTAAATCGACGCTCGCGACTTGCGCAAGTGCTTTTACTGTAATTTAGACAAGCATGCTCCTAATAGAAGTGACACGGTCGCGACACGCATGCGGTGCGGTGCGCTCGTTTTTCCAGGTGCGCCTGTGCCCCGGCCAGATGAAAACATCTCAACTTTTCAGAATGCCGCAAGCGCACCGCAGGTCATGTGACAAGGACCAACCGATAAGCTTCGGCCTTTCCTTAAAGTCCCCGTGAACCAGAAGTTGCAAACAACTTTTCTCCAGTGTTGTGACGTATTTCCAAGTGAAACAGAATATTGAATAGAGGGCAGGGTTTTGTTTTAGCGCTCCTCCTCTCCATCTCTCGCTCATAGCAGACTAACAGTCGGAGGGGAGTGTTTTCAACCCAAGCCGTCAAACTGATGTCGTTAGAGAAGGGGCACCGTTGCAGAGGGGAGGAGCATTTTCAGATTTTGATTAAATATTACGAAGCCAAACAATTTTTTTGTGTGGATTGACTTGCACGGATTAATTTTTCAGCACAAAACTAGCAATTTGAGCTAACAAAATAAATAATTTTGATTTCATGTGTACTTTAACAACACCGAAAGCTTAGCCAAACAGCTGATCATAACTGTACAGGGCGGGTTTTATTTCTCATCTCCATATAAATGTCTAGTAGTAGGGCTAATGCAAGGACTAGAAATCAGTTTTTCTTTTGCTGAAACATCCTCGGCATCGTGGAGAGCGCAGCTCATGGTTGCATAGCAACGACAGACGCCACGGGAGCGAAAGAGCTTTGGACAGAAGGAGAAAGCGGCACGGCCACTTATGTGACGCAGTATGTGAATGGCTCCTTAGAACTGCGACTTTTTCTTTGCATATCAGACAAGTAGCAACTAGAGAATAATAATAATAATTTAGCAGGCCAGATTATGTTTTATTTTTGAGAGCAGTTTGAGACCACTGATCTAGAGTCTAGACAGTAGAGTACATATTGCAAAGTATAAATGCAACACAGTGGTTAAAATATATATATCAATTCATAAATATAAAATATATTTATCATATATATTTTTTGTAAGGTTAAATATTTGCTGAAACAGGTTGATTGTGACAGTAAAGTGACATTAAATATTGTTTTCCCTTTGTGGAGTTTAGGAGGCTCAGGTTGCCATGGCAGCAGTAGTAATGAACTTGCTAAATAAATGACCTCAACCTTTAACCGCATTGATGATTGAGGTTAAGGGTTAACAATGTATTGATCAGAAGCAGGTCAAAACTGTCCTGAAGAGATGATGGACAGTTTAGCAGAGCTTCTAAAAACATTCAGGCAGTAATAGGGCCACGGCAGGGCTCATTGTGCTTGGACATCATGTCAGATCTCATATAAAACATTACGGTCAAGAACACAGTTGTCTCTGTGTTAAGTTACAATGTATTAAACAGCTCCTACATTATATATGACACCACAACACTGTCTCAATTGGTCTATTTGCCTGACCAATGGCAGTCTATGGGAGTGTTTGGCGAAACCTGCTTGAAAAATTATTTTTGCTATTCAACTCTATCTGTTGATAGAGTTGATATTGTCCCCACCACTTTTTGAAACATCTCGTGGCACGGATGTACCTAATACATATGAAACATCTTCATGTGAAGAATAAATACATAGCCCCCCCCCCCCCCCCCCCCCCCCCACTAGGATTGGGACTGACTCTGTAATTTTTTTGCCACTTTATTCTGCACAGAATAACATGATAAACAAGGACACATTTATATTCTAGAGTGAAAATAAAACTGCTGTACTGAAATATTAGCCTCACAGTCTCTCTGTGACCCTCAAAAATACCAATAAAACCATGTTTCTGCTGACTCAGACAGGATATTGTCCTCGGCTCCTTTCAGAAAGTGGATCTGATTCAGTGTAACCCAGAACAAATGTAGATGTGTCTTGACTGTGATTTCCTCTGTTATCTTAAGATGCTGCAGGCTTATTGTTCCAGCACACTCTTTTAAAGAATCAAATATCAAGAGTCAAGTCTTTTTGATATGTAAAATTAAACTTGTATTAAAAATATTTGCAATTCAAACTCTGAACTCTGTAACCTTTATAGTCTTATGCATTAAAGCTGTGTTTGCCAGAATTTATTATATAAAATACAGAACTAATATATTTTAACTATTTGTTGTATTTTAAAATGGTGGATGGTGCAGTTTGTGAGGTCATTGCCTCAGTTGCATGAATTATTGAAGTTCATCTGATACTTTACAGATGCGTCTCTGATTTGACATGGCGTCATACAGTTTCATTGGATGTGTTAAGCCGTGATTATGTTAGATAGATAGATAGATATAGATATCTATCTATCTATCTATCTATCGTTCTATCTATCGTTCTATCTATCGTTCTATCTATCGTTCTATTGTTCTATCTATCTGTCTGTCTATCTATCTATCGTTCTATCTATTGTTCTGTCGTTCTATCATTCTATCTATCTACCTATCTATCTACCTATCTAACGTTCTATATTGTAAGATAAACAGAACCTCAGATACTTTGATCTCCTGAGATATGGACAGTACAAACACATACAGCCATTTGTCTTCACACCCCACAGAATGATCCTGTCCTTCCTTCACATTTGTTCCTTCTCCCCCACTTCCTTCCCTTTACACATTCTTCCCTTCACTCAGTTCACTTAGAAAGATTATATAAAGATTATAATGTTCTGTCAATGCAAGTGAATTACAGTTTTTCTCAATCGCTTTGGCACATTTCTGAAATTCTCAAAACTACTTGTTCAACCACCACATCATCTAGTCACTTGTGCATATCATAAAAGCAGTTTCTCATTCTTTTGAACAAATTGCAAATGCTTTAGTACATTCAGGCAATTGATTATGTACAATTGTCTGCTATTTCCTACATTATCAATTGCTAATGTCATGTTGCTCGAAATGTATTATATGGTTGTCTGTTGAATAGTCTTACCCCTCTAAACATCTAGTCATTAGTTCATCGCACAAGTCATTAAATGCAAAATGGTTGACCTAGTTATCACAATGTGTCAAGTATATTATCTATACATTTCTATTAGACTTTTGTAAATGTGTCCTGAATTGATCAATTTTGCAGGTGAATCCTGAATTTCACTAATGTATTCAGGGAAATGTAAAGCATTAGATCAATCAATGACCCAACCAGTTCTCTAAAACAGCTCAAAGATGCATGTCATGAATCTTCAATATAGACAGAGCACAACACAAGAGTTACAATTTCTGATAATGGAAGAACATCATGGAAACAAACAGGGTCAACAGCTGGAAAGAAGAAGAGGAGTAAGGATGTGTGGTAGAAGGGTAGGGAGGCAAAACAGAGGAAGAGGAAGATAAGGCAAAGGGTGTAGGCACGTTTCTAGTGAAATAAGGACCACTATTGTAAACAATGATTTCAATCATGACCTTACAATGGCTTATGCGGGTCTAAAGGTGCAGCTGAACATTTGGAGAAAAACCTTTTTTCTCAGTCATTCAAGCATTTCATAGACATAACAGGTATGTATTTCAGCAATGTGCACTGTACTCTAATATGGTATGCATGCTATAATCTTAATATTAAAGTAGCATTATTACACTTACAGTAGCATATTACACTTGCTTTACACTTACAGTACAGTAGGCTAAATTAACTTTATACATACTATACACATGAATACATGTATACAGTGTATGTATATAGTCTTGTCTTTTTTATCACAAGGACATTTTACATTGATTTGTTGACAGACCAACAGTAAATACAAAACTGTGAATCCTGTCCAGTCTTTTGCAATCAATCTCCCATATACAGTAATGTGTACCATTTGTACTGTTAAAATTGATATATGCCATACAGACAAAGTGCAGTCTTGTGCAGTTTCAATCAGTCATAAAAACTGTAGCCATAGTTTACATCTGAAATATTCATCACTGTTATATTGACAACATGGCTAAGCATTTTGACTATCTTGTTTGAGAACAATGACACTAAGACTTGTCCTTCTGATGGCACTGATATGTTCATTGACATAAATACTTGCTTTTGAGAAATGAACTAAGGATTTTGAGCAAGTTACAGGCTTTTGCAGGTAATCCAATATGTTGTGCTGTTTGTACGAATTGTTTTCATACTGTTTTGCAGATTTTAAGGATGATTCGAGAAATGTGCCAAAGCAACTGAGAAAAACTGTAACAGTCATGTTTGGTATCATTTAAAATGTCTCAATGCGACTGGTACAATGGTCTCGTCTACATGGAAGTAAACCAAAAGGTAATAAAGGTTTTAAGAGTTTAGAGATACTGGTTGCTATCATGGGTGTGCCCCTTTCCCAGGGTCCTTCATCCAAACTACCTCCTGTTCCACAACAAGGTGCGAACTCCCTAGGTCAATGACCCTAGTCAATGCAAATTCTGATTGTAAGTTCATGGCCCACATTGGGGGATGTTTTGTCTTGGACTGAGTATTTAAAGAAATGTTGCAAAAGGCTCGGCGCGATTCTGTAGTCAGATGAGCCCACATTGCTGAATGTCCAAGACACTAGTGTATTTTTCTAATGTCAGGTATACATCCTTTGCTCTATTTCTGAGCATTTGATGTTTTGTATTGATCATCTTTGAATTGATTATGTAATTGGCATGATACGTTTACCTGACTAATAAATTGTTACATTTGATTTTATTCTGACTTACTCTGAAATTATTGACTTCAGTATGATGTATCCATTGTTACCACAAATCCGCGTCAGGTTAGTAACGGACTAAAGTCCAGTTTTAAGTGGAGCATTGGGGCACGCTAACTGAGATTTTAGTGCTCCGACTAACGCTTGGCATTAGTTCAAGTGTATTTGACTGTGTAAAGGGAATAAAGGGATAAAGGGATATTTAATAAAGGGAATTTCCGTTTAGGGCAACAGGATGTTGACTGACCAATCTAAATAGGGTGGGCCTTACCTCTGTTTAATGTAATGTTACTCTAGCTAAGTGTACATGGGAAACCATGGCATGACCATACCAAAACTACTATTAGAGAAAGTATTGGTCGGCTTATATCTGGAGTAGTGGTCATGACCTCTGACTGGAGATAATGTTGCTTTAATTAAAGTGTACATAGATCTATGGGGACTAAATAAAATACTCTTAGAGTGAGTGAGCATGGGAGCAACCCACTAAATAGTATAGTCAATTACCTCTGTCTAGTGGCCAAGACTAGCGCGTTTCTGATCGTGGGCCCACATAATTAATGAACGGCCGTTGCGAGGACCCTGTGCTACTCTGGCACCTGAATGAACGAGAACCATAAGAGTAAAGAGTAAAAAGAATAATCAAATGTCTAGATAAATTATAAATATAAATGGTCAATAATCAATTGGCATTACAACCTAAATTCGAGGTCATAATTCTTGCGTACCGCCACTTCTCAAATGTTGGCAGTACTTTACCACCCAGAGTCAAAGTGAGAGTACTTTTTCCCCCACTTCAAGCACTGGCTGAAAGCATAAAATCTAAGCATACACTCTCATGTCTGACCTCAGCATCTGGTTTAGGTCAAGGTCAGAGGAAATGGGCAGGCTTTCATCCAGATGAGAGCAGAAGGGAAGAGAGTAGATGGATAGAGAGATGTTCTGCCAGGAACACTGCTGCAGGTGTGTGAAGGGTAATGAACCATGAGTTGGCAGCATTTACTTCTCTACCATTCTTCCTGCAGTTTTCTTCACTACTGCATAGGCTCTTTTGTGTTAGGCCATCAGAACAGCCTAGCATCATGGTGGTTAGCCGGCCAGCTTTTTATAGTTTATAGTTTCTTTAATTATTGTGATATATTTCTGACTTGCATCAATCGGATCAGGAGAACTACCCCTGTAGTTCTTTAAAAAGCCTTAGAACTTAATAATGGATTTGCAAAGCGATAATAAAGGTTCTTTATAATTGATTTTTATGCAATTGTAAGACAACCACTTTAGATTTAAGTTTTAAAAAGATGTAGCCTTGACAGAGTATTACATTTTTTATTGCCTGTAAGAAGCTCGTGTAATTCTATCAGAATTTAATGTTCTGGTATAAACCGTTTTATGGTGTCTTTTTTTTATTCCACTTTAGTTTGCTCTATTTCTTGAAGGTGTAAGGAAAAGAGGCAAATATCTGCTTGTGGATACAATTAATAATTCAGTGGATTTGGGACAGAGCCCCAGAGAAAAGAATGCTACCTGCAGAGAGTTTCACAGGCCTGCTGTCTGGATCAAAGCATTACACTGTATTTATACAATCAGATGTTCAACTGTATACATTTACAGAGGACTTTCTCCCTTTCTCCTCTTTGACATTGCAAAGTGAGACAGCAGAACTAGATTGCTCACATTATAATCATCAAAGCTGTCTGCTCTGCAAGCGTACAATATAGTTAGCTATGTTGATTCCTAGTGGGACCCATCTACCCAGAGGAAATGTTATTGATCAGAGGTTGCTCTTACAGAACTCAAGAGACATAATTGAGTTTCCGGTTTTGTTTTAAGTAACTCTGTCTCAGATTTTTTTCTCAAAATTCCTTGGGAGAAATAAACACATCACCTTGTAACAATTTTCACTCAGAAATTGCTAGTAATTACAAAGAAATGACTAATCATTCACTTTTTGCTAATTCTCGATTATACTTTTTATGTACAAAAAAAGAAAAGCTGGAAGAAATTTTGGTTTGGATTGGAATGAAATAAAGATTTTTATGTGAATTATTATTTTAATCTCAAATGGGTAGTTCTGTTGCATTGCTCGCTCTCATTGTAGATGGGGTGTCATGTGGAACTGGTCCCACTATAACTCAACCGATGCCAGTCATATTGAATCACAGCCTGACTGGAAATAGGTTTTAAATGCAGTTAGAGGGTTTAATGTGGGTGTTATGGGATTACTAGAGCAGCAGTATGCGAAGACTGAACTCACCCACACTGCCATCATTCACTCCCAGGACTGCTCAACATTTCTATTGATTCTAGTTCACTTTATCCAAACCAACATGAAATATACAGAAATGCCATCTTAGCTATATTCACAGAGAGTTCTGACCCTGAATCTCATTCTGATGCTAAATACAGAACTTAAGCTCTGCATAAGTCACCTTCTGATGTTTGTTGAGTTATTGATCATAATATCACAACATAATTAGATTTCCTTTTAGACAGTAAGTATTTTGTGTTAAATATACGCTATTATAAACAAGATATTTAATGTTTACCAGAGAGCTCACAGATATTAATACAAGAAAAAAAAAGCCTGTTTGGGCCTATACATTTTTATGGTAATGTTTATAGAAGTCTTATAGTGACACTTAGATATAAAATAAAATAAAGAAATCAGTTATCAATTTAATAATTCAGACATAAAAATTGAAATAAAAATAGAAATAAATGAATCACTTTTTTTAAAATGGACAATTAATAGACAAATTTAAAGGGGTCCTTGATTATGATATCACTTTTTAAACTTTAGTTATTGTGTGTGTGATGTTGCTGTTTGAGCATAAACAACATCTGCATAGTTACGATGCTCAGAGTTCAGTGCAAAGAGAGACATTTTCTTTTACAGAAATTGCTTTTTAAAGACTACAACAAATGACTGGTTTAAAACTAAACCCTGTCCCCGGGAACATGCAACAAAGGGGGCGAGGCCATGTTGGGCTGTTTAAGAGAAGAGAAAGTGCTCTTGTAGTAGAGTGTTGTTGTCATGCCGTCATTTTACACCAGACTGCTTCAGAAACGAGGGTCAATTCAGTGCTGGATTAGCACAAAAGATTAACATGATGGCACATGCTAGTCGATGAGTTGAATCAACTCCAGAGCAACTACATACATTTATCCATCATTCAAAAAACATCCAGATGCATTCTAAAAGTTGTAACTTCTTCCTGAATCTCTCCATCAGTGTCCGACTCCGGTTTGAACAATGTAAGGTAAACATAGTTTCTGACAATCGTAATTTTGGCTGCATGAGATTCTCCAGCTTTGTTGTTGTTGAGCAACCAGAGTGTGAACTGTTAAAGCTCTGCCCTCTTTTGGAAAGCTGGTCGGGAGCAGCAGCTCATTTGCATTTAAAGGGACACAACAATGGCGTGTTTTTGCTCACACCCAAATGGGGCAAATTTGACTATAATAAGTGGGGTATTTTGAGCTGAAACTTCACAGACACATTCTGGGGACACCAGAGACTTATATTACATCTTGTAAAAGGGGCATTATAGGTCTCCTTTAAAATTGTTTATTTTAATTCATGTTTTATATCTGTATCTACTTAAGTGGAAGTTGGGAGAGGATGTGGCTCCTAAAATTTAGTCAAAAGTTTAACACATGAATGAAATAAACAGTTGTCTATTTTTATGTTTGAATTGAGTCACTGAAGTGTCACTCTTAGTACGTTTTCATTAATTTGCAAAAATAATGTCTGTTTTCAAACAGGTTTCCCAAACATTTTCAAGTACTGTCAGAGATATGCATGTGAATTCTCAGGGAAACAATTATTTTAGTAATATCCATCAGGTAGTAGTGACAATTTTAATTGTAGAATTGAAATAACAATCAACATACAATAAAATATATAATTATGAGCAATGTCACAATTTATCATAAAGTGCAATGCATAGTTCATTAGTGCTACTCAGAACTTAAATGTTCACTGTAATGTAAAGTGTGACGTTTTTTCTCCGATGCAGCTGCATTTGTGTACTTCATTATAATTTCTTATTGTGGTGTGAAACTCTATTTACTAAGAAGCAGTTTGATCCGTTTTGAGTTTTAATGGAGGCTGCTGCTCGTTTCAGGGGATTTTGTGAAGTCAGCAGAACTGATGGCTGGTTTATTGAGTGCCTGGTATAATTAAGTAAAGCTTTTGGCTCTTGGACAGCAGCACATAAAAGGTCATTCTGCCTTGTATTATTCCATCTGCTATTTATTGTTTATTTGCAATGACACTTTTGCAGTGTGAAAATAAAGCAGACAGTGACACATGTGGATCAAGATGATTTTGCATTTTTATATCAAATAACATCAATTCATGGTTTTATCTGTATGCTTCTTCATTGCTTTATTTTGCACTTGATGTTTCTTTATTTCTTTAAATGTTGATAATGTGGTGAGCTGGTATTGGAGGGGAATAACTAAATCTATATTGTGTTCACATTCTTTCTCCTTGTATCCTTAACAGATTGGAAATAAACTATCATAGGAGTATGTAATGTTCATGACCACATCTGACATCATGTCACCCTTAAAAAACTCCTAAAATACACAATAAAGTTATGATGTATAACACAGATTCTGCCCTTCTTCAACTTTATTTTGGTGTACATTACAGTAGGACATTATCTTATGTATCTTCATGGATTCCATTTTAAAGTGATGAACATTGATGTAACTTAAGAGTCATCAAAATCTCTTTATACTTACAAATCAATGTGTGTATGTCATGTTTTGAATATATTGTGCATGCATGTGAAATGCTAATCAACTGTAAGACCCTCTATATTCCTGTGTGAACTCTTGTTTGTATGTTCCCCTGTTGCAGATGTGTGTCATTGTAACTCATATTGTCACTGATATATTTGCAAACATCTGAAATGATTCTGTCTGCTCTTTCATGTTGAATGTCAACTCATGAATTAGTTTGAAAGGCTTCATCTGTGTTTTAACAAAGAGTACATGCAGATGAGCTGTAAATGCCAGGAAGTCATATTAGCTGAATAATTCATCTGACTGCTGTGATGCTGTTGGTGGGACTGGGAATCGCTCTGTGCTGAAGCAGCATAACCAGACATACGAACTGGATCGTTCAAGAAGATATTGATTTCCAATCGCTGACATCCCTGTTGCACTGGCCTAGATATTCAATGCTGGTTAATGCTGGTGAGACAGCCTCATAATGACCGTCGATTGTTCCGGTTTAGAATCATCTTCATTATTGTCACAGATTTCTTTGTGTAGGCTAGAAATGACCTCAGCTACTGATGCTGTGTATGACCTCATTGTGTGTTATTCATGGGCATTTAGTGGCCATGTTACAGTAGTTCTGTCATGACAACTCTCTGAGAGATTGGTATGGTAATAGAGATTGGCATGGTAATGGATATGGCAATGTTAATGTATTTGGTATTTGATCTGCTATGCTGCAGAGCAAGTACCGAGGCTTGCTACTGCCAATACTTCACAGACATTGCTGTGAGCATGTAAGACATGCTGCTGCTCTTGCACATGTAACATACATAAATTAACCCTGGTAGCAGATCTATACAAGTGGAGCTGGGGAAGGTGGAGGGTTTCTGAAAGCGCACTGCAGACTGCTAACAGCACTACCGGTATTTGTTTGAATGTTGAGCCGCAGCCCATTGGCCGCTGATGCAACAGCAACCAATCAACTGTGCTATGTAGATAATGATGTGATCGCTACCAAATGAGTTAAAGACCTATCACCTGCGCCATCTAGAGTTTCATGCCAGAACTAGGTAATTTCTTCAGCAATAAATAAATAAATAAATAAAAATGAAAATTGTTTTTGTAAAGATTGTGTAGTGTGCATAATGTGCACATAGGGCCAGAATTACTAAACAGGGCAAATTAGCATGAAAGAGAAAAAAGCACCAATGGGAGTTGGATAGTTCTGTACATGATCTATTGACGACAAACTAATTAAAGAACACAGACATAGCCGGATCATTTCCGTAATGACCAATGCAATCTACCCAAAATTAGCATCTGTTTTAAAAACAAGCTTTTTTTGGGGCGGTAAATAATGACACAAATACCAGTAAATTGACGAGTGCATGATACATTTAAGTACTCTCCTCCCATAAATTTTGCATCTGAAAGGGAAACTCCTACAAATGCATATGCAACAAGGTCACCCGCAAAAATAACTGTGTCTAAGCTAATTTTTCACTGTGTGTCTTTAATAAATCCTGATAGTAATTTTTTAATGCCAAAAGTAAATCTGACCTATAGAGTGATATCTATATACTTTTTGGGTAGAAATTTAAAAATGTGACAGTGTACATTAATCAACATTCATAAATGTAAATGTACAGAAAAGATCCCTTTGCCAGATGTTATTAGGCCTAAAAACTATCTTATGTATCTTCATGGATTCCATTTTAAAGTGATGAACACTGATGTCATTTAAGAGTCATCAAAATCTCTTTATACTTACAAATCAATGTGTGTATGTCATGGTTTGAATATATTGTGCATGCTAAAAACTAGAGAAGACAACAATACAACCAAAAATTGTAACTCTGTAAAATACAATTAAACAACACTTTATGCAAAAAAATTGTGAATAAATAAATAACAAAAGAAAGGACAAAGTATTGATATGGGTTAGATAATAATAATGATAATAATAAAGGTAGCAACATTCATGTTCACATTTTTGATGAAAACACACTTGACCAAACAAAGTTTTCCTGCTTGGAATTATGCAATCCACTGTAGCTGGAGCTAAACCATACATAATTTTATGAACTAAACAAACATTTTTTAACTTAAATGTAGGGTAGGCAGTTTTTGGGTAGGCAATACTTTTTCGTTATTTTGGTTGAAACTCTCTTTACATTCTGATAGCAATCAATAATAGAAGTGGTCTAAATATTAAAAAATGTACATATATTGTCTGTGGAAGTTTCAGGACTCAAAAATGTTCGTCTAATCATTGCATTCGGTCAATGAAAAGATGTCCTACATTCCTGCCAGTGTATTTATTTCCATACCTCCGCGCACCCTGCTCGCAGACATCATGCATCATCGGTGTGTTCCATGAGGCTATGCAGAGTTGTGGACAGACAGTCACAGAACGCCGCAAACGAACAAACAGCCTTTTACAGTTCCTCCTGAACCAAAACAAGCTTATTCTGCGGTCACGCCATGTCATAACCGTAAATTAGAAACGGCAACCCTTGATGTTCTACCCAGAGCTGTTCATGTCCTCAGACTCGGATTTATGAGTATCTATGTCAACAATATCAATGCTGAAATGAACCTGCAGCAGTCAGGTGGTACAAGTACAGTGGTATGCGAAAGTTTGGGAACCCCTTACAGAATCTGTGAAAATGTGAATAATTTTAACAAAATAAGAGAGATCATACAAAATGCATGTTATTCTTTATTTAGTACTGTCCTAAATAAGATATTTTACATAAAAGATGTTTACATAAAGTCCACAAGATAAAAAAATAGCTGAATTTATTAAAATGACCCTGTTCAAAAATTTGGGAACCCTTGGTTCTTAATACTGTGTGTGGTTACCTGGATGATCTACAACTGATTTTTATTGTTTTGTGATGGTTGTTCATGAGTCTCTTGTTTATTCTGAGTAGTTAAACTGAGCTCTGTTCTTCAGAAAAATCCTCCAGGCCCTGCAGATTCTTCAGTTTCAAGGATTTTTCGCATATTTGAACCCTTTCCAGCAGTGACTGTATGATTCTGAGATCCATCTTTTCACACTGAGGACAACTGAGGGACTCAAACACAACTGTTAGAAAAGGTTCAAACATTCACTGATGCTCCAGAAGGAAACATGATGCATTAATAGACGGGGGGTGAAAACATTTTGAATTTGAAGATCAAGGTAAATTGTACATAATTTGTCTTCCAGAAAAAATGTAGGTATCTTCTGTCGCTTCCGGAGGGCAGTACTAAATGAAAAAAAAAAAAAATGGTATTTCAACAAAAAGAGAAAAATGTGGACATCTTTATCCTGTTCAAAGGTTTTCACCCCCCGGCTCTTAATGCATCGTGTTTCCTTCTGGAGCATCAGTGAATGTTTGAACCTTTTCTAACAGTTGTGTTTGAGTACCTCAGTTGTCCTCAGTGTGAAAAGATGGATCTCAGAATCATACAGTCACTGCTGGAAAGGGTTCAAATATGCAAAAAATCCTTGAAACTGAAGAATCTGCAGGGCCTGGAGGATTTTTCTGAAGAACAGAGCTCAGTTTAACTGCTCAGAATAAACAAGAGACTCATGAACAACCATCACAAAAAAACAGTCGTGGATCATCCAGGTAACCACACACAGTGTTAAGAACCAAGGGTTCACAAACTTTTGAACAGGGTCATTTTTAATAAATTCTGCTATTTTTTGTCTTGACTTTATGTAAACATATTTTATGTAAAATATCTTACTCAGGACAGTACTAAATAAAGAATAACATGCATTTTGTATGATCTCTCTTATTTTCACATTTTCACAGATTCTGCAAGGGGTTCCCATACTTTCGCATACCATTGTAAGAGCTCTGTAAGTTGTTTACATTCATTATTATTGTATGGTTATGTACTTTGAGACATTAGGTAATTTAACGCCCTCTCCTATGATGACTTGCTGAATTTGCTCTGGCTGTGCGTGACCTGCACGTTCATGTGTTTTGGACGATGCTTGGCTTTGGAGATGCTCCGAAAGGAGAGTGGGATCTAATGCTTTTAAAGCTATCTTTCTATTGCTAGCCGCTCAGAAAAACTTAATTGTTTTTTTAGTGCTTGTTTGTATAATAATTCCAATGTTTTTAAAACTATAGAATGTGTATTAGACCAGCTTGTCAAACAATAAGTGTTTATTTATCTTTTCAGCCTTATTTGATAAAAAAATTCTAATAAATCTAAGGTTTAACAAGTTAAACCTTACCTTTTTGCAAACCTTTTTTTATGTGGGTTTTGAAACCAAGACAGGAGTCCAGATGTACACCTAGGTATTTACATTCTGTAACAACTTGTAATCTCTCTCACGAAATGAAAATATCCTGCTTTATATCAACAGTATGTCCTTTGGACATATTCTGTCTGTTTCATTCATACTGTTTCAGCCTTATTTCTACTAATAATAAAAACGATTTGTACTAGTTTTAATGAACAATAACAACACTAAAAAGATTTAGTATTGACCACCTTTATGTTGTGAAATATCAAAAATACATGTTTAAATAATTTGATTATTGTTCGTCATTGTATTTTATCATGTTACAATGAAGATAGCCTTTAGTGCTGACATGGCAATATGCACATAATCCTCAATGTACGTAATTTAAAATAGTTGATCCGGGATTAAACAGAGTGTGATGGTGCTTGAAAGCATCTTAAAGGATTTTTGTGACATAAATCTCTATTCCCAATGACATCAGTATTTTAGAGTTTTGTGACTTAGTTTTGCTTTGAGGTCATTTATATGCTAGTGTACTCTAAACGACAGATGCAACTTTGAAATGTATATATCAGCTAAAATGTACAGTTTTTTCTCCTCTAGGAAAATAGATAAAATTGTTGATGACTAATCCTTTGTCTAATAAAATGTTCTCTGCAATGGGAATATACAAATTAGAGGATGTCAGAATATATGCCCGCTAGCTCAAGTATGAATTCTGTAGGGGTTAAAATGTTCCCTGAACCAGCTGTGCTGTGTGTTTTGTCTGTGATTAGAGCTTTTATCCATGTAGCAATGCTTTTTTCCTTTAAAATGGAAAATAATTCCCCAAGATGAGAAATCCCTTTCTTTTAAATACTTTTCTATTGCTTTGCCATGTAGAGAGCCAATTTACATGCTGTCGTCCATGACAGTGACCACCATTAGATTTGCATCCCAAATTACCTCTGGCTTTCCATACGAAATCTGGCAGCTCTTTAAATATTAATGGGTGTTTTGCGCTCTTACAACTTGTTTTTTTGTCTCATCCTCTCTTCTCTCTGAACAGCTAAACCAAAAGGCCCCATCCTCAGGATCACGCAGTGTTTCGTCATGAATGTTGCAGTGTCGCCGATGGCCAGTGAGGCTTCATCCCCTATGATAACCTCTGTAACTCCCACCTTGGACCCCGGCCTCGATAAACATGATGATCCAGACCTGTGTAGGCCCAGCGTTAGCGGGGATGGGCAGACCCAGAAACAAGATCCCTACCGCAGGTACCAAAAACCTCCTCCTCTCCACACAGGGGCCGACTGGAAGGTGGTTCTCCACTTGCCGGAGATAGAGACCTGGCTGAGGACCACGACAGAGAGAGTCAGAGATCTCACACATTCTGTGCAGCTAGACAGCAACAATAGACACGTGGATGTGCACCTGGTACAACTCAAGGTAAGAGTGCTTAAAGTGTAACTTCACTGATTTTCTACCCGCTTTGTATTGTTACAATGTAGGTAGTATATGTACAGTATCTCACAGAAGTGAGTACACCCCTCACATTGTTGTAAATATTTTATTATATCTTTTCATGTGACAACACTGAAGAAATGAAACTTTGCTACAGTGTAAAGTAGTGAGTGTACAGCTTGTATAACAGTGTAAATTTGCTGTCACTTCAAAATAACTCAACACACAGCCATTAATGTCTAAACCGCTGGCCACAAAAATGAGTACACCCCTAAGTGAAAATGAAAAGATGAAAAGATATAATAACATGAAAAGATATAATAAAATATTTACAAAAATGTGAGGGGTGTACTCACTTCTGTGAGATACTGTAAGTGAACAATGTTTACTCTTTCTTTGTGTTGCTTGGACTAAGAAATTCATGTTTATTTGTGAGCAAAAGTCTTTGATAGCTCCAGGGCTTTTCGTTTTGCTTTGGGGAATTGGGCTGAACTGACAGAACTGCAGTTTCTTTCCCTGCCCCTCCATTTAGCATAAAATACTATTCCTGGTCATCCAGTTTGAAACAGAGGTTTTTCAGATTTTTGGTTGTGGCGTTTTTTCCATATTTACAACTCTTTGCAGCCTTTAGCCACAAGATACCGAAAGTAACTCACTCCCGTTAAACATTTTCTCTTTGAATTATTGCACCCGGGATCAAGTCAACACCATTAACTAAAAGTTTGCTAAAAAGTATTTCCTATTAAAGCACGGCGGTATTTGACTCTGGTCAACCATATCCATAGCAGACTGGTGGGAGTGGCCTTCAACGGCAACATGCCCAGGGTATTTTTTCCTACCTATTTGGCAAAAGAGAAGACTGCCTTTTTCTCTGTTTTCTGTAGGTAGCACTGATTTCAAAAAGGTTTTCGCCTTTCTACTGCATAGGCAACCAAGTTTTATTGAAAGTCCATTTTGCCAGCGGTGAAGTACAGCTTTAAATACTTGATTCTGATGGGTCAGTTGCAGCATTGAGGAGATACTTTCATAAATGATGCTAAAGAAATATTTTATCTATGGCAATATTTTCATGTACTCTTAACATCATAAGTTTGGGGTCAATGAGATGATTTAAATGTTTTTAAAAAGTATCTTATGCTCAGCAAGGCTGCAATTATTTAATCAAAAATACAGTAAGAACAGTAATATTGTGAAATACTATTACGATTAAAAAGAGCTCTTTTCTATTTTAATATATTTTAAAATGTATTATTATTTCTCTGATGGCAAAGTGGAATTTTCAACATCATTACTCCAGTTTTCAGTGTCACATGATCTTTGGCTTCAGAAATCATTCTAATATTATGATTTGCTGATCAAGAAACATTTCTTATTATTATCAATGTTGAAAACAGTTGTGCTTAATATTTTTTGTGGAAACCATGTTACATTTTTTTTCAAGCATTCATTCTTTAATGAATAAGAAGTTCAAAAAAAAAAAGCATTTATTTGAAATAGAAATGTCTATTTGTAACTATAAATATAATTATAAATTTCACTTTTGATCAGTTTACATCCTTGCTGAATAATAGTATTACATTCTTTAATACACTAATTTATTGTATTATATTGTATTGTATTAATAAATGTGTAGAAATGTATTACTGACCCCCACAATTTATAATGTTACTGTGTCCTGTATCATATTGCAGACTCTTTCTTTTCACACCAGATAATTGGTGCTCTCTTGCAACTCTAGTTCTAGTATGAACAGTAGTAAAAATGGCCTATGAGGACTATTATTACTATTATTTTTAAGAATGAGCATGAACCTTTGATATAAATGAACACATCACTTAAGCAAAGAAGGAGGATCTGGCTGGTAAGATACAAGAAGCTGGTTTAGAAAAAAACTTGAAAAGACATGTTACATTTTAGATATATATGTTAGCGAACTAGTCCATAGAAAAACGTATTTTATATTTTGTAACACTAAAGTTTGTAGCAGAAGCTCAAAGTTAATCTACAATTTAAATTTAAATAATTATTTCATGTAGATGCATTTATTTATTGTAGCTGTGTATACAGGCCCTTCTCACACTGTCAGGGCGAATTTAGGTTGAACACATTAATGCACACAGGGACCAAGATAACACTTACCAAGCACCAAATGAGAGTACAAATTGGCCAGTAAGAAATATTTGTTATTCTATATTAAATATTCTTTTCTCAATTCACCAGCCATTTGCAGGTGTTGTTGTACAAACCTGAATATATATAAATGATGAAATACTGTATACCTAAAAAACAATCTTTTAGTTGGATCATTAATAGCACCACAGCAGTCCATCTTAGATGTCTGGGGGTGGATAGATCGGCTATAAACGCAGAATGGCCATAATGGATCTTTGAGTTCTAGATTAGTTTGGATGTGGATCAATCGTTAAGCGCACCAGAGGTCTTACCAGATTTTTCAGGTAGGCGTTACATTGATGGGCATGTGTAAATATGTATTTTAAAGTGATACTGCATTCATTAATTTTTCCCAGGTAAGTTCTCAGAAAAGGTTGTTATGCTGTTTCTGGCTAATAATAGGCTTCTCTGAGATCAAACTTTTTGTCATTTACTGCATGATAGAAACGGCTATCATCAATCATATCACACTTTTGAAGCACGCTGGTGAACGTATACCGTGATTTGCACGCCACTCATGCAAAATTTTAATTAACCTGTGCAATCATATTGTGCAGATAATTGGTTCTAGTTCAGTTAGGATGGACCTTAGTGCTTAGTGCTTATGTTCTCTGATACACGCAATGTATATAAATTAATGAATAATTCTATAGCCTATATGTTTCCATTATACAGTACTTGCTAGTTTTGGTTATTGGGGAGTTACCATCCTCACTAATGGTTACATAACAAGCAGATATACAAAAAAGTGTTTTTTAGTGTTTTTGTTTGTTTGATTTTGATAGTTTGTGTTTTAAAATTATTTATTTTAGAGTTTCTTATGATTTTATTAATTATTTTCTTTCATAAACTTGTGAAACCCTAGTTTGGCAACCCTGGTCTAATGCCCAGTAGTAACAACATTGATGTAACAACAGTGATGATGAGATTATAGTGAGTTTCAGTGTTACTCTCACAGTTGAATCCATCTGCTCCGCTTCCAGATGAACCAGGAAACCATTACATAACACTGTTTGAAAGAATGAGGTTTCAGTAACATCACTGTTTTTCAGTCGTGTTCTCATTTCATCTTCAGAACAGCATGCTCAGCTGTTTTTAATTAGACGTTTACCCTCTTGATGCCTTTCATGAGGGAGAATCAGACAGCCTGTGGATCTGCTTAAACAGATGAGAGCCATTCAAATAAACTGAGCAATGTTTTGAAACTGAGATAGAAAAAAGTGTTTTAAGCAACACACTTTACCTTTAAATAAGTGAAAGGAAACCGGCTGCAGAGATGTGCATTATTAATGTGCTACAGGAATCTCTCCTTTAACTACTGAACATGTCACAATCTCCGAAACATGACCTGCTGGTTTCCTTCTTTTCCTCTATCATTACATGTGGCCATTTGTCTGGTGCTGTTTGTTGTTAAATAACACGCTGCAGTCTCTGGTGTCACAGGGTTTTACAGCCAGTCTGAGAAGCTGCCTTTCCTCTTAATAAATCATGTGTGAGGCTTTTAAAATAAGTGTCTTTTATGTGTGTGTGAAGTTAACCAAATCTTACAGTATGTTGATTTTTGGCTGTGTAGCAACTGTCATTTTGAAGATATTTCTGAAACAAGAAACAAGATCTCTGATCATTTCAGGCAGTTTGAATGCCAGGAATTTGTCATCATGTAATGAAGCTTTGTAAAGAGACTTTTATTGAAAAATTGGACCCATATATGCACACATGATGAATACACACACAATCTATGTAATAATTGTAAATTTTATATTATAATTACATCATTATATATGTAATTATTATATAATTTATTAATATAATTACATATGTATGTTTTTTTATTTATATGTAATATTTTTCTTCTGAGAGTATTAATAACTTTTTTTCATTTTTTAATGATTGATAATAGTATAAATAAATTAAATATGAAATTATACAAATTATATATATTATATAAAGTTATTATATATAATTAAAAATGCTAATTATATATAAATGTACAATATAAACTCAGTAAATTGAAAAATTAGTCGACAGCAATTAATTGACAGCAAAAAGTATAAACCTTTAAGATATGTAAACAAGATTTATTTTTCACCATTATGTTCTTGATGTTTGAAGGAAAAGAAGCCAAGTTTGCAGTGTAATACAGCTGAAGATGTTTTGTAAATTTTATATTGTCTTGCATCTTTTTTTCAGTATGACATTTAGATTTTTCCATGCACATATCTCTTTCTGTTGATGCCTTGTTGTTGTGAAGAATTCTGTGTGTTTCTTGCTGAATCCAATGTTATTTTGAGGGGGTGACTGAAGTCTTTGTGCTCAGTATCAGCAGACAATGAGTCAGTCCGGGCAGCACACATCTGTTTCTCCATGAGAGGCCACAGAGCTCAGCACGGACTGATACTCCTACACCAGTGCGCCTCAGTGACTCGCATACTGAAGCTGTGACAGTGCAGTGATTCCAGAACATCTCTCGGAATGGAGCTTTGAGTATGTAATATGAATGCTGGGAAATATATTGTCAACATAATCATATGCTTTCAGGAGGAAACGGATAAATCTTTTAAATATATGATTGTGAGGCAGTTACAGATGACGAAAACATCATTTCCATCTCTTAGAAACAGTCATACAGTATGTCTCTTCCTCTTAAAACACAAATTATTTAGCAAGGAGTGGCATGGGGTTTATATATGGCATATTGGCTTTGACTTTGGCAAACAGCGCCATCTTGTGGAGAAGATCTACCATTCAAAAGTTTAGATTCAATCAATCTAATAATAATTATTACTCAAAAGACAGTAACAGTAAAGACATGTATAATGTTACAAAAGACTTCTATTTAAAATTTTCTGTTCAAAAAATAAACACAGCATCAGTGAACATAAGAGACTTTTTTCAAAAACATCACTTTTGAAAGGTAGCGAATAACTCTAGTTTATAAATCTAGTAGCATATAACTCATAGTAATTTAATTATGAACACCTATTTGTTCACTTGTCAATTGCATGCATAAAGACTATATTATAAATAACACATTTAAATAAATTATTAAATAATTAATTAGTTGAAATACAATGGATAATTTACAAACTTGTTAAACTCGAACAAACCATTCAGGTTTATGCATTTAAGTTTAACTGTTTAGATGTTTAGTATATCTGAAAAGCAAGTTTACAAATAATATTAACTTTAAACATCAAGATTGTAGAATATAAATAAAACTGTAAAATTATGTTTTATATAGTAGCCTTTAAATATGTCATATTTAAAGGGTTAGTTCACCCAGAAATGAAATTTCTGTCATAAAGTACTTACCCTCATGTCAGAAAAGTAGTAAAGACATTGTTAAAATAGTCAACGTTATGAAGCGACGAGGTGTAGCGAAGTCAATGTAGTCACATTGACTGTTTTAACAATGTCTTTAGTACTTTTCCTTAAATGACAGTAATTACGTTGCTTTCTATGGGGGATAAAAAAAAAACTCTTGGATTTCATCAAAAATATCTTCATTTGTGTTCTGAAGATGAACGAAGGTCTTACGAGTGTGGAACGACATGAGGGTGAGTAATTAATGACAAAAAATTCATTTTTGGGTGAACTAACCCTTTAAAAACATTGCTGTCACTGCTTGACAAATTGTTGACCAAAAGATGGCGTCACTAACATGTAATCATGAGAAAACATGAGGATGTCTGTCACTGATAGATAGATAGATAGATGGATGTGGGTTTTGCAGTAGCAGTTGTGTGTAGTATGTGGAGAGTGACAGTAGATCAGACCACATTCTAAACACACCCTTATTCCACAGATCAGATGTACAGTATGAGAAGGATTCGGACACACACACATACACTAATAATAAAGCACACATGCATCTGCACTAATAGCAAGTAATAGCTTTTTATCAGCTGTCAGGACACACTGATGTGATTTACACACACACACACAGACACACCCATGTTTCTCACGTCTGTATTTTTACTCAGTTGAGAACAGATAATTTTATGTTGACGTTTATTTAGATTGATGTAATGTTAGTAATGTGAAGAATCCAGAGAATTCAGTCTCATCTACGGAGAGAGAATAGTGTACAGTATGATGAAACTTCTGTGTGATTTAAAAATGTGCTAAAGACCTCAAACTTTGAGGCATGTTGTAGTTTTTTTTTATTTTTTATAAATTATTTCTATTATGCAGGCCTATACAAGTTCTGTTCATTTCCTGTTTATTGAATATTTTGTTTAACATTAACTACCAATAAGATACTAAGTACTCCCAGCTCCATTTACCTCTATTTACCATAATTAATCTGGCAGAATGTTGTCACGATATGGGTGCTATAAATAAGCTCACAACAAAGGAGAATTCAGAATCACATTACATTGACGAGAAAGGACAAGGAACTGATTGCGTTCAAGTCATGTTGGAAAGATCGTATTTACAAGTTGATTGCACATGAACACCACCACAATGTCGTTAATATGAGTGGGAATCTCTGGATTTTCTTTAAGCCCCAATGTTTACGAGTTGGTGGAGTGTCAATGAGAAACATGGCGGAATACTACAATACTTAAAGTATTGTAATACGGAATACTACAGTACTTTTCTATTTACAATGAAGTAAGCTAATTGCATGCACAAAATATGATAGCATTGTAATATAACAACATAATATGTAACAATAAAGTTTACAGTGGCTTAATAAATTAAAAACATAAAGCAAAACACGCCTGATGCACATTCTTTGTTTTACATTTTCTAGAAGTGTAGAGTTCAAATTTTTTGTGTAGTTAATTAAGAGAGGGTACTCCACCATCTTACTCTGACAAAAGTGACTTGAATGCACCTGATGTCATAAACACGTCTTCCCACCTCATAAATACGAACTTCCCAGGTGGACTTGAAAGTACCATATATACACAAGACCAAACGAGGAACTAATGAGCTAATTAACGAACAACAGGTAAATTGAATAAAACTGACACAGACTAGAAACTAGGTCAAGTCAGGAACAAATACAATGAAACAAAGCATACTCCTGACAAATGTAATTAAGGTTTGAAGATTTGTTTGGGCCTGTTAGTTAAGGCAACTTTTTTAGCTAGTTGACCATTTTAATTGAGATACTGTTGTTGTATTTCCTTACAAAACTTTACTCTAGTGGAACCGTGTTACATTTATAGCATCAAATGGTAATACCATTGTACTTTGACCTATACCATGTTTAAAGAAATTTTGGGTCAGTAAGATTTAAAAAATTTTTTTTAGCTCATCAAGACTGCTTGTATTTAATCAAAAATACAGTAAAAACAGTAATATTGTGAAATTATATTACAATTTAAAACAACTATTTTCCTGTGATGCAAAGCTTCAGTTTTCAGCATCATTACTCCAGTCTTCAGAAATCCTTGTAATATGCTGATTTGCTGCTCAAGAAACACTGAAAACAGTTGTGCTGCTTAATATTTTTGTGGAAACCAGATTATTTTTTGCTTAATAGAAAGTAAAAAAACAAAAAAAAAAACAGCATTTATTTGAAATAGAAATCTTTTTCATTATCATTGTCTTTTACTCTCACTTTTGAGAAATTTAGTACATCCTTGCTGGATAAAAGTATTAATTTCTTTAAAAAAAACCCAAACTTTTAAACAGTAGTGTATGAGTAACATATTTGTATTTTTGCATGGAAGTACCATTTACAAGCAAAAACCATGGTATTACAATCATGGTAATGTTTTAAAACATTTTAATATTTTACTGTAACACAGTTTGTAGATACGGGAAGAAAGAGGCGGGAACCGGCGAACGTTCAACGCAGCTTTAATACAAAATAAACAAATACAAAACGAAAGTAAAATGCTGACAGTTGTCCGTGAGGAACACAAACATAATAAAACATAATAAAATCCAGGCCTTGTTCTCTCTCGTCCTTCACTGTCGTCGCTCCCCTTTTATGCTTCCGGAGCTCCTCCGTGAGAGATTCGAGACCGGTGCAACACGCAGCTGACACTCACTGTCACTCGCGTCACCAGCCTCACGCCGTTCCCTCACGGCTTTCGCCCGCCCTGCTCGTCACATTTACCATGGCACATTATCTTGTAAGGGAATTGTATGTCACTGCTGTGTCAGTACAACATACTCTTTAACATGAAGAAGCTTGTAGTTTTCCAAAGAATCTATTGCATTTGCTAAGACAGCCTCCATAGACAGCAATATAACCACCACTTTCAAGGTCCAGAAAGGTACTAAAGACATCGTTAAAACAATCAACATGACTGCAGTGGTTCAACCATAATAATAAGCCTATTATTGGCCGGCTCCTGCGTCAGCATCACACTCATGCATCGTGCTGCTCACATGATCAGCTTTGGCCAATACTGAGCCGGCATTTGGACGTAAACACGGAAGCCTTCACTGTGCTTACTGCGTTAACTGCGTTAGGATAATGACAGGGAAGAGAAGAGATTGTTGAATAAAGTTGTTATTTTTGTTTTGTTTTTGTGCACAAAAAGTATTCTTGTCGCTTCATAAAATTAAGGTTGAAACACTGCAGTCACGTCAACTGTTTCAACAATGTCTTTAGTACCTTTCTGGACCTTGAAAGTGGTAGTTATATTGCTGGCTATGGACGAGTCATATACCTCTCGGATTTCATCAAAAATATCTTTGTGTTCTGACAATAAACGAAAGCCTTACGGGTGTACAACAACATGAGTGTGAGTAATTAATGACAAAATTTTCATTTTTGGGTGAACTAACCCTCTAAGTGTCTCCTAAAGAAGCAAGCCAAGGTGACAGTACATTTTAGTATATAAATCCTCAACACAGCCGTAAATAAAACAAAATTTAGCCACTTTGCACATGTAAGCTGTATTCTGCTGTACAATTTAGTGTACTAGCCTTGTTGACGTTAATGCTAATGTGGAAGCTCCAGTGTGTGCTGTGACCTTAGTTTTCCAGTTACCCCTCAAAACCCTGTGTAATTCCCCCCGCAGCAGCTGCCCGTGCCGTTGGGGCAGACAAAGTGAGACCAGCACAAGGGCTGCTGGAGGGAGGGATAGGTCAACTCCCAAAATAGCCCCTCGGTGTGGTGAGACAGCCCCTCCTCCAGAGAGAAAGACAGAATGGAAGAAACGGGCTAGTGAAGTGAGTGAGGACGAGATACAGAGAGAGAACGACAACATATCAGACAGCATGAGCAGTCAGAGCTGTCACATCTGACATCAGATCTGACACACATCAGCGCCGCATGCCACGCAGAGCACACTAAACAATTCTTCATTCTCTTTCATTCATCGTGTTTTACCTCAGCCGGTGAGCAGGTAAGAGGACAGATCAACTGACACGCTCAAGTATACTTCTAACGGGAAGTCTCTGACAGGTTGACATTGCTGAGATTGTTTGAAATATTGTTAGGATGTGAAGTTGAGCACCTGTGTTTTGTTTTGTGGATAATTGAGTATGCTGGCTTTGTATTTGGTATGGTTTTAAGTTGATTTTTTTTTGCACATTTTTAAATGAAAAAGATGAGAATTAAATTGGATTGGCATATTTTGTAGGAAAATGTTTATGCATTATTTTGTATTTGGAAAAGGAAGATGCTTTTATTTGAAAGTTTTTAAGTTTTATCATTACATTTATGTGGGAGTGTTTGTATGCTTGTCAATGTGCTTGTGTCATCAGAGGTCACATGGTGTTGAGAGGGCAGCTGTGGCCCCCATATACACCCCTTCTCTGTCACTTTCACTGGCCAAAAGTACCATGGTACTAGCAAGGTTTTTTTGTACCATAGTATTTTTGGTAGCTTCGAGTAGCTTGTTAATATCATGGTAAACTTGCATTTAAACATCTGGGGTTGCTAAGATTTTTTATAAAGTATGAAAGAAGTCTTATGCTCACCAAGGCTGCATTAATTTTATATAATATACAGTAATATTGTGAAATATTACAATTTAAAATAACAGTTTTCTATTTTTATATATTTTAAAATGTATTTGTATTTTATTGTTTATATTTAAACGTAATTTAATCCTGTAATGCAAAGCTGAATTTTCAGCATCATTACTCCAGTCTTCAGTGTCACATGATCCTTCAGAAATCATTCTAATATGATGATTTGCTGCTCAAGAAACATTTCTTATTATTATCAATGTTGAAAACAATTGTGCTGCTTAATCTTTTGCAAATTGTAATACATTTTTTTCAGGATCCTTAGATTAACAGAAAGTTCAAAAGAACAGCATTTATTTGAAATATAAATCTTTTGTAACATTATAAATGTTACAAATGCTTTACTGTCACTTTTGATCAATTTTGATCACTTTTGACCCCAAAAATTTGAATAGTAGTGTGAATAAATGTACATGTACATGTCAATATCAAAAAAGAAACCCAGACTGGGGTCTCAGACTCCTAAAAGATTCATTTTGTGACAGTGACCTTGGGAAATAGACAAAAAAATTGATCATGTCTCACATACCACGGAGTGATATGTGAGACATGAAACCTGCACAGCTATGTAAGAAACTGAAACAATGATCAATGAAACATTTTTGTGGTCATTATAATGCTGCAGTTGACCAAATGAGAATCAATTAAGAGTCATTTGAATCAAGTAGCTTTTCATTATAAAGAGTCAAACATGCTAGATACTGTTCAGAATAAACCCTGATATGTTTTAAGCTCAGAAATGCTCTGTGTAAATGCATTTGTTTTCTTCGCCAGCCATTTCTAAAATAGTTCGACCACTAGGTCATATAAGTATCTTATGAATTAGATATTTGGATCTTTTTTAAGCACTTCTTATAGTGTGGTGATTTTTTTTTCTTCTTTTTATTAAAAAAATTCTCTGCGGCGCCTCACCTTGACTTAAACAAATGTTGTCATGTTAATCTATATTACAGTATGTGTGCTGCAGTAAATGATCTGTGTGTGTTCTGTGGACTGTAGCATGGTCAGCTTGTACTCTACTGTTTGTTTTTGAGCCAGCGATGCAGTAGTGTGTGGGACCTGCTACATATTGCCAGCATGCCTGACCTACATTCATCGGTGCCGTGTTATTTTAGGGAGTGGACGACACCATATCAAAGATGCTGCTGGCCGCGACTCTGGTGTTGCTGTGTTGACAACGAGCTGCAGTTGTTTTGGCATGTCTGCTGTGCCCCATAAATGCTCCTGTGAAATTCTCTCACTCTTGTCTTGATTGTCTCAGTGCTTTTTAGGTTCTGACATTTTCACAGGTTTTGGGCAAATACATGTATTTGAATTATATAAGAAAATATCAAAACAAGGGGCTTTTATTTTATAGAGATATACCACAAACACATAGTCAGATTTCACAAAATTAAGTTTGATATGTTTCAAAAAAGTATTGTTCAAAATTAACAAAGTTTGACAACCAGCAAGTGTCCAAAAATTGTGGAATATCTTTATTATGAATATAATTAAATAACACCGCACTGTATTTTATTTATTGCAATGAAATTCAGATCTTTTTTTTAAGTGTGACAAAAGTGTGTAAAAGAGTCCAAATACTTTTTAAGACCTTTATTTTATTTTATCTTTTTATTTTATTTTTGTTTATTTTATTATAGATGCAGTTACAATGATGTCAATGTGGCCAAATGTTTCAAAAGGAAGTTTCACTTTACAGTATATCCTTGGAAACAAGTCCTATTTTGCCACCAAAAATAAAAGTTAAGTTTGGATGAGATGAGGCAACTGTCCGAGTTTCCTAGCAGCTGAGTCACCCTCCCGACTGACACAGGTTGGGGGAAGGGAACATGACATGATCCGACCACATACAGTGGACCCAAGCAGTATTTGGACACTTAAGGTACACTTGAAAAATATGACTCTCATTGCATTACTTGAGGGAAAAAGCAATTGTTATAGTATCTAATGTAGTGACATTCATGCATTATTAAGTTGAGACTTAAATGTCCAAGTACTTTTTTGGGGTTCACTGTAAATGTGCATTTGTGTAGTTTGTTTAAATCTTATTTTGTTTTATGATCTCATCTTCTGAAATTAGTTCTAGTTACATCTGAAACTAGTCTTTTAATATCACCCCCTGGCTGCTTGATATATGATTTGATCCACAGTGACAGTTGAAGAAAAGCCCCCTAGACCAACGGCTGTAAATGTTCTTTTCACTGCTGTGACTTTCATGTTTTTCCAAACCCATAAGACCTTTGTTCATCTTCGAAACACAAATTAAGATATTTTTTATGAAATCCGAAAGCCTTAAGATCCTCTATAGACAGCAACGCAGTTACCACGTTGAAGGCCCAAAAGGTAGTCAAGACATTGTTAAAATAGTCCACGTGACTACAGTGGTTCAACCTTAATTTTATGAAGCGACAAGAATACTTTTTGTGTGCAAAAAACAAACAAAACAAAAATAACTTTATTCAACAATTTCTTCTCTTCTGTGTCAGTCTCCGAAGCTGTTCACGTGAGCAGCATGACACATGCGTGTGGTGCTGACACAGGAGCCGACCAATACTGAGCCGCCGTTCTGACGTAGAACCCGGAAGCACTACATTGTATTTACAGTGTGAAAAGTGTCAGAGGCTGACATGGAAGAGAACAAATTGTTGAATAAAGTTTTTTTTTTTTATTATTTTTTTTTTTTTTAGCACAAAAAATATTCTCGTCTCATTGTAGTTAGTACCCTAACTAACCGTTTAAGTATCTTTGTTGAGGTGTTACAGATAACATAGCTGTCTGACATCCCTCATCATTTGGTTAGCAACTAATAATATTATATATACAATTTTTCCAATATTCCAATGAAATCATCTAAAAATATCAACCTAACGCATAACAATGATCTATAGAAAGGTAGCACACTCAACATGGTCTTTGTGAATCTTACTAAATAGTGCCAGCTGTTGCTTAGCTCAACTGGAGGGAATGTGGAGTCACACCGGTTTAAACTAGAACTCAGATAGCTATGAAAATGCACATGTAGTTCTAGATGCATGCTATTTACCTTATGTGGTGTAAGAGTTTGCAGTAGCAACCATTACTCCAGTCTTCAGTGTCACATGATCCTTCAGAAATCATTCTACTATGCTGATTTGGTGTCCAAAAAACTTTATTATTATTATTATCAATGTTGGAAACAGTTGTACTGCTAAGTATTTCTTGTATTAATTTAATGATTAATGCAATGCATTCTCAATGCATTCAACTGTATTGTAACTGTAATTTTCTAAACAGAGTCAGAGGTAATTTACAGGGAAAACTACATAGGCAGTGTTATGCTCTTTGGTATATTCTGAGATCTCCTCTGTATTATTCACATGTCATGTGAAAATGACACACATATCACCCCACTTCCTCTTACATGAATGCATAACATGGTGATGGTGCTTTACTTTTGCCTGGTTGAAGGTAGGTGCATGACAATTAGTCTTGACTTGACTGAAGTTCCTTTTATCAAAAGAATATTAAATGCTAATACTGCAGTAAGGTCTAGAAATCTGAGCTATTTCTTTTAGTGACCATAATAACAGTGTTTGGTATGCATGATGCAGATATATCCTGTTTTGTAATTTAATATTTGCATCAGTGATCTTCTCTTAGAGAATTTCTGATGACCGTACTGATGGCCCATCCTTTTTTGCTCTTTCTCAAGAACGGCAATTCATATAATACATTTTGTCTGAAGTTTCAGTGTCTTCCATCTAAAAACTATTTATTGGGATGTGTTTTGAATATCAGGTGTGTACTGGGTTGCTGATGGAAATACCTCATTAGCATTTTTAGTACAGGAGGAAGTAGTTGGATATTTTGTATTTCCAAGGAACTGTATGAATCCAGTGCCATCATATAATATGTAATATAATATATCATGTATAATATTGTAGATCATAATATCTAATGACTGTCCGTGCATTTGTCTGTCTGATAGGACATCTGTGAAGACATATCCGATCATGTTGAGCAGATCCATGCCTTGCTGGAGACAGAGTTCTCCCTGAAGCTCCTGTCCTACTCTGTGAACATCATAGTGGACATCCGGAGCGTGCAGCTCCTGTGGCACCAGTTACGAGTGTCTGTGTTGGTTCTGAAAGAGAGGCTTCTCCAGGGCCTCCAGGACTCCAACGGCAACTACACCCGCCAGACTGACATACTGCAAGCCTTCAGCCAGGATCACGATGAGGTCAGATACATCTCCAAAGCATAATCTGAATTAAACCACCTCCAAGGGCACATCCCTCACTAATTCACAAGGACAGAAACTTGGTTACACAATGTTCTGTTGGGAGAGTACCATAAACTCATATGTTATACCCTTCACCAAAGACATGCAACCCTAGCAAACACTTGCAGTAAAGTGCACTTGCTTATTCCCAAACAATTTTTTCACAGGATAGATTAGATTACATTTTAAATTTGAGTTTGCAAATGAATAGTCCGTTTGTTTTTGTGTTCTTGATCATCTTTAGGCTCGACTGGATGCTTTGACAGAAGTGGACGACTCTGGCCAACTGACCATTAAATGCAGTAAGGACTACTTCTCCCTGGACTGTGGCATCACTGCTTATGAACTGAGCGACTATAGTCCTATTGAAGACTCAGAAGGTCGAGGGCCACGCTCCCTTTATCCCGAGTTGGAGCAAGACTTTCCAGAACTACTTCAGAGTGTGGATCTCCTTAACATTGCAGCCTCTAGACAGAACCAGGTGTCATCTTCACCTGCAGAAGAGTCTGTTACTCCTATCCAGGAACCTCAAGAGACAATCAGTGGTCCCACCGAAGAAGAAAGTGCATTAGATTCAGCGATGCAGGGGGATAGCAGCTTTGCCCTTTCCAAACGCCCTCTTCAAGGCACCTTTAAGAGTGACGTGTCTCCCACTCAGCCTTTGCCTAAAAAGCCCATGTACCTGGAGGGTGATGGAGACACAAGGTGCAGTAGGTCTTCACCTCTCCAGTACCAGGCTGACTTGAGCAGAAGCACGCCATCTCTTTTGGATACCCCGGATCGCTCTAAGTTCTGGCTGGAGCTGGAATCAGTTTATCCAGGCAATGGGAGTCAATCCTATGAGAGTCTCCATGCTATGAATGGGAGGAACTTGCAGATGGGTCTCAAGAGACTGTCTGTGCCTGGTGAAGTCCCTCTGGAGAGACGCTCATCTGAGGCCGTGCAGGGATTCCAGACACAGAAGCACTTGACAAACTTCAAGACTATGCACCCCAAAGCCAAGCAGGCTTACAGTGACTCTTCCAGCCCACCACCATCTTCAGGGGAGGAAATCTCAGACCACGATCCACGGGAAACGTCCTCCAGCCCAGATGATCAAGCTCCTACCACAGGTTCTCTCTGGATTGTTAACCAGAATGCTATGTGCATCTCTGATGCATTGGGCAGCCCCAAAGAACACTGGTATGGTTCGGATGAGTTCCTCGCTCTTCCCACCCAGCTGAAAAAAACAGAGATGTTGGCGATGAAGCTGGAAAGCCTTGCTCAGGCTTTACCGCAAAGAGGCTTGCAGGAGTCCATCCAGGATGTGGATGACTGGGAGCTCACTGAGGTCAACCCTGATTGGGAGAGCAGCAACGATCTTCTTTTGCTTCACCCCTATAAAAAGCCCTCCCGTGCTGGGCGCTTTTCACCTACTTCCTCGAGCGACATGGCTCCTTCTCTTGATGACAGCATAGAGTCTGGCCGCATTAGTGACCTGTTGTCCGAGGACGAAGGGGCACGAAGTACACCAGAGTCCAGAGGAAGAAACACATCGACTGAACAGCCCATTGCACCAAAGATTATGTTCCAATGCACACCCTTGATACAGCAACTACTAGCAGATATTCAGCACCAAGAGAACTACCATGATGTCTGGGCGAAGATAGAGGTAAGAGATTTCTGCTTCTGATTGATTTCTGTATTCTTAACCTTTCCAGAGGCTGTGTTTGAAAAATAATACTAGCTTACTACTTGGAGTATATGCTGTATACTGAGTCGCAAATACCGAAAACCATGCAGTGTATACTTTAAACTGTTCCATATATACTGCACTGTATAATGTGCTGTCTATACTGAATGCTATATATGCTATTTGCTGTTCATTTTACAGTGTATTGAATACTGTGCAGTATGTACTGTAAACGCATTATTCCATGATAAACATTTCAGACTATAGTATGCTACATTTGTTGTCAAATGACGTCACCATGTTGCATGAGTGCAGTTTAGTTATAGTTACCATTATTTAGTTTTGATTTTCAGCAGTCAGGTCAAGTAATGAGTGGATGTAGTAACTTCCACTTCAGATAGAACCCCAAAAATGTACAGGTTGCATTGTGGTATTCTGTCCAGTATACTGTCCTTGTATACTGCTCATTTTGGCAAATACAGTTCATCCTAATATACATGCTATATATTGCAGAAGTAGAGTAAGAGTAGCGTGTTAGTAAACTATTCTGTAGATAGCCATTCACTCAACAAAGCTAAACGAGCAACTAAGTGTTAACGCTGACCTTCTCAATGGTTAACCTTACATTTATCACAGTTCTACAGTTCATATCTAATTTAAAAGGGATATAATCATTAAGGAAGTAATTTGTATGCCTTAATCCTCATTCACATAGAGGCGGCAGCTAATATGTGTCACTACACTAAGCAGATATTAAAAACAGCTGATAACTAAAGGGGTAATGAACTAACAAGCCACCTCAGCCTTTCGCTAATATTCAAAGCTTAATTAACAGGATTGCGCTCCTTGACAACCTCTCTTCAGTCCCAAGTCTGTAATTAAATGATTAGCTACAAAATTAAGAACATGCAGTCGTTTATAAAGGACCCAGGTGCTTGAGGAAACCCAAACTTGTCAGACATACTACCATGCTACTCTTACTATTGCTGAAGTATATAGTATGTACACTTTGCACACTATGCAAATTTTCTGTATTCATGGAAATACCCAGATGACCTAGTACATTTGCTGAAATGAGCAGTATGCAGCAGAGCTTACTACAGGGAATACTGTATCCCATTATGCAATGTGTCCAACTTATTGTTCACGTATCACACAAAAGGCTAAGACATTATTAAAATAAATATAAATAAATAAAATAAATAAATACAAATTATTAAAATTCTACATGGATTAAATATGCAAAGTTCAAAGATTAAATTTTTTATATTTGTTAATTTAGCAGATGCTTTTATCCAAAGCAACTAAGGAACAAGCAGGCTGTCATAGAAGCCAACAATAATGCCAACTGAATGCCACTCACATGCAACATCATGAGTCAAACTAGTGAGGTCATAAAAATGTGACAATGTGGCATACTACTTTTTGAAATGTTTATCGTGGGATAATGCATACTGTTTAACTTATTATCATTATTATTTATATCTCATTTTAGGCAATATGCAGTATATCCTGTTGCAGTAAGTAGTAAGAGAATATTCTATTGCGAACTCAGCTATTATCTAGCTGCATTAATCTTTTTTTAGTACAAAGCTGCCATTTTTTGTATTATTGTAAATCTTATCTGTGTTCTTTCAGAAATACATTGCTGTTGAGATCTAAATCATAATTTTTTTTTTTGTTTTGTTTTCTGACTGTTGGACTTGAGTTTAGTTCTACTGTTTGGTTTACTGCATCAGAGACGTAGTGGCTTACTGTCGCCATCTGGTGGCCAAATATAAAAATACACCAAGAACACCATTCTAACCTAAACCTAAATTAAAATAAATAAGTCTCTGTTTTTGAAAATAAGTTTATTATGAGCGCATCAAATTAAGTTTATTTACCAAGATAATTTAGATGCAATTTTTGTGAACCAATTTTTCCAACTTTTGATATACGGTACCTGTCAAAAGTTTGGAAACATTACAATAGACCCTTTTCACATTTCTGGGTTTCTCAGAAATGGAAGTTGTCATAGTTGGGTAAAATCCTATAGCGGTGAATGAGAGAATACATTAAATATATTTTCTGTGTTTCCATTTGCTCAAATATCAAAAGAAAAACTCCACAGTAGTGTTTTCACAACTTTCAAAAAGAGAAAAAAAATAGAGAGCGTTTGATAACGGCAGTCAGAAGAGAGAAAGATGTAATTTTTACCGTCACTCCCATGTATTAGAAACACCCTCACAGCAACATTAACTAGTTTTTTTGTAATTTGATGCAACTGTAATATAATACTTAGTATAGTGTTTTAAATGTACATATGTTTTAAAAAAAATGAAAATATAAAAAACTTTTGATGACCGTTAAAACGCGTCATCACAGTCTGTGAAAAGGGTCCATTAAAAAAAAAAAAATCAAGTAAGTCTCTTATGCTCACCAAGACTGCATTTATTTAAACGAATACAGTAAAAACAGTAATGCTGTGAAATATTATTACAAATTAAAAGAACTGTTTTTTATTTGGATATATTTTAAACTGTAATTTATTCCTGTGATGGTGAAGTTGAATTTTCAGCATCATTACTCCAGTCTTCAGTGTCACATGATCCTTCAGAAATCATTTTAATATGCTGAATTGGTGCTCAGTAAACATTTCTTATTATTATTGATGTTGAAAATCGTTCTGCTGCTCAACATTTTTGTGGAAATGGTGATACTTTTTTTTCAGGATTCTTTGATGAATAGAAAGTTCAATGAACAGCTTTTATTTCCATGTATTATATTTATTAAATATAAATCTTGTATAACATTATAAATGTCTTTACTGTCACTTTTTATCAATTTAATTTATCCTTTATGGATAAAAGTATTAATTTCTCTCTTTTTTAAATCTAACCACAAATGTTTGAATGGTATCAATCAGCAAAATATTTTTCAAAATTAATAATAATAAGAAATGTTACCTGAGCAACAAATCAGCATATTGAATTGATTTCTGAAGGATCATGTGACACTGAAGACTGGAGTAATGATGCTGAAAATTCAGCTTTACCATCAAAGGAATGTATCAAAATAGAAAACAATTATTTTAAGTTGTAATAATATTTCACTTTCACATTTTGATACTGTATTTTGATCAAATAAATGCAGCCTTGGTGAGCGTAAGAGCCTTCTTTCAAAAACATGAAAGAAATTGTAAACGTTCCAAACTTTTGACAGGTACTGTAGGATGCTTTGGTTTCAAAAAATATGCCATAGTGCCCAAAAATAGAGTAGAAACTACAGTGATTTTTTTTTTGCAACTGTAATTGTAAACAATAATTTTGGTATCATCCACTATTGTAAATAAAAAAAGAAAGAAATTAAGCAATATGCTATAATAATTCTTGCACTGTTTGCAGGAAATGTCATATTAATTTATCAAGGTTTGCATTAGTAACTGTGGTATTTTGTGGTAAACTATGATTATACTTTATGCATACTCAATAATTTGTGCATTCATCCTGATGTAGGCACATTTTGGCCACAGTCATGACTTTATCCGCTGGAATTAATTCACACTAATTCATATTTTATCACCTGCAAATTCAGTCTTCTGTTTCATCCATGAAGACCAATCCTGGACTCCACAGCATAGGAAGCACTTTTGAAATATACTTCATAACACTCGTCATGTCTTATGAACAGTAACCATGGCAATCATGCTGATCTGATGGAGTTGAATGACTAGTGAAGAGAAGGATGCCCTCAAAAGTTTTCAGCTGTAATCCTTCCTTTCATTCCAGTGAAAGCGTGTGCATGTGTGTGAGTGTGTATGTATGTGTGCAGTAAGCTCAGTGGACCGGGCGGAGGTAGGCAGCCACATCCACCTGAGATGATGCGTGTCACAGGAGGAGGTGATTGATTACATTAGTATTCAGCCGCTGGAGATGACTTCATTCTCATGGCAACAGACAGCTGGCAGCTGAAGCCTCTTCTTGGGGGCGTCTCAGGGGCCTAGTCAAGTGTGACGCCACCAACCCGTCTTACCCTTCTCCTTGTCTTTTTCTGTCTCTCGCTTTCTCTGTTTCTTTCTCGTCCTCTGCTTCCCCCACTCTGTCATTCTTTATCTTCCTTTTTAGTGCCATATATACATATATATATTTATATATATATATATATATGTATATATATTAGAGGTGTAACGCTACACAAACAACTTCTGTTAACTTCTGTTTCTCCAATTCGTTGTTGAAATATCCCTGTTAATCATTTACACAGTGGCTGTCATAACTTGTTTTTATGTTGGATTTATTTAGGCCTTACATTAACTAACAGGTTAAGTTAAATATAATTAATATACAGGCTAATATAGTGCATTTATGTAGCGAAACAGTTCATTTCTCTAGCAAACTAACAAGCTGTTGACACTGAATGGCTTTTCTGAGGTAAATGTAATAGCCTACTATGTGACATATTGTTTACGAACTGTTTTACTGACATCTTTCTGTGGTTGAAACACTAAGTTGTACTGTATCTTTCAACATACTTTCATGTTCATTCTGTAGTAGTGAAGAGCAAGGGATGATTGCGTTCACTTGTGCTTTGCGCTGCTGTTTGAACTGCGATCTGTCATGTCACATCAAAAAGCTTCAAAACAGCATTTATTGTTTGAATTTCGTGATAAAATGAACAGAATTTGAAAGATGGCACTTTGTTTCTTATCGAAAGTAACAAAACACAGAGCTTATTGCGATTATTAGTGGTTAATGCTGGTTAAAATAGGTTAGGCTAAAAAGCATTACTGTGCGCCCCCCCACCCCCCTTTTGGATTGGAGTGTGGATCGCCCTTATTCGTCATCATACTGCATGAACCGAACCATGACGTCCGTACCGTGACGTTTCAGGGCGAATACATGTACCGTTACACCCCTAATATATATATATATAAGAAACTTGCTGTTTGCTGCTGTTTTTCTTTTTCCAATGGAAATCTAGATATAGAAATTCTGATTTGGGAGCTACTGCAGAGGGCAGTGAATAATTGAAATATTTTACTTATGTATAAATATTGTAGAATATTATATTTATAATGTAAATTATTATAATGTATAGGACCATAGGACGATAATATTTTTTTTTTGTTGCATATAGAAAATGAAACCTATTTTGTGTTGTGACATTATTTTCATGACAATTAAGCAATGCTTTTATTTTATTTATTTATTTATTTTTTTTGTTCATGGAAAAGAGCTGTGTGATTGTTCTCCAAAGAGTCTCCTTTTGTGTTCTATTTGAAAGGAAAATAACAGCAAGCAGGTTTAGATAATCAACAAGTTTTCATTTTTGGGTGAACAATTCCTATTGTATGCATATAAACAGACAACATGAATTTGGTGATAAAAGCAGTGATTGGTTTCTAAGGGTGTTCAGTTCATACTGTATATGAATTTCTCTCTCTCTCTCTGTCTCTTTCTTTTTCTTTCTCTGGGGCATGGAGTCGTGTCTCATTTTCTCTTCCTCCCTTTGTAATACACTCACAAACAGGTCTGGTGACAAGCTCAGTTAATGCCGTGACCAGCGGCTACATATTCATCTGCTCTGAGAGCTTTATCAGTGCACGAGATGAGAGTGAATCGCACGCTGTCCCTGCCAGGGGAATAATTTAGCAGCAGTATCTATTGATCTCCATCGACTGCCACAATCTCGCAGAATTCCTTTGGTCTATATGATGTACCATACTGCAGCAGAGCTGGAGAGATGTGCAATAGTTTGAGGGCTTTCTTTCAACATAAAAGTGGTCTGCCTGCTTTAACCAGCTTGACCAAAACAGTCTGCCAACTCAAAAATAGGTCCAGTCGAACTGTTCAACAATATAGACCAAATAGAAACTGTTAGAAGTGTTCAGGCTTTACTCTGACTTTTAAAATGGCATTCTCACACAGATCTAATTCCTCTCTTGAATTTAGCTCTGAAAGAACAGCCAATCTCACACACATCAAAGCTTGACTGCCGGCGAAGGCCAAACAGTCAATAAATTATGGGATTTTTAGCCAGCGTTTGCGGAGAGGTCATTTGTATCAATATCTTTGATTTTCTCCAATGTTAGATAATGAGCAGGAGGAGCTGCCATGGAGAAAGGACGAAATCTTCTCATATTACATTCAGATGGTTTATTAGAGACTTTATGAAATGGTATTTGATCCGTTTGCACGTATGACATTAGAAGACGAGCATATTTGTCACTAATTAGTGCATAGATCCTCATTGTTCACCCTCTGGTTAACCACAGAAAAAGTTAACTCGAAAATGAGCATTTTGTCATCATTTACTCAACTTCAAGTCATACTTTTTACTTCCAAAGGCAGATGCCTGGAAGAATGTCCAAGCTTCTCATTTCCATACAGTGAAAGTAAATGTGGATAGTTGCTGTTAAGCACCAAAAATACAATATAGTACAATAGAAATATCATAAAGCATGGAACACGTCAAGGTGATGAAAGCTGACTGTCAGCCAAAAAACTGTGCTTGAACATACCAAAAGGACTGTCAAAGGTTTTGTCATTCAAAAAGGGATACCAAACTAGGACTGCAGATATACAAACCGTAAACAAAGCAGCGCTTGCTTACCATTTTGAATATCAATCACGCTGATCACTTTCTTTCTTCATTTTAGTCGGCTTATGTTACTATGAAAATATTTGCGCATTCAAATGCTCAGGTATGATGATGTAAAATTATAACAGCCTTCTGTCTACGTGGTGAATCGGCCTAAAAGTCCCAGATGGTGTCTGACTAGAGCTAACGGTGTGTAACACACCGAAAAAACGAAGCTGACCTATGCTCAAAATCGGCCCGACATTGCCTGACGTCCCTTGGTGTGTCCCAGCCTTAACTCCACATGACTTCTAAAGTCTTATGAAATTTGAAAGCTGAGGCGGAGATGGAAGATTATTATTGAATAACAACTTAAATTTTGGTCGCTTCCTCATACAATGCTATTGTATGACTTCAGAAGACTTGGAATATAGATGCTAATATTGTCTACTTTGTGTTTTTTTTTTTTTTTTTTTGTAACTATAAAACACCCCATTGACTTTTGTGTAGAACAAAGCAGTTTGGACATTATGTAAAACATCTTTTTATTGTATGGATGGATGAAAAAGTCATGGGATTAGGGTGAGTAAATGATGACACTGTTTTGATTTTTCAGTGAGCTGTTCCTTTAAAGGATTAGTTCACTTTCAAACCACCCTAGGTGTATATGACTTTCTTCTTTCTGATGAACATAATCAGAGAAATATTAATAAATATCCTGACGCATTCTAGCTTTATAATGGCAGTGAACTGGACCAATGAGTATGAGCTGAAAAAAGTGTCTCCATCCACGTCCATCCATCATAAACGTGTGCTCCGGGGGTTAATAAAGGCCTTCTGAAGCGAAGTGATGTGTTTGTGTAAGAAAATATTTTTATTATTATATTTTTATATTTAAGTTAAGTAAAATATCTAGCTTCCGCCAGACCGCCTTCCATATTCAACGTACGTAGAGAGTGTAAAACTCTTGCAGTTCACAAAGCTTACGCTATTTCTCTAATTATGTTCACCAGAAAGAAGAAAGTCATATACACCTACGATTGCTTAAGGGTGAGTAAAGCTTGGGCTAATTTTCATTTGAAAGTGAACTAATCCTTTAAGGGCAGTATTTGGTTAGGCTGGAATCATCTGTTGAAGTCTGTATAGTTTTTCGTTTGTCCAGCAGATGGCAGTATTTACACACCAAGCACATTGAACCTGCTCTTACTGAAAAGCAATTGAGGCACATGAAGGGCAGCTACTGTGTGACATTCCCTTAAGCATTGTGTGCTTTTGACAAATGCAAACCCTCACTCCAAAACTTTTATCAGTTTATCAAACCTTATCGAAACACCTGATTCTTTTTCTGTCCTATTTGTTGTGTTGTGATGTAACACATGTTTGTTTGGTTTGTTCAGATTCTTATATTTCGAGACTTTTGATCACAAAAAGCTGTGTTGCTGTGTTTGACCATGTTGATGTGCCTGTGTGTTGTGTGTTTGCTCTTGCAGGGTTTTGTCAGCAAACTGGATGAGTTCATCTGTTGGCTGAGAGACGCTCTAGAAACCACAGACAACTGGACACCACCCAGAGCTGATATTGACAGCCTCAAACTCTACCTGGAAACTCACCTTGTGAGTAAATGTCTATGCATCGATATCCTTCATTGTGTTTAGACTCATATAAGTTAACAAATGAGCCCATGGTCAGATATTTTCCCCTACTGATTACGCCAAGTTTATTTTTTATTCATTTTCATTTTGTAAACTTAGATGTTGATGTTTTGTTCACTGTTGCTCTTTCATACTTTTGATGTCTCTCAGTCATGTTTAATTTAAGTATTAACTTGGTCTTAGATGTTTATATTAAAAATCCCTTAGGAGAAATAAAAATGGGCACAAACTAGTAAGTATCTGACATACAGTAAGATTTTAGAGCTATAAAAGTGAAGTAGATCCTTAAAGTAGTTCAGATCTTTTGGTCTTGAAAGTTACAATTTTACAATAATATATTAGATAAATAAATAATTTGTAATTTAGTGTAAATTTCTGTAAAATAACCATAACGTTATATTATTTTATATATAAATAAATAATCTATAATTTATTGAACAAATTATATTTTTATGAATATATAAATATATTTTATTATATTATTATATTACCAAAAGTATGAAAATATACTTCTAACTTTTATATTATTTTAAATAAAATTTATAAAAATAAAATAAAATTATATTGTAAATTATATATGTATTATAAGTTTTTAACATGTATAATTGAACTATTATTTCATATATTATAGTATATTACTTAAATAAATAATCTATAATGTACTGCACAAATCATATTTTTATAAATATATATACATATATTTTATTATTTTATTATATTACTAGAAGTTAATTATAAATGTATGTGTTTATAAATATGTATAACTTAACATTATATTATATTATACACGTTGACTTTTTATTGGTCTTCGACCATTAGCTTTCCTCTGAAACGTCAGAGCTGATGTGATTAGTTTTTTCTGGGGAAAAATCTGAGAAGCAGGAGACTTGAGCAAAGTTCTCTATGTGTCCTCCATTAAATCTCATTACTGTATAGGAGAACTGTTAAAGAAATCTTATTTAAGAGTTGTCTTTCCAATGGCAATATGAAACCCTTAGTAACCCATATCAGAAGCGTATCGTGTGCACCAGCGACATTGTTTGTTTATCCGTCTGTCTTTGTGCAGCCCATCTGTACTGCAGGAGGAATATCACATTGTGTTTTATAGTGAGGGGCTTCACCCATTTTTATTGATTTAGAGAGCAGGGTCACACACTTGCTGTCTCTCATCCAGTGTTTGGGGCTCTCAGGATGTGCTCACAGGTTTAATGTCTGGGCATTAAGTCCAGCTGGCAGGTGGGGAGCGTGTGTGTGTTTGTATCCGTGTGCATATATGTGTGTGCCTGTGAGTACGGATCTTTCCGGTACCCATGGGAGAGCCGTGAGGAGGAGGTTGGCTGTTGCAGGGTAGGAAGAGAAGGAGAGAGAGAGAGAAAAGGAGTGGGCTTTCTTTATAAGGCATTGAGAGATTGTGAAATGAAACCGCTATTGATTGCACTGGGTGGCGGATCCAGGTCTCTGAATCACATTAACGACACGCACACACACACGCCGGCCTCCATTGGCAAATGAGACGCAGAAACAAGGGCCCCCAGTCACACAGATAGTGAGTTGTGCTCCTGTTTTCCAACATGCACACAAACATTAAAGACATTCTTTATACATCACTTAGTACATAAACCACCCAGTTAAATTGGGTGACGTCCTCAGATAGATTTGAACTGAGCAGACAATGTTTAAAAAGCTTAATGAAACACTTGGAAAAACCTTTGAAGGCTTAATTGGGGTTTTGTGGCTGTTACACCATGTCTATTAGTCCATGTCATTTTAGAGGTCATTTATGTGCTAGTACACACAAAAAATTTATAGAAATTTTTAAATGTACATTCTTTCACTTCCAGGAAAGACCAGCGAAACATGATTATGTACGTTATTTCTGCTAAGCTAGTGACATTGGGCATCAACCACACGTGCACGGTAAAAGCTAAGACTGTTTCAAATACTGTCTACTTTCTAATTAAACACACCTGAAGCTAATCAAGGTCCTCAGGATTACTAAAGTTACAGGCAGGTGAGTGTTTTTTTCAGGGTTAGAGCTAAACTCTGCAGGACAATGGCCAGGATCAACGTTCCCCACCACACTGGTGGCAAAAGCCCCTATTATTATACCATGCATATGTTGACTTTTTTAATATCATTATTTAAAGAAGAAACCAAACCAATATATAGTTGACATTTGAGGTTAAATGCTATAGAAAAACAATAAAAAATTGTGTTTTCAGATTTATTTTTTATTTTTATACAAACATATGGCATGCAGTTGCTTTAAACAATGGTATAAAGCTATTCAATTCATCATTCAATGTAAATTGTGATAATCGTAATTAATAATTGCAATTACAATTTCAAGGGAATAATCGACAATTATGATTTTTTTGTCATAATCGTGCAGCTCTACCAGCTAGTAGGCTGTATCACATGTGAGGATATTGCAGGTGATGGATCATTTATAGCCTTTTCTCACAGCAGCTGGAATAATTAAATGTATCATTTTGATGGTGGATTGACAAATTAACTTTAGGGATTAGACTGTACAGAAATTGAAATCTACAGGTAACGCTAATACACACTAAATACACGTAGTCACGCAAAGCTGATGTTGTTAACATTAACAATTTGAGAACAAAGTATAACAATAATAATAATTTGCACGGTTTGACGTGATCCAAGCTAAGCAGTCGTTAGAGTTAATCACCATTGGTAGCGCGATTTATTGTAATGCTTTTTTTTTCTCAGTTGGTTAGAACAAAAGTGTCAAAAGTTGTTGTTCAGATGACATTTTCCAGTGAAAATTCTTATTTTGGTCATACTTCCAAGACTACAATCTGTGATTCCGAATCCGAAGTACAGTATCCACCGGCGTGGTGACTGACAGCCACTCATTCGCCTCAAAACATTAGATTCGTCCGCACTGAGGAGCTGTGCTGATGCACAACCCATGTAAAGATGATAATTCCGCAAATAACTGCAATTGCAGATTTCAAACAGAGATGGCGACAAAGAGGCAAAACTTACGGACTGCAGCTTTAAACTTTAGGGTTGTGTAACTTTTTTTTTTTTGCTTAAGCATTTTAAAAACTGCAGCTTTGGCCTTGTGTTCCTCATAGTTTTTCTCCATCTGAAAAAGTTGAAAGATAACACTGCTGAACTAGCCTAAGGTACACTGTAGTTTGCTAGTATTACAGTAGCTTGTTTTTCATCCTGACCCACTGACTCAATTGCTCAAAACCCCTCTAAAACCATCATACCACCAGCTTGGTGGCCAGCAAAGGACCTTAGGCTTTAAGTTGTTTAATTTACTGGGAAAACTTCACAAACTCTTCTTCTTTCGTAGCGCAAGGTTGTGTGGAGAATATCATCCAAAAAAATATCCATGAACTTCGGAATGCACCAGACATAGTCACCATCTGGGCATCTTCACCATACTACTTTCAACATACTAGGATCAGTCAGAATTCCTTTTAAATAAGCATTTGGTCTTGAAATGAACACATTTATGAATATTATAATATATAACTACATTTTTTTGAAGACATTTTTTACATAGAAAAATTGCGGCCACTTTATTAGGTATACCTTGCTAGTACCGGGTTGGACCTCCTTTTGTCTTCAGAACTGCCTTAATTCTTTATGGCATAGATTCAACAAGGTGCTAGAAAAATTCTTCAGTGGTTTTGGTCCATATTGACATGACTTGTCGGCTGCACATCCATGATGTGAATCTTCCTTTACACATACCAAAGGTGCTCTATTGAATTTAAGATCTGGTGACTGTGGAGGCCATCTTAGTATAGTGAACTCATTGTCATGTTCAAGAAACCAGTTTGAGATGATTTGAGCTTTGTGACATGGCCACCAGCCCGAAAGGATGGATCCATACTTTTTTGTTATTTTACACCAAATTCTGAATATCACATCAGAAATTGAGACTCTTCAGATCAGGCAGCATTTTTCCAATGTTCTTTTGTCCAATTTTGGTGTGCCTGTGCGAACTGTAGCCTCAGTTTCCTGTTCTTAGCTGACAGGAGTGGCACCTGGTGTGGTGTTCTGCTGCTGGAGCCCATCTGCTTCAAGGTTTGAGTGTTATAAAGTATAAAGTGGCTGTTTTGTGAAATGTTGGGGTCCAAACAAGATAGAACATAATTTAAGTTAGTTATACAGGTCTGGAATGACAAGAGGGTGAGTAAATCATGACTGAATTTTCTTTTCTTTTCTTTTTTTTTTTGGAAAAAAACAAAACAGGTGAACAATTCCTTCAAACCTGCACACCACAAACCCCAATCTCTAGACACCTCCTCGGCTAGCACCTTTCTTTCTCTTTCTCTCTGATTTGGGGATTAGGACAGGGGGAGATTTGTGGTCCACTGGTTGCTGTGGCACATCTATTGATGTCAAGTAAGCGATAACCTGTCTGCCCTCATGTCTGATCCTAGCCAGGCGTTCAGCTCAGAGCGGGGCAGCAGCACTGTGTCCCATCTATCTGCTCGCACACAAACACGCGCAGATATATCACACGTCGAGCTAGCAAAACAAAGCACATATCACCTCACGGTTGAAGATGCAAAACAAATTTGTACCGTAATGGCAAACAAAACACACACCTGCTTTAGGAATCAACTTAAAATGCAGATTTGGGCTTTGTGCGCTCTAACTGTGAGGTTTCATTCATGAACAGCACATTGGATTTTCTCTTTGAGTCAAGGTTTTCAAGGTAAAGGTGATGATGAAATGGATGTAAGAAAATTTTTCACACCTTGAAACTTGACAGGATTTTTTTTATCTTTCAGTTGCTGAGGTGTTCGTAACAATATATTTGCTTCTCGCACATCCTCGTTTCATAAAACATGATGTGTGTTGCATTATTGCTTATGCTGAACCTTGAATTGGAGCTGCACAAATTGATATAAAGAGTCTCTTAATAAGATTATGTGATACTGATATCGCCTCAGTTATAGCTGATGGGATTATTACAGCTTGCTTTTTATGCCGTCAAATACAGTATAAGAGTGTCCTTGCCATGTGCACCAAATATTGATATTACACCCTATTACTAGAGCATTTTGTTGTAGCATAAATCAGTGATGGATATCTGTTTATTCTGCCTTTTTTGCCTTCAGTTTGTTTACTCATTTTAAAGGCGTTTAGCTCTGTAAAGGATATCAATTTCAGCCTGTATCCGAAGTCATAAATAAGCTCTCCTCACTTTCTCTCGTGTCTGTCATGAGTGATAAATTCTCTCACTTGCTGATCCATCACCCGTCTCGTCCCGCTCGCGCGTTCTGATGGCACAAAGTTGAGAGAGAGACTCTCGGCCCTCTCGCTTCACTCTCAGACGGTCTCAGACACTAGACCATCCGTTTAATATGTATGACAGCCATTTCTGTATTTTCCAAGTCACTAAACTTAGGGCTTGTCTACTTGTATATGATTAATACTTTCAAATGTTATTCTGAAAATTGGACTGTTTGTTTATATTGCCTTCTTAAACCTGTAAACATACTGTATCATATTTGATACGCACATTTTGAATGTCTCTAAATAATCAGCATTATCAAAACTTTGCTGAAAACCCAGTAGTACACAGTCTGCATTCTTTTGTCATCTGATTGATAGTCTTTTTTTCTTTTTTTTTAACCAGGTAAAAGGCCTTTTAGTGTACAGTAATACTAAAAATGCCCATCTTCAGGTCATGGTTCACATGTCTTTTTGCTGTGAATTAACTGATTTTTAGAAAGCAAACGTAAGAATACCTTATATATATTTATACAACTATTTCACTTACTGGACTTAATTATCCACACATAATTTTTTTAGAAATATCATGTTAAAATATGATACATCAGGCTTTTGAGGAACATTTATTTGTACATCCTTAATCATCATTGTATTGCATTGCATTATATGGTTCTCTCCATAATAAAAACTATAGAGCTTTGATCATAATACTAAGCATTTAAATATCATCCTACATATTATTGGGAGATAGTGACAACTATATATAGTTGAACAAACACCTCAAAATATGCATTTTGGTATACTATTTATAGACCTCATTGATTTACATTACAGGCTATCAGAATTTCATCTTACTTTTGAGCCATAGAATTATCAGCAGCTGGACCAAATTGCTTATCTTTAATCTGTTTTGGGCCTTTGAATAAAATTGAGTTTTTTTTTTCCTCCTTAAGTATGAGCTCCATATTCCCCTACTTCACTGTACATAAAAGTCTGATGTGTCAAATATGATACTCAACAAAAACAAACACACACACACAAAAAAAAATGTTGTCTAAAGGTTCAATAAATCAGGCTTTACAGGATTTACATTATGTCATATGTACTGGATACTATTTTCACATCCAAAGATCAACATTTGTAAGGCAATGTTTGGAATAGCGTGCTACCATACTATTACCACAGGATTTAGTATGTATACTGTTCATAATATGCATTTCTTGGATGCACAGAATGCCCAGGGGACCTGCTTACATTTACCGAAATGTGCAGTATACAACCAGGACGCACTCCATGGAATACTGTATTCCATAATGTATCCCACAATGCAGTGGACTCTTTTTGACCTTGCATTTCCATGGTGACAAATCATTATTTTGCTGGTCTGTTTTTACACAAAATGGCACTAAAATGCAAAATAAACATTTAGTGTAGATATCATAAGTAAGTTTTGTCTTTAAAACAATCTTAACTAAAAAGATAAGAACATTCTTAAAGGATTAGTTCACTTTAAAATGAAAATTACTCAAGATTTATACACCATCAAATCATCCTAGGTGTATATGACTTTCTTCTTTCTGATAAACACAGTCGGAGTTACAGTATATTAATAAATATCCTGATGTGTCCAAGCTTTATAATGGCAGTGAACGGGACCAAAGAGTATGAAGCTCAAGAAAGTGCATTCATCCATCATAAATGTACTCCACACGCTCCAGAGGGTAAATAAAGGCCTTCTGAAGTGAAGCAATACATTTGTGTAAGAAAAGTATCTAAATTTAACAAGTTACGTTTTTTCCGTAAGTTGAGTACGGAAGGCATAGGACGTAGTGTAAGTGTTTTGAACTGCGAGAGGTATTACACTTTCTTCGTAAGTTCAATATCGAAGGTGGTCTGGTGGAAGTTAGATATTTTACTTTATAACTTCTTAAACAAACGCATCGCTTCGCTTCAGAAGGCCTTTATTAACCCCCCGGAGCCGTGTGGAGAACATTTATAATGGATGGATGCACTTTCTTGAGCTTCATACTCATTGGTCCCGTTCACTGCCATTATAAAGCTTGGATGCGTCAGGATATTTATTAATATACCTCCGATTGTGTTCATCAGAAAGATGAAAGTCATATACACCTAGGATGGCTTGAGGGTGAGTAAATCTTGGGGTAATTTTCATTTTACAGTGAACTAATTCTTTAACATTACATTACATGTCAAAAGTTTGGAGTATAAAAATGATATTAGAATGATTTCTGAAGGATTATGTGACACTGTAGACTGGAGTAATGATACTGAAAACTCAGCTTTGCCATCACAGGAATAAATTACATTTTCAAATATATTAAAATAGAAAACAGTTATTTTACATTGTAATAATATTTCACAATATTACTGCTTTTAAGTAGTTTTGATCAAATAAATCCTTATCAATCAAAATAAGCCTTAAGAGCATAAGAGTCTTCTTTCAAAAGTAAAAATCTTAATTATTCCAATTCTTAAGTTAGAAAATAAGAAAATTGCAGTTAAGAAAAAGTTTATTCTTAAGAGTGTTTCGTGAATCTGGCCTCTGGTTCTTTTATCAAACTGGAATTGCAAGGTTGAACGTATTGAATCATGGCATATATTATTCCGCACAGCATGCTCAGGTTGTTCACTACATGTTTTGACAAACATAGTCACAATCCATTCTATTCATACAAAAAAATTGTCCTTAAAGTATCCATACTGCACAATTAGTAAGAGTAGTATGCTAGACTGCATGTATGGACAGACATTTGTGACAGCAGGACGGAATGGATACACTTAACAGAGCAGATCTCGTGTATTCAGGTTGTTACATCGTTCTGTCAGTTTTGCTGTCAGACAGACAGACAGGCCGTCAGACAGCTGAAGGTGAAAACGGGCCTTGGCGGCTCCCGCTGCCCTCCGTGGTGCTGGTCAGATCAGAACAGTCGGTAATGGCGTGAAACAGGGCAGAGGGAGATCTGAGGAGATGAGAATCGAAGGTGAGGATGGCTCTAGGCGCCTCAACTGCGGGCCCCCTGTGGGAGTACGGCCCACCGCCCCCCTCGTTCCCACCCGTCGCCCCTTCGCACATCTTCAAAAGCACATCCCTCACCATCCCCTTTTTCCTCGCGGACACAGGATAATGCTCTCCACTCTTTGATTATACTTAGGAATTGGAGAGCCCTCCGTTCGAGAGCGCTGGGTATTATCAAAACCAATCAACATGAAAGTTTTTTTTTCTTCTCCCAACCGCTGCCGCACCCACTGGAGGGTGAGAGTAAGGGGGAAAAGAGTGTTTGGTTTGGGGTTTAGAGTGAAAAAAAAAAAGGTTATCGTTGAAATAGAGACATCACACCAAATGGGCAGCCTGTTGGGAGATGTACACATGACTGAGAGTTGGAGAAAACCCGACTGATGGATCCTGAGGGCCACACTGTATTGTGGGTTTTAGACAGAAATAGAGAGACAGGAATGCTGTTGCTCAGCCCTGAGGTCATTTTCTAGAGGGCGCGACTGTGGGAGAAACGGCTTCAGTTTTATAACATCATTTGAATATTAGTTTATGCCACGGATGATGAATTAGAGGGACGGCTGTCGTTTGTTAATAATTCAGCGGCGCACGGATGGCGGGATAGACTCGGACAAATACAGAGAGATGGGCTTCATTCCTCTGAGGATGTATGAATAATGCTCGTTTAAGATCAAGGAGTGTGTGAAGGGTGTTTAAAGGTTGTGTCGACAGCGCAGCAGGAGATTATATACATTCTTGCTGAAGCACTTAATGTGACTTATGAGTGTTTGTTTCGTAGGGATGAAACCAGACGAGGAGTTAACTGATTTCATGTGTCCCGTTGAGTCCTCTAGGAAAGAAACATCCAAAATGAGATCTCCTTAATATCTCAGTTGTTTCTCCTAAGTTGCATTGAAGTTTGCAAGAAGTTTCATGTTTCTCAGTTTCTAAAGAGATCTCTTCAATATGAACTCATCAAATCTTTCCCGATCAAATATTCTGAGCCACTAATCACATTCATTTTATAGCTTCATACAGTATATACTATTACTAAATGCGAATTTTCTGTCTGTATTTTTCCACCAAAATGAAGAAGAATTCAATGAGAAATGTATGAAAAAAAGCTATAAAATAGTAACCTGTGAATAATAAAATATTTATTAAAACTGATTTCACATGCATCCCCATTGCATCCTATAGGGAAAAAATTAATGTTAATTAAGACAAGATAATTAAAAAAAGATAATTTTATTATATAAAATATAATTTTTTGCTTGTTAGTTATTTTTTTAAATACATTTTAATGTATTACCTGTATACTTTATTACAGTAAAAACAAAATATTGTAATGATTTGAAAAAAAAAAAAAAGAAAAGAAATCTTTGTTCCTTATTTAATGTCAGAGTTGTCTATTTTTTTTCCCTTCTATTTTTTATTCCTGATTTTTTTATTAATATCTTGGGTTGCTCTTTTAATAGCTAAGGAGTCTAAATGGGAAAAATGCCCTTAATTGTCATGAAAACAATGAAAAAAGTTAATATTTCTAAAAACAGGCTTAATTTTCTTTAGGCAAAATAGGAGACTCACCCATTAACTCTCTTGAGCAATAAAAGAGCAACCTTTGAATCATAAAATCCTCCTGTTGGATGAGTGATGACATTTTTTTTGTGTGCATTTGTGTGTAAAGATGTTCTAATGAAAGATAAGAGGAAAATCTGAAGAGGACAGAAAGTGTGAAGGAGGAGGAAAAAATGAACCAAGATTATTTCCCTTGTGCTGACATGTCGTTTTTGTGTTCATGTGTGTGTAGAGTTTCAAACTCAACGTGGACAGTCACGGTGCTCTGAAAGACAGTCTCCTGGAGGAGGGACGGCAGCTCCTGGAACTCATCACCTCCCACAAATCAGGTACAGTTCTGCCGAGCCACACATTTATTATTAATGTTTGTATTAACATAGTGACCTTCAGAATTTATAAATCCTCAAGCAACTGCTTCTGAACCGCCGAGCGCACGCCTTTTCACATACATTACAAATGGCGCACAGCCCGCTGAATTGAGTTTTGGGATAAAGCGGAGAGGCAGGTGCTGTGGCCGACCAAGCACTTCCAAAGCTGTATATGAAGAGAGCGAGAATTAAGAACAGCAGGTTGAGGAGTCAGAGGCCATTGCAGACACTCGTTCCTCTACAATATCTGTGATTATTCACCTGAAGAGTCTCGCCGAGTGCTCGGCAAATGCACAAATCCACTCAGCTGACCTCCCTGCTGGTATGTCTCGTCTCCGCTGGGTAAAGCCGGCTACCATTAAATATGCAGATGGTTCTCAGAGGCAGGAGCGGTTCCTTATAATGCCCTGACAGTCCTGTCCTGTGGTGCCACAGCATGACAACAGTTCCCTGCCAACTATACAAACACAAACATGCACACTCGCACCTTTACTATAACCCAACCTTCCATAGGGATCTTCTTAAAGGGGCCATTCTATACTTTATTTCCTCCTTTACAATAATGTGTACTTTAGGACCGGAAATGTGTATTTAGTAAAGTAAATATTTAGATTTAAAAGAGACCATATTCTACTTTTTTTTTTTTTTACTATATTCTACAGTGTGAATACATTATTGTTCAAACTGTAAGATTTTTAAAAATGTTTTTGAAAGAAGTCTCGTTTCCAAAGGCTGCATGTATTTAATTAAAAATACAGTAAAACAGTGATATGGTGAAATATTACAATTTAAAATAACTGTTTTCTGTTTTAATATATTTTAAAATGTAATTTATTCCTGTGATGTCAATACTCCATTACTCCAGTCTTCAGTGTCACATGATCCTTTAGAAATCATTCTAATATGCTGATTTGGCAATCAAGAATTATGATGATCTTCTTATGATGTTGAAAACTGTTGTGCTGCTTAATATTTTTGTGGAAACCATGATCATTTTTGTTTAGGATACTGATGAATAGAAAGTTCAAAAGAATAGCATTTATTTGGAATAGAAATCAAATAAATATAATATTATAAATGTCTTATACACATTATATATGTCTTTACTCTCAATATACATTAATTTAATGCATGTTAAAAGTATTATTTTATTAAAAAAAAAAATCTTACTGACCCCAAACTTGTAAACGATAATGTAAATGTTTAATATCATAGATCATATTTTCCATATTTTGGGTTATTTGAAGGCACATACAGTGTGGCACAGGATTCTGAGACCACATTGAAAATCTTGTTGGATTCCAAAGTTTTAGGATCTTGGGAAACGAAATAAAACTAAGAAAATGTATGTAAATCAGATGCACTAGTTTTATGTCTCTAATCAAATGCCTGTAAATTATTGTCATTGATCATGTGACTTTTTGAATATATGGTTAGATTTACTTCCATTAAAGCTCAAGATGCTCTTGGGATCATTCTCAAATCATAACAGAGAGCATCAGGTTTTGGATTTCAACCTAAGTGCTGCGGTCATTAAAGCAAAAGTTGACAAGACCTTTATGAAAGTAATGTACAATTTTTAGTAACTTTCCACTTAAATTGTTATGCTGATAATATAATTCTTAATGAAAATGTTTAAATTTAATTAGAAAAGATGTAAAATAGAAACATTTTTACTTCTCATTATAGACACTCATTTAGTGGACACTCATAGTACATACTCATTTCAAAAGAGCAAGAAAATTTTATTTTCCCCTTTAATTTCAGCTTTGTGATTAGAAGCAAATCTCCTATCAACTTCCCACCTTGACCACCTTGTCTCGTATCTTAGCAACTCAGCAGGCAGGCATCACTCCACAGGTACAAGTCGCAGCTTTCATCACAGAATGCCGTCGGCTGCGACGAGAGGCCTGATCCAGGCACAATGCGGGGTCACACTCCAGAAGCCCGACTTCCGCCTCGACCGTATTTATCTTAATTTATGCTTTTTAATTACTTTGAACAAATAGGATTTGCAGACGGAGATGCTGATTGTGGCTGGTCGAGACGCAGCGGACACATGATAGGTTTTGAATATAGAAGCATCCCATAATACTGAGGGATTAACTGAATGCTCAAGTCCTCATCAGATGCAAAAACACACTCCCGGTCTGGCTCGGGTCACCACCATCAAGTGGCGTGAAAATCAAATGCCTTGTTTTTTCCCATCTGTTGATTAGAAAAGAGGAAGATATTATCATTTAACTTGTTCAATATTTTATTTTTTACCAGAGGTTGGTTTTAATGATTTAGATGATGGTGGTGATTATGATAATGCCATGAGCATTATTATTAGTGATGTGTTTGAGTTTAAGAGGGAAAAAAGAAAGCGAAGTGCGTCTGTTGGATCATTAAGGATGAGTCGTGATAAATGGTTAAATCACAGCACATTAAAGGCTCATTAAAAACAACTGTAGGGGGATGTGTATGTGTGGGACGGGCCGGATGGACGGCAAGAAAATCTCACTGTGGGGTTTAAGTGGGTGTTCTGCCCATTGGCTGACATTAGCAGTGTGCACATATATGCCTAGAAAAGTGGCTGTATTCAGAATGGTATACTAGCAAACCTTTTTGAAATGGAAACTCTGTGCATTAAGATTTACTTTGTCTCACTTAGTATTTCATTGAGTAGTGTCAAATTATTATCTCACAAATAAATAGTTTTTTCATCTTGAAACCCAACTTTGTGTGAAAACATCTTTGCTCGTTGTTATAATGGATTGCCCAAAGTTAATCGTTCAAAAGTTTGGGGTCAGTAAGATATTTATAAAATAAATGTTGTTCTTAAAAAAAGCTTTCTATTCATCAAAGAATCATGTATTATGATTTCCACAAAAATATTTAGCAGCACAGCTGTTTTCAACATTGATAATAACAAGAAATGTTTCTTGAGCATCAAATATGCATATTAGAATGATTAGATGAGCCATGTGACACTGAAGACTGATGGCTGCTGAAAAAATCAGCTTTGCATCTCAAGAATAAATTACATTTTAAAATATATTCAAATAGAAAACGGCTATTTTAAATAGTAATAAAATAGTTCACAGTGTTTTGATGTATTTTTGATTTATATAAATGTAAGGAATTATTATTATAGGAATTAAGTGTAGTGTTAAAAAATATTTAGGTTTATGTATATATATATACATTTTTTTTCTTTTGTACTTTTTTTTTTTTTGTAATTTTGTAGCATGCCATTTTGAATATTCACAATTTGTACAGTGGATAATGAAGATTTGTGTTTATTTGCACACTGTTCACTGGTTTTCATGGTCGTACTGTATATTACTTAAGTGTTTTATCTATTTTAGTGCTGTTTGTATTATTTAATCATTTTCATTTGTATTTAGCTGATGCTTAAATGAAGTAACTAGTACATTTATATTAGATCATGTTTAATTAGTAATTTAGAAGAAGAGGCCTTTGGAGAACAATGATTGTTCTCTCATTTTCAACATAGAGTCTTTTTTACAGACTTTTAACCACTACACCATTGCATTTATAACATGTGCATTAGGGGCCATTCACACAAAATGTGTGACATGAGCCTTTTTGAATTCCACTGCACTGCTTTTCCATTGTTCTTCTATGTAAACATGCACTAGACTGCCATGTTTAACTGTTGCGCTTGCGTCTTGCGTCTTTTGCAGCATCTTGTACATGACACAGCATTCTAAAAACACGGCACTCAAGTTAAATGAAGTTCAACTTGTTAAATGAAGTCCATAGACCTTGCGATTTTTTTCTTTTCATTGACCTGTGTCTTGCATTTTTAAACCACAAAATGGTGTCTGTGTGAATGTCTTTTACAGTATCTCTTTATGTGTGCTCACAGGGCTGCGGGACATACTCCATATGATATCTCACCAGTGGCAAGAGCTGCAGAGACAGATCCGCCGTCAGCACAACTGGATGCTGCGCACACTGGATGCCATCAAAACCCACATCCTGTCCAGTGACAGGGACGAGGAAGAGCGGGAAACTCGCAGTCATCACGGCAGCCCCAAGGTACAGCCAAACGTGACACCGTCAAGCCCGTTACAGCCCCGCATCCCAAGCCTGAGTCGTTCCATCTGTCTGCGGCTCTCAGTTCCTTTCTGGTAGCCCACGGCCATGCTCTGCTCGATCAGCAAAATAAACAAACAGGGCCAAGCTCTGCTGCGGAGGAGCGCCGCGTATTTCCATAAGAAACGGCTCGAGGAAAGGCTCTGCAGTGAGACATTCCTTTCAGGGAGGAAACAGGGCAGGGTACACGCCATGGGCGTGATGCGAATAAGAATTTTCTGTCCGTAAATGAGCATGAGACGTTTGATAGCTCTCACAAACACACACACAATTATGCTTTAGAGGGAACGTGCTAGACTCAATTTATACTTCACACTTAATGTGTAATTGCAGACTTAGTTATTTGGGAGACCAATTTCTCATTGTTTAATTGTCAATTGTGATTGGGTAATTGCACTCCAATTAGGTGGCGTGTTTGTGTGCCGGGCCCTGAGAGCGAGGCCAGGCGGGTTTGTGTTTGTGCATGGCGTGTGCGAGAACAGCAGCTTTAGGAACAGCGTGATCTCAGCTGGATTTCCCCTGTGAGCATCGGCATCACCAGGGCGCAATCTCCCTTTCTCCTCTGCTCCGTAATCTCTTCTGCTTCATCTACAGAAAACAGGAATGCCAGGGCCTCTCTCAGTTGCCTAATATTTCTCTCTCTTGTTTTCTTTCTTCTGTCTTTTCCCTTCTTCTTTAGCTGCTCAGACAGTCCGTGGTTATGTTCGGAATAGCATATTTCAGCAGGATATGGTATATTAGTATGCATAAAATACTTAGATGACATTACCAAAAATGTGCAGTATGAACCAGAAGTAATTAGAACAGATCTATTTTTACTTTTTGATTAAATATGCAAAATAATCTATGGCAGTGTTTAAAATGGAATAGTACACTGCAGAGTATTGCACATATAATGCAAAAAATCTTTAAAAAAAAAAAATGATATGAAGGAAGTTTCAGAAAGGCTAGAAGTTAAGGGGTTAGTTAACCCAAAAATTAAAATTCTGTCATCTTTTAATCATCCTCATGTCATTCCACACCCATAAGACTTTCATTTATCTTTGAAACACAAAGAAAATGAAGATATTTTAATGAAATCTGAGAGATTTCCGTCCCCCCATTGACAGTCCACGCAAATACCACTTTGTTGCTTCAAAAAGGTCATAAAGAGATCGTAAATCTAATCCATATGAATCCAGCGGTTTATTCCAAATTTTCTGAAGAGATACAATCACTTTATATGATGAACAGATTGAATTTAGGCTTTTATTCACATAAACATTCATCAACTCACATCAGTTGTGGTAATTGGAAGCTCAAGCATGTTTGCTTGACGTGCAAGAACCAATGAGGTTCATTCTTTGGCATTTTTAATCTAATTTTGTATGCAAATGTCTCCTTTTGAGTCAAGAAAGATGCTAAAAATTGTGGCTGTTATTGCCTCTTTACTGGTTATGTTGGGAATGGAACGTCAAGTTGGGCCCATTGCATTGTGGGATGCAGTATTCCATGCAGTGTGCTTTAGTTGTGTACTGCCCATTTTGGAAAATTTAGCAGTTCATTCAATGCACGCAGAAAACGTATACTCTACATACTACTTTATTTCATTAAAAAACAGTAGGTGTTATTCCGAACATTCCTAATGTGAACAAGGCCTTACTTGTTTCCAGTTTGTGGGCACCAACATAAATAATCGGGGTGCTTTTAAATTGTTTTGTTGCAATTAGAAATCACCACAATCAGTGTGATCAGTCAGCGTTGACAGCCATTAGCCGCTTGGTTACAGCGAATTACGAGAGAGAGGGGTGAGTGATTCATTATCTGAGAGCTGTTAATGATGATCGGATGCATTGCCTAATTAGAGACAGGCCAGAGGATTGTGGGAAGGTCACACAAGGAGCCACAAATCTCTCTCTGTCTGAATCAGGGCGGATCCTGTAGGTCGAGGGCAGGGGTTGTGAATATGGGTCTATGTGGGATCTTGAGCCTGGATCTAACTATATGTGTCTCATGTCTGATTACTGGCGTTGATGAAGTCATAGAAATTCTTTGGTCAGAATATATTGTTTTATAGACATTTTTGAAAATAATCTAAAATATTTTTTTAAACCTAAACTTTAATGTAAACTAAAGTTTATATTTATATATCTTCATTTACTTTTCTTATATTAACATTCTAGAATTGCATCAGACATTAAAGTCTTTTTAACTTTACTGAAGGGTACTGTGTGCTTTCACGCAGGTCAAATACTCAAACAAATGCTTTAAAGAGCCTGTCTCAGGTCACCACATGGCCCATAGATTCATCCTAATGAAGGATCAGGGAATTCATATCACTTTCAGATCCCTGTTTCACTGACTAAACAATATTTGGAAACTGCTGTCAAGGCGCTCTTTTCAATGACAAGCCCCCCTCTTTGCTATTAATTCCTAATGCTTCACCACAACAGGTGTCGTTTGCTGTCATTAATTTGCTTTGGTTAAAAAAACGGCTCACAAATGAGCTATGCGTGCCGTCAGAGGAGTAATATATACCGCCTCACCGAGACACTAAGTCTGTCCCTAGAATGCCATTAAGGTGTGTACAAAGCAGGCCACATCTCTCTCGACAGCCATAACGGTTTGTTATTATAGCTGCAAACATATGTTCACACCCACGTCTTGCATTGTGCCGTCTGAATTATTTTCTCAAGACCATAAAGTTTTAACATGGCTGGATGCTGGTCAAATGGCAATCCTGAGGGAATCCTGTCTAATTTAGTTATTCGCCTCTAATTAAACTGTAGGGGGAACATCACATAGACAAAAGTGGGGAGAGAGGCAATCATTAACAGCATGAAGCACTAACAATCCTTTCTCAATAACATGTTTCTTAGAAGAGAAAATTGTCATGCTCAAACCCGCTAGTCTCTCTGCTAACATTCTTTCATATCTGCACTACCATATACCGCAGTGAGGTACACGTGACTTTGTGTAAATCGGCTAAATGTCACAAGACGCGAGGAAAGGATAGATGGCAGGCAGATTTCATATGTCCTACATATGTGCAGGGATTCATGAGTAATATTTGATATGTGTTGACCAGGTGTGTGCAGTGAAGAGTTCATTTGTGCCATCATATTCACTGAGGGAATGTCAGGCTGTGACACGTGTTCGTTCTTGTCTTGGTAAAATTTTTCCACCTATAAGGGATTCCATCCATTACATTGACTTGTTCTTGTTTTGAAATCAAATATGTGAGCACTAAACCCCTAAATTAGTTTAGCTTGTATTTTACTTTAATATATATTACGATAGTAAAATGACGTGCTACTTTTTAAAAAAATTTTGAGAACATTTGTGTTGTATTTTGAATTTGTATATTTTATATATATATATATATATATATATATATATATATATATATAGTCTTTGATGGAGCATTAAGTACTTCTTAAAGGGTTAGTTCACCCAAAAAAGAAAATAATGTCATTTATTACTCACCCTCATGTCGTTCTACAACCGTAAGACCTTCATTCATCTTCCGAACACAAATTAAGATACTGTTGTTGAAATCCGATGGCTCAGTGAGGCCTGCATTAGATAATAAATTAGATAATGATACTGAGCGAACATAGTATGCGTTCATCAAATACTTTCGCTCCAAATTCGTTAAATTCCAGCATCAGCCTATTCAGAAATATAGATTTGTTGGCAGAAACCACTAAACGCCAATTGACTTTGTCTGCAAAAGCCTCTAAGTGCACAGAAGAACCAATTGGAAGACGCAAATCGAATCATATGATTTGCATATGAGCCCCTTTCAGTTGCCGAGCTGCAAGTTTTTATCATGTTTTGTCTATCATTACAGTGGCAATGACAGGATTTCGCGAGTAGCAAGTAAACACAACAGTGTTCCATTTGCTGCTGTAAAACTGGCAAAAACTGATGTTTTACTGTATTGTTGTCCAAAGAGGTGGACTTGGAGGTTTTTGCGAAAAATGCACACATATGGACTTTGACTGGACACAGTCAAATTTGTTAAATACCAATGAATTGACTAAAGTGACATTTTTGAAAATAAGGCCTTTCAATAACTGACTAACAACATTTTCACTGTCATTAAAGTGAAATTACTGAACCTAAACATAGGAGCCTGGTAAATAGTGCTTATTTAAAAGAAAAGATGTCAGATGGAGGTTTTTGCAATGGAACTCTTCATATAATCCATTCAGAATTTGAACACATAACAGTAATTTTTTCTTTAAGCCCTTTTGGACATTTTTTAGTAGTAGTATAGCATTTTAGTAGTACACAATGCATATTTAATGTGAACTGGCAGACTCTTGAGTTGATCCAAGTTCAGTTTACTTTAAAGGGGTTCTAGTTCATTTGGAGTCTTGCAAAACTCTCTCTCAGACACCTTAAACGAAGCAAGTGTGAAAACACCCTGAAAGTCCCTGCCTCTGATTAGACCATGTTATTTCTCACTAGCCAGTCTAATCCTGTAACTAACCTTGTAAAAATCGCCCTGGGGTTAACAACCGAGCCGTGGTGCTCTAACATTTACTCATATTTTTTGGGTCAAAATTTCCACACGCATCCCCTTTACTGGTTTATCGTCTTGTTGGGGACCTCCTCCATGGCCCGAAGAGTTTGCAGTATCTGCGTCCGTCCCTCTCGCAGCAGCCGAGTGTAGTCCCTGCCAGCTGTCTGTGGCATATTCCTCCGCTGTCATATGTATGTATGTATAAGGCAGGCAGGACTCTTATCGGAGACTCCTTAGAGACAGCTTGTCTGCCCCGGGGCGGTTATTTCACCCCTTGCTCTGCGCGGAGCGCGGCACACTGAGGAGGAGGGGGAGAGGGAGGGCCTGGTTTCTGTTCGCTGGCATATGTTAAAAGCAGCCATGCCACACTACACCACCCAGCCATGCATATGGAGCAGTCTTAGGTATATCAAAGTCACTATGCTTAAAAAGTGACCCGGGGTTATTGCTGGTGAAAATGAAATTACAGGAGGTGGCAGTTGAAGTTTTGCAGGAGAGAGGCCCGGCCACCTCTGTGTTATAAGTGCAGACTTTAAAAGTAGAGTTCACTCTAAATTTGACGTTAGTTAAGAAATTGGGAATTTAAATTGGACTTCTTAAGGTTTGATGTATATTTAGCCGCAGTGTGATAGAGTTATAAGTTTGACATGCTGTAAATTGAGATTTTTAGGGTGCAAGGGAAGTTTGGGTCAAGAAATCTTGCTTTTCCTTTTCGTTCTTGAAGTATTTATGGTTCATCCTGTTATATTAAAAAAAGACAAGTTTTAAGATGCATAACAAATTTTGTATATCATATAAAATAGTTAAAAGATTAACTATGTATCACAGCTTTTACAAAATATTAAGCAGCATTAATGTTTTCAACATTAATAAGAATATGTCAGCAATATTAGAAATCATCATATTAGAATGATTTCCGAAGGATCATGTGACATTGAAGACTGGAGTAATGATGCTGAAAATTCAGCTGAAAATTACTTTTTAAAATATATTCAAATAGAAAACACTTATTTTAAATAGTAATTATATATTTCACAGTGTTACTGTTTTGCTGTATTTTTGATTCAATAAAAGAAGCTTTGGTGAGCACAAGAAACTTTCAAAGTCGCTAATCCTTAAGGACGAGTAATAATACTAGTGAAGGTTCCTTTAGCAAACAGCAATAATATAATATAAAAATGAAACTGTGAAACATGTTTGCAAATCCATTCCAGACTCATGAGAGCTTGTTTAACAGAACTTCTGTTAATTTTGAAAGACTTAATATTCATCCAACCCCTTCTGGAAAAAAAGAAAAGAAAAAAGTATCAAGTTTTACATGAGAAATGAAAAATAATCAAGGACCCAAATAGGTAGTCATTTATTCCAGGTCTCTCTGCTTATATTAGCATGCAAAAGCACTCGAGCTGTGATTCATAAAGTGACTTAAAATTGACATACCTCTTTAAGTGTTTTTTTTTTTTTTTTCTGTTGCCAGCGGCAGTTTGACAATTGAAATGAATGTTTTATGAAAAAATTAATAGTGCCTAGTTTTTGCAGACAGTTTCAAATATTTAATCACACAAATGATATGAATTAATATGCAGACAAGGTTTAATTCATAATAATTTTTTCTTGCAAATGAGATGTACGAGCAACGTGTTTTGCAATGAATATTGTTAGAATGACTTGAATAAGTGGCTATGTGAAATGTGCACCTCACGACTGCCTTTGCCTTCCGCATACATCCTTTCCTGTGTCTTTTTACTGTCGTCCTAATTTCAGAGTTCACCGGGAGATGCACTGGAATATTGTAATTTCTATTTTTTATGAAGGATGCGTGGAGACATGAGGTTTTTCCAATCAGCCGTAGACATGTATGAAGTCATAAACCCCCAGCCTATGCTGAAACACTCCTCTAGTGTGACTTAATTCGTTTTTTTTTCTTCCTCCATCCCTTGTCCTTTGGCTATATCTTGCCTGAGAAAGTCTGGAATATAAACCAGATTGTATTATTTTTTCATTTGTATTCTGCATTCTGCACTTGGCAATCGGATCAAAGATTACCCAACTTGCTTGCGAACAAGGATCACTTTAGGCTGTAATTATTGGAATCAGAGAGCTTTTTCTGAAGAAAACACAATGATGGTATACGCTGTCATTTCCTGCGCAGTCTGCGGCTGTCTTGACGGCACGACTGTAGATGTTTAGTCAATTCTGTCAATCAAAACCAGATTAAGACTGATCTGATAGATGTGCTGTGATATTTTGATGTGGCTCTTATTTCATTTTTTTCCTTCTGCACTGTTAAAAAAAGGTTCCAAAAGGGGGTATCACAAGGATGCCATAGAAGAACCATTTTTGATTCAAAAAGGTCCCAAAGAAGCTTTAATATCATAAAAATAAAGGTTCTTTATTTTAACCTTTTAACCTCCATGAAACCTTTCTTAATACATGAAAGGTTCTTTATAGTGAAACAAAGGTTCTTAAGATTATTAGAATGGGTTTTTACACTCTTTTAATAACTTTTCACTGCAAGGTTCTTTGGGGAACCTTTATTTTTAAGATTCTTGCATGAACATTTGGCTAAATGCTCACAGCCAGATCTCTATGGGACTGGAAGTCTTGCTGTGTCTAGAATGAGCTTGATTTTGATCCACAGACATCGACCGAGGAACATGTTGGAAAAATGGACATTAATAATTGCATGACTCTTTATACTCAGTTCTCTCTCTCTCCCTCTTTCTCTCTCAGAAGCGAGCACTTAGCCTTCAGTCACTGCGGAATAATTGTCAATGAATATTTAACAAGCCTTCAGTAGGACGGATAGGCATCTGAGAGGCATCAACGCTCTCTCTGTATTATTAATATTGGAAATGCTATAGACACACTGTAGTCAGTGGAGCAGAGTGCATACTGGATTAGCAACTGAAAATGATACAAATGTGAATAAACTAACTCCACAAGCAGTCCAACGTCTGCTCGCTTCCTGCAGCTCTGCAGAAAACAAGTTTGATTCAAATTTCTTATTTCATATAGGGGTGAATCTCACAAGATCTTCTCACAAGAAAACTAGTTCTAAATATAAGTATGTAATTTTTATGCAAAACATTTTGTTTATAAATAACATAATTATAAGCCAAATGGGGCAGTCGTGGCCTAATGGTTAGAGAGTCAGAATGGTAACCCAAAGGTTGTGAGTTCGATTCTCAATACCGGCAGGAAATGACTGAGGTGACGAATGACGATTTGAGCAAGGCACCTGCCTTGGACACTAACGTGAATTCACCTCATTGGAAAGCATATTTACAATGTCTTAATCGTTCTCTGTCCCCTATATAGTGCACTATGTGCGATTTACCATGTAAAAAAAAAGTAAATATGTGAACAAGTGACCGATTTCAGTCACAGCTTCAGTGTCTATTTATAATGTAGCGGGTGGGACGCTTTAGATTCTAGAGAGCATTTGATTGGACAGAAGATATGAGGAGAAGCTGAAGTCCGCAGTGATGTCATGAAAATCCGTCATCCATTTTAGCGAAAATATAAGTGATTTTATACAAAATATAATTTTGTTTATATTTAGGACAATTTTCACCCCCAAATAAAAAGGAAAAAAAAAAAACAACAACAAAACAACATATATTCTTTTGATTTTGATATTTTAATATTTGGAAATGTTTTCTTGTGTTTTTAAACTTCTCACAGATGTATTTGAAACCCTTTTTTTTTATTTTACATGTTCTGCTTTTCTCTTTGTCTCAATCAGTAATGCTTATGGCCGATCTGGTAAACATAAACCTGTCGGGCATGCAGTGAAATATGGTGTGGTGGAATTACCTTATCACGAGCGCACATTTAAGCATGCCTCTCAGGTGAGATGCACAAAAACACATCCCATCATTTTCTCGAGTCCTCGATGACTGTCAGAAGAACTTCATGTTCTCTGCTCTCTCCCTCCCCTGTCTTGAAGTGATATAAAATTCTAATGTCTGCCCTCTGGATCTCTTTCTCCTGAAATCTGGCCAAAGCACTGAAGGTATGCGAGCTCGGTGACATGCATGAGAAGGAAAACAGGAAGATGAGGTGAAGGCAGGAAGCCTCACTCATGAAATATATTCCGGTGATAGGGGAAAAAAAGAAAGAAGACATAAAATGCATGGGCCTTACTTTGATATTTGTATGTATATTTTATAGTTGTAGCATACTGCTACAAGCGCTTTGTTCTGTGCATTTGGATGCATTGATGAGCCATAATGATTCCCCTCAGCTTTTACGACAGGCTGTGACAGATGCTCAGACTTGTAAAATGTTATATTACCCAGAATCAGGATTGGTGCCCATACTAGACTGTGTATGCTCTTAAAAATAAAGGTTCTTCAATGGTTCTTAGGTTCAGCAAAGAACCTTCTTATCAAAAACCATTTCCACTTAAAGGTAGGGTAGGCAATTTTGGAGAGGCTAGCAATAGCAAGCTAGCTTTGAAAGCATAAGATCCCACCCTCCTTTCAGAGTGCTCTTCAAAGCTGCGCCTCCTCCAAAACACAGCACAGCCAGAGCAGAGTCTGCAAATCGTCAAGAGAGACGGCGTTAAATTACCTCATGTCTCAAAGCACATAATATTACAATAATAATGAACGTAAACAACTTTGACTTGACCTCTGATTTGTACCTGACTGCTTCAGATTCATTTCGGCGTTGATAGTGCTGCCATAGAAACGCATAATTTCAGGTCCGAGGATGTGAACAGCTCCAAGTACGAACGTCACAGGTTGCCATCTCTTAATTACGGTAGTTATGGCGTGAACACAGCTTAAGCTCTTTGTTTTGGTTCAGGAGGAACTGTGAAAGGTGGCTGTTGTTTGCGGCGCTCGGCATAGCCTCATGGAACATTTTTTAATATTCAGACCACTTCAATTATTAATTGCTATTAAAATGTGAAGAGAGTTTCAACCAGTAAAACGCTGTTTCTGAAAAACATTGCTTACCCCACTTTTAATAGTCTTTTTAGATCAAAATTAATCTTGGTGTCACTTTGAAGGTTCTTTAGTTCATATTTGGTTTCTAGGTTCTTTAAAGAGGACCTGTTAAGCTTTTTACATTTTTAACTTTCTTTGTAATGTTGCTGTTTGAGCATGAAATAGGTCTGCAAAGTTACAAAGCACAAAAGAAGTTATTCTCTATATAAGTAAACACTGTTACTGAACTCCCTGAAACATCCTGATTGTAGTCTTGAGTCTTCTTCCAGGAACGAACACGTCACAAACAATATTCCTCATTTAAATAATTCCCGCCCAAGGCATACGCAATAAAGGGTCAAGGATTTCGTAAGTAGTGTGCTGAAACTCGCGGTTATGGTAAGGGGCGTGAAATTTCCGAAACACACTCAAAGCAGTTGACCAATCACAAAACACTGGTCCAGCCAACCAATCAGAGCACACTTTTTAGAAGGAGGGGCTTTATAGAAACCGGAACTAAACAGAGCGTTACTGAAAGACTGGGAAGAGAGGTGCTGCAACAATGTAAAATATCAACAATGTTTTTTAACATTCTAGCATGAAAACCTATTCTTGTAGACCCTCAAAAAAAAAAAAATCAAGACTTGTGAATGAGCACAATATAGCCTCTTTAAAGTACAAAACCATATATTATATACATTTTTAGCATGTTTACATACTTCTACTGGAGTATGTAAACTATTATATGATTATATAATATAATATGATTACTATTATATGACTTAATATTGTTTAAAAATTGGCTTTTTTGCAGTGTAGCTTCTGTTGAGATTGTTTCAGAACAAAAACGTGCCACTGACGAATGTGAAGCAGCAAAAAGGGACAAGTATAAATCTTCATCTATGACAGCAGGTGAAGAGTGTCACATTCTGACTGAAACAAACTGCTTTTTCCTGAGGCATACCGCAGGTCTCGTGTGGCCTTGGTTTGAGGCTGCCCATGAGACACAGACTGACAGATTGATTGAAAAGTGTTTGGATATGCTTGAGATTTTAAGTATCAAAGGGCAAATGCAAGTTTTTAGAAGGTTTTGATTTTCATTAAGACTTAAAGCAATAGACTTCTTGAGTTTTTTGTTTGTTTGTTTGTTTGTTTTGTTTTGTTTTGTTTGGACCAGAATTGTTTATCATCAACAAGCTGTCATTATTTATTCATCATTTCATTAGAGACTTTTATATTATAAGCATATTTTTTGTGCTTCAAAAGTCTATGTTTGGGCACGTGGGTGCAAAAGACTCTTTGTTATTGTTACTCTGTATTGTTTTGCACCAATTTTTAACATCACTTTAGAATTATAAAACACTTTTGTATAATAGATGTTCTGAAGTCACAAAATTGAAATGATTTCCTTGCAATGTACTCTGTATTGTTAATTTTTTGTTACTTTTTTAAAAATTAAGTTGATCTAAAAATGTCTAAACTTTTTGTAGTCCCATTAAAAGAGTCAAGAAAGAGTTAAAAGTAAGTTGGTCACTTACTTGTGACACTGTAAATAGAAGGTAAAGTCAAATGCATTGAATTGTGGGATAAACAGTTCATTTGCATGCTGTGTGTGAGTCATTGCATAATTTGCACACTGACTTCAAACACAGTGAAGTTTGTATTTTGTGGGCATGTGGTACATCTAGAATATGAAAAAGTTTGTAAGCTGCATCTTAGTTATATTTTAGATGAAACAGGACAGTAATTGTTGTATTGTGCTGGATGTGATGAACAAAACGGAAAGAGTTTTAAAAGTTTTAAAGTGATGCTCAAAATTGTGCAAAACATTTCAGAGTAACAATGACTGAAGGTCCAGCGTTTACAAACCCAAGTGCATCACATTTTATTTGTTTATATAAAACTGCCTCACAGATAATAACTGGGACATTTTCACTCATCAGAAATGCACGCTTATCAATTCCAAGTCGGATCCTATTCCGTTGTTTCCTTTTTCTTTTCCGAACCCGATGAAATCCATTACTGCATTGTGGCAGTTACAAATGCCGGTCTTTCTCTGAACACAGAGAGGCTTGTCTGCGGGATTACTTTTGATTTATGCTCCAGCTGTGATATTGTAACTCTGTGCGATAGTGTCCTTGGACATAAATGTAAGTAAACGCAGGGAAGGGCTTCGTGAAGGCCTCTGTATCCGAGCTGCTTCCGTACCTTTATGTTCAGCTGTGCTGCAGTGCGGGCCATCCCCCGAGAATTTTGTTGCTGATGTGCGTCAGAATTCTGTGATCATCCAGAGCTGAGTTTTCCCAGTTTCTCCCTGTGTAGTTCAGTACATAGCCGATAAGGTGTGATAGGGCAATGAATCGCTAGGACACCATAGTAGGTTTTTAATTTTTAATTTCACTTTTTTCCATTTTATTGATAGTGATAGCTGGGAGAAGACTATATATCTAAGTCTATATATATATATATATATATATATATATATATATATATATATATATATATACTGGTTAAGAAATGGTGCATGCCAAACTCAAACTTGTATCATCCTCATGAGAACCACATCAGGAATCATGATAAAAATACTAGAACCAATCTATAACCTTAAGCATAATGATGTTTATATTGGTACCTTTCCAATCAGACAAATGATTTTCTAATTGCTCTGTCCTGCAGGTTGTACGAACACTAGCTGGGCTGATAACCACATATCAAATGTGACAACATGCCCGTGTGATATAGAGAGAGTTCCTGCAGAGTGAGTCAGGGTGCTGGGAGACTGTGAGGTGATTTCTTGGTTTTTAATCTCAGGTTTTTGAAGAAACAGTCAGCAGGAGGGAAAATTAAACTGTTGGTTCCTTCACTCCACTGGCCTTGGATTGTTTTTGTTTTCCTGAAGAGGGTCTACACAAACACACATACTGTATATTGATACTGCATACTTCAAACACACACACATATATATATATATATATATATATATATATATATATATATATATATATATACTGTTTTCTATTTAAATGCATTTAAAAATTGTAAAATATAATGTAGTGATGTGATAGCTATGCAGAATTTTCAGCGTCACATGATCCTACAGAAATCATCATGATTTGCTGCCCAAGAAACATTTTTTATTATTAGTGTTGAAAACCATGCTACTTACTGTGATATATATATATATATATATATATTTTAGGATTCTTTAATAAATAGAAAGTAAAAAAAAAAACTGCATTTGTTTGAAATGCAAATCTTTTGTAACATTATAAATGTTTTTACGGTCACTTTTGATCAGTTTGTAAAAAATAGTATGTGAAATAGTATATAGTCAGAGAATGATGTTGCATTCACAAAGGAAATGGGGTATTATAATACAAATTCAGTTAAAATACAAAGTATTCTATGTTTTGTAGTAGGTTTTCCAGGGTTAGCTACTCCAGACCATTGCCATTCATGTCACTCTCACTAGTTGTCTGGTTCCTCAGTCACTTCCCTGTCTTTTGTAACCCTTTTACAGTCTCTTTCTTTCCTCTTTTCCTCTGTTGTCAGCTTTCTACATCTGTTTATGCGTAAGGCAGCAACCTTGAATCTTAAACGCCACTTATCAGCCATACTTTCTCTTCAACAAAAACACTTTCTACCTATCACACGGTTGACTTTAAATTGCACTTAATTGTTCAGAATTACCCAAAATACCTTGATTACTGCTAATTTCCCCCCAACGCGTTAACGTTTGCATACTACCCGTGAAGTAAACAAGTGAGCTTGACTGATTTAATTTTCTTGTTTTCTTATTTTACGAGAAAACTCCTGATTTGATGGGTTACTGTCAGAAAACTAATTTGAATCTTCGTTAAAACGTTAGGAAATAGAAATATGGACATTTTGGCATTGTTTACCTCACTGTCATGTTGTTCCAAATTCTTTCCTTTCTTTCCTTCCTTTCTGTGGAACACAAAAGAAGATGTTCAGGAAAATGCCCTGATTGTTTATTTTTCATCTTGACAAGTTCCAAAAAAAGGACAAAAAGCACCATAAAATAAGTCCATGCAACAGCGTTTTGATGTTATTAGTTATAATGGGTCTTTGTGATTGATTGCCATTGACGCCAAACCTGGTGAGACACATCTTGATATGCTATTTTGTAGGGTTTTTTTTCTTCTGCTTTCCTATGGAAAAACAACTTCAGAAGACTTGGAATATAGCACATGGACAGTCCTTGAGATTTTTATGGTGCTTTTTTGCCTCTTCCTTTTCTTTTTGTTACACAGAAAGTGATTTAAAGTCATTCAGGTTTGGAACAACATAACGGAGGGGAACATTTTTTGGTGAACTATTCCTTGCATACTTAGATCATGTCAAATATTTTCCGTTCAAATGTCAAAACTCTTCATTTGCCCCATTTGATTTGATCCTATTACCCATAAGTCCCGGTGTCCTTGTGCTGCATTAGTGCACACAGCTAAGGACCTGAGGTGTCAGAGCTCCGTTATAAAGACTAAATTTTTTTCATGAACCTCTTCAACAAATCATATTTGATTTCATGCGTAATTAGTTTGTCCATCAGCAGCCGAGGAGACCTTGTAGCGGCGGTATCTGCAATATCTTTGAGCTCTGATGACAGAGGCTTCGGGACAACAGCCAGTATGCATTAGAACAATAGCACGGTTCCGCCCCATCGCTCCAGATGAACTAGAACTCATTTCGTACTACTGCCGTTTGTAACTATGCTCGCTTTACCTTGCGCAAAGCGCAGCATCTCAGCGCTCACTGGCAGCCTTCAATATTTGATAGACACTCTGCCTTACGTATTATATTTTGAAATGATATTTTAATTAAATATTTAGGTAAGCAAAAATGGATTTCAAAATAATTGCATCAAACATCAAAAAAGTGAAGGCCCTTTTTTCTGCTTGGACAGCAGAAAAAGTAAGAAGCCTTATTTAAGTCTCTCGGAGATTCAATCTAATTTAATTCTCTCCCCTCTCTAAATAAACAGTTCTCCAACCTTTTTTCATCTGGGGGGAGAAGAGATGATAGGGGTAATCAATATTTCTAGCATTTTAATTAAAACCGTTAGTGGAATAAATCCATTTAATTATCAGTTAATGAAATACAAGGTCATTTACCTGACAGCAACTTTGAAGGTGGCTTACTGGTTGGAATGAGAACGCTGGTGAGGTGTCAGAGCCGTTTAGCAGCTGCCAGAGCTCAACTTGAGATTCTCCTAGCTGTATTAACCCCTCTCTGTCCGTCTGTTATTGCTTGACTCTGGGTCTCGGTGGTACAGTATGTATATATCTGTATATATCTTTCTATATAATATTACATTTATATTATGTTTATATTAAATATAGTTTACATGTGTGTATTGGATTTTAGCTCAATATATATATATATATTTAGATCAGTGGCGAGTCCACAAATTTTAAATTGAGTGGACTTTGGTGAAATAGGGTGGACCACACTGCCTACTCTCAAAATTACCTGATTTTACAGTACATGGGATAAAAATCATTTGACAATTAAGATTAGTTAAATGTGTTTTATTGTCAGCCAACAGTTTCATGAAAACAACAAAATCCATTTATAAATAAAAACCAATGAACAGAATAAGAACAATAAACAAAGGTAAATAATCATAGGCGGAGCGTGTGTAAGGCTTGGCAAGGCTTAGCCTTCCTCTGGCCACAGATTTGAGACTAGCATAGAATTTTCTCACTCAAACCACTGTCTGCTGCTGCTTCTGATTGCTTTTAGAGGGAAAAGCTGCTTATAACTGCTGGTCTAGGATCAGTTTTCTCCATAATAATAGCATATCGGTGATTTGGCTAACGATCCAAATATATCAGTATATTTATTCAGATAAAATAACATATTTGAACATCTTTAATAAAAAACTTATGTTTTAAAGATAAAATATATAGGGAAATAGTATTTACCATAGTAAATTTTAGGATAATATAATATTATATATAATAATATTTGTTTGAGTAATAGGGAATTTTCTGCCTTGGAAAGTCAAGATTTTTTTAATGTCAAGACTTTTTTTATCATGGAAACTTTTGCAGCGATGGAGGTACATCACACAAACAGATGTCCATGTACATCAGATGTACATATGTAAATAGTAATAAACATTTATAATGTACATATATGGTTGAAAGTTCCTACATTTACAGTGCATGATTCTAAAGTCCATTTAGTGAACAGTTGCAGATTTATAAAACATGGTAAATGATCTTCTCTGTTGATAGTCGAAGACTTGAACAAATGAGTGTTAATCTTTCTTGTTCGTTATCGTTTGAGGTGCAATCAGGCAATAGAACGCTTTTATTTCTGCAAGTCAGAGACATTAAGTGGAATGTCTCTGACTTGCTAAAATGTAAGCTGTAGCTTTAAAGTGTGAAGTTCAGTATCCAGACTGTCACTATTTGTGTGCGTGTGTGTTTGGAGGCAGAAGCTTTTAGCGTGTGGAGCTGGCGCTGGGATTTGTGTGATGGAGTTTATTTCAGACCCAGTTCTCTGGGGCCAGAGGAACAATAGTCTCTCAGCAGCCCTTCCTTCACCATCTGGAACAAATATAACAAATAATAAATAGAGATACAATGGGGCAGAGAAATGGAATTTAACTTGGCCCGCAGCACTTACCTGAAATGTGCATATAATGGTGTGGGGCATTTGTCATACCGAATGCTTTCTGGAGTTTTTGTCCTACTGTTAATGAAATAGTAAACTTGGCTCTGTACATTATGCTCCGGCTTTATGCATCGATTTCTGCAATTGCTTTCTTTGTCTTATTACTAAAATCAATTTCCTTCTGTGATTGCCAAGAAGAGCATTTAAAAGCACTTACTTCATGTGATGTTTTCTGACTCCGTTTCCCAGCTCTGTGGCTTTTATTGTTTGTGACAGCCTATCCAACAACAAATGCCCTACACATATGCCGTTCTTGGAAAATGCCTGGTGAATATTAGAATTAGTCTGCCAAGGACACTCAGTCATACTGAAGACAGACATATTAAGACATTCTCAATCCTATTCTGATCAAAGTCCAATTTCTGGGTATGGTGATGTTGATGTTGACATTTGAAGGCAACTTTAACCGCTGTGGCACAATCTGAAGCACAACATGTCCTGGATCAACATGTCCTGTCCTGCTTTATTGTTCATGGACCAACATTTACCATGTGTTTTATATATATATATCTATATATATCTATATATCTCTATATATATCTATATATCTCTATATATCTCTATATATCTCTATATATCTCTATATATCTCTATATATCTCTATATATCTCTATATATCTCTATATATCTCTATATCTATATCTATATCTATATCTATATATCTATATATCTATATATCTATATATCTATATATATATATATATATATATATATATACATACATACATACATATATATATATACATACATACATATATATATATATACATACATACATACATGGTACATGTTAAGGATTTCCCAATCAAGTTTTGTGCCCTGATCCGACCCAAGTCATTGAATGTTTAGTATCTGCAGAGTCCCGATCCGATACTCATATTTACCTAGTGCTTGGAAAGTTAAACTCCTAGTGCTAAGTTATTAAAATCAATCCACTGTATACGGCTGTCATATGCAGCTGCTATAAACAAGTGCATGAAGATGAAGATTCAACTTTGACGACACTGAACAATGAACACAGGAAACTGGGCTTAAATAACAAGGAGAACTAATGAAATAATAAACAGAACAGGTGAATGGAATCATTAATCAGACACATTGGGAAATGACAGGGATGGGGGAAAATAGAACCACACATAGTATTTGTAATATATAATATAGTAAACACATAGAACAGAACATAACCCTGACAGTACGCGTACGCCCCCTCTGGAAAGGCGCATCTTTGTGTCGTACAAGGTCCAACTGAGGAGGGAAGGCGGGGGCTCTGGAGGGGGATGTGGAAGAGGAGAAGAACAAAAATGGTCAGGGGCAGGTAAAACAGGAGGAGGAGAAGCCATGAGCAGGAGCAGCCATGCAGGGACCCAGGTCACAGCCAGCACGATGGTCCAAGGCAGGGTCCCATGAGGGAGGAGCCATGGTGGGGGCCCAGGAAGAGGGACCAGGGATGCCATCTTCTGTGATGGAGCTGGTCATGGTGGAGACCCAGACAGAGCCGAGGAGACATGGAGCCAGGGTGACACCACAGGTCTGGAGGGCCAAGGTGGCGCTTATGATTCTTGGGACCAAGGAAGAGGCGGGCACTCTGTAGGCTGCGTTGGAGCCGGAAGGAGAGAGGAGCCAGGAGCAGCCATGCAGGGACCCAGGCCACAGCCAGCACAATGGTCTAAGGCAGGGTTGCAGGAGGGAGGAGCCATGGCGGAGGCCTGGAAGGAGGGACCAGGGATGCGATATACTGCGACGAAGCCGGTCGTGCTGGAGACCCAGACGGAGCCGAGGAGACACAGAGCCAGGGTGACACCGCCAAGGTGGAGCTGACCGAGGGACCGAGGCAGAGGTGGGGACCTGGAAGACCACAGTGGAGCTGGAGCGACCGAGGACAACGGAGGGAAGGCCGAGCCTGTTGTAACTGAAGGGATGGAGGGAAGAGGCACAGCCGGAAGCTAGGAATCCTGTAGTGGAACCAGGGTGACGCCTGACCAAGGTGGAGATGGGGGGATGTAAAGCCCAGTGGAACTGGTGGGATGATGGGCTACGGTGGAGCTGATGGGTCAGAGGACTGGGGCAGAGTTCAAGGCTCTGTGGCTGGAGGGAGAGACAGGAAATCCTCACGGGGGACAAGAAGACCAGAGGCAAATCCACTGTACTGCAGGGGACCAACTGTAAATGAGCCGAGGGACTGACAGGGATGAGCGGAGGAAGGACTGGTGAACAGTTTGGCTTTGGTAGAGGCGGTGGGCGAGGGAGGCTGGGCTGGAACTCTGGAAGATCTACAGGAAGTTCTCTGGAACTCACAGGAAGTTCTAAGCTGGGTGGAACCAGCCGGTACACAGGAGATTCAAGGCTGGGCAGAACCAGCAGGGAAACAGTAAAAATAGGGCTGAGTGGAACCAGCAGGGAAGCGAGGTTCAGGGGTATTTTTCCTCAGAAAAATCCCAAAAATTCCCAGAGTCCAAATTTATCTAATTTACAATGGCATGAAAGTAGGCAGGGCTTCCATTACAGCCCTCGAGGCTGGTAGCAATCTCACGCACCTGGTCAGACGTCATTGATGTTGTGATATTCAAATGATGTGGATTTAAAAACAGATGGATTGCAAGGTAATAATTATTTACTTCTTAGCCAGCAAGTATTCAGTGAAGTGATTGATGGCCATGAGTGTGTCCATGTTTTTAGTTCTAATATTCCGACCGACAGCCGGGCTAAGTTTTGACAGGCATGATAACATGCGTGAGGGGTCAACTATGTTTGATTTTTGGGTAATTAAAAAAATGCTTTTTCGAAATTCTTTTTGCGTAGATCATTGTACTTACAATAAATTACATTTTACTCAGAGACTGACATGTTTGGCTTGTCAATAAAGTCGCAAATTCATTGACTTTTGAAAATCAAGTTAATTTTTTTTTTTTTTTTTTTACCAGGAATGGAGTGGTTTTGGTGCACAAAGTTGTTTTTATTGTCTCTAATAACACAAATATTAAACCCATGAAAATGCAGATCCTGTTTTAAATAGTAAAAAAAAAAAAAAAAACTTTTTAAAACTGTTGTTCCATTATTACCCCTTAGCAGATTTTGACTCATATATAACAGTTTGAAATATATTAAAATAGAAAACAGGTATTGTAAATCATTGTAATATAATAATATTAATGTAATATTTCACAATATCATTGTGTTTGTGTATATATATATATATATATATATATATATATATATATATATATATATATATGCACACACACACACACACACACACTACACATATGTATGTGTATATAATGAATACACGTTTTATGTATTTGTACACTAGTAAATTTGTGTAATGCCTCTTAAAAATAAAAATTATGTACACTTGACATGTATTTTTCACATTCTAGAGTTTTGACTATAAAATAAAAATTAAATTTTCCACTAATTTGAAAGTTTTAGTTTGGTAGACTAATGCACTTAGCTGGTAACTGATTTTAGGAATTTCTGCAAACTGGCCAGTAACTTACTGATAATTCTACTTGAACCCGTACCATACCGTTACTTCTATAATTTCAATTTTTTATTGGTTGATGTTTTTTAGGTCAAACAAAGAATGATGATCCAGGAACATGTCGTACTTAAATCGAGGAATAATAATTAACCCCTTTTTTTTGTAAACATGGATTAGTTCTTGCTAATACATAAGCCTTTTGACAGAATATGGTATCTCAGTGGGGATAGTGCTGCTTTAAACTTTCTCTTTCTCTCTCTCTCTCTCTCTCACGCACACACACAAGCAGGCCTGCAGGCAGTCTTTGTGCTTTAATACACTGACACAGTGTTTGAGTTCAGTCTGGTCAGCTCAGAGTGGCTAGTAGAGCTTACTCTATCCTCTAGATATCAGTCTGATCCACCTACGGTTTATAGTTTAATTTGACAAAAAACCTGCATCCCCCCCCCCCCCCCCCCCCCCCCCCCATAAAAATTAATTTATGCTCCCCAAACCTCAAAAGAAACCTCTTCAAGGTAGCTGCGATACCATCTCCTTTCCGATTTCAAATGAAGATCAGATTTTTTTGTTACTTAATTATTTCCTAATTAGTTTGCATGTTAATTAAAATGGTGGCTAATGTTAATTACCTATATTAATGGATTCTCATGTAACACCTGCCCGAAGCGCTTGGCTCAGTTTTCAAAATATCTTCATCTAAGCTGGTTGATGCATGCCGTCTCGCTTTGTTGAAAAGCGTCGAGGAATTAAAGTCAGGGGATTTTTGAAGCAGGTTACACTGAAGTAGTCAAACTCTCTTTTGCTTTCATTTGAAAGCTGCATTTGCAGAGAGGACTGGCATATTGCGATTATAGTCGTATTTGTAAGCGTGTGTTATCTCTGATGCTCCATCTATTAAACGGGTCATTTTATGAAACGGCTGCCTTTTCGGTTTTGAAAAAGTGTTTTTTTTTTTTTTTTTAAGTAAAAGTTTAGAAGATTTTTAATATTATATCAGATTAATAATGTGTTAAAGTGTAAATAATTCAGACTAAAATATTTTTATACTTCACTTCATAATTTTTGCATTGAGTTTTAATGAACTGATGTAGCAGTTTTCTTTTTTGAGGGTTGTATCCAGCTTTTTAATTTTTTTTCTTAAAAGCTTTATTGTAATATACTTCTTTTAAAATAAATGGCACTTAGTTTAAAATTTTGTTACATAGTGCAAATAATTTTCTGCATTTTTAAATTGTGACTTAAGTGGACCGCAATAATTATTGACCGCTATGATTATGCTTAATGGTAACAAAGTTGACCATATTACAGTTTTATTTGCCAATTGTTTACTAGCTATTTCCACATTTTGATTTTTAATATTACATATTTGCTTTTGCTAATACAGCATGAAGCAGGCAAATATGAGAAATTGGATTTTGTTGATGTGAAATGCCTATAATAATAGCACACATGTATATGAGAGGGACGCAAACCCGTTTTGTATAATGACCCAGATGTTTCCCATCACCCCTCCATGATGGGTGCATCGACTTTGACATTCTTGACACACACCTGGTGTGATTGTTTGGCATGCATGAGAAAGCTAAAGCAAAGCAAGACCATATTAAAGCGAAGATGGTCTCTATTAGATTGAAAATGATCACCCGATCAATACGACCCCCTGCCTGACTAATCCATAATTTGAACATTGTTTCAGACCCCCGTGCCTTTTCCTGCTTGTGTCTCTGGGTTCTTAGACTTCATGGAAGTAAGGATCAGCGATTAAATGTCACCTTTCAGCAACAACATTAAATAAGAAGCAGCAATTTGGCTCCTAGCAATTGCTAATTTCACGCCCTGATAAATGTTGCAGGAGCTAAAGCTTTCAAACTGCCTAAGATATTTCTTAAAGAGATGGCAGCATATGCAGGTAAAGGCCTGATGCGTTCTGTGGGGACGAATGCACACTTTCATGTCAAGGTCAAAGCCGTTGTTTTGCTTTAAGCTAAATGTAAGTCATCCCTTATTACCAATTAAAAATTTATTCTGACCTCATCAATTAGATTTAGAGTGAGGGCTTTTTTAAAATAGATATTTAAAATGCGGTCTTAAGAAATTATGGTGCATTAGAAGAAATTTGACATTTACCAGAGACAGTATACAGGAGCGTTCACACATACCTGTACAGAGATTTACTGCGACCAGAAATCATTCATTTTTAGCAGCATGAGCGACACTGACCACTGGCATTGTGATATGGGAATGTCTAGAAGGGCGAACAGAGAATGAGACAGACCACTCTTACAAAGATGAATGGGTGAAAGTGGAGTGCTCAGTATCGTGGCTGTAAGATTGGAAGTCCTACCTTTTAGGTAAAAGAGCCAATTGCTTTTATGTTTGAAGCTGTTTTTGAATTAGTTTTAATGTAATTTGAGCTAAATTTATTTTTATTGCTGATTTAAAATCTTATTGAAATGTAACCTTGAAAAACTGTTTTGGATTGGTTTTCTCTCCATTTTAGTAGATGAAGTATTTGTATGACTGGTAATAGAGCACAACAGTGACCGCCCACTTTTCCAGCTGTCTTTGTCTCGGAAGTATTTTTCCAATTTATTTTTTTCCATTGGCATTTCAAAATATTCTAAGCCATTCAACCAAACCATCTAGCTCTGATATGAATCACAACATTTGAGGCAACATACTATATGAAGATTCAGGTAAAATGACGAAGTTAAAAAAATAAAGCACTGTGAATTTCGTAATCGAATTAAAAATTATGGTAAAAATATACAGTAATACTATTGATAGTTACTGATTAACGACTATCGTTTGGGGTCAGTATGATTTTTTTTGAAAGAAATTAATAATAATTATTCATCAAAGATGCAATAAACTGTTTTTCATCACTTTTCCCACAAAAATATTAAACAGCACAGCATTTATAATAATAAGAAATGTTTCTTGAGCAGCATATCTTCAGCATATAAGAATGATTTCTGAAGGATCATGTGACACTGAAGAATGGAGTAATGATGCTGAAAAATTAGCTTTGCCATCACGTTGTAACAGTCAGTCCACTGAAGGTGAGTTTGAAGAACCCATGTGCAGCTTTATTTAAACAAACATGAATCAAATACAAAAATAAACAAAGACTTGACTTGACTCACCAAACAGCAGGTTACACCAACAATACACAACCAGGAAACATGGCAAACATGAGGGCTTAAATACATGGACTTGGAGAAATACATGACAACAACAACCAATGACAGGATGGAAGTAATCAACATGAACCACTGAAATAACAGAACCAATAACAAGATAACAAGACAATGAACAAATAAGAACATGACACATGAGACAAAGGAACCAATCAGGACATGACACATGAACTAAAGAACCACATGGCAGGATCAAGGAAACATGACTATGACTAAACTTCAAAATAAATGACATGAAGACATGAACGTGAACAAACCAAACACAAGAATGACACACAGGAATAAATTACATTTTTAAAAAATATATCAAAATAGAAAACGGTTATAATAATAGTAATAATGTTTCACAATATTACTGTTTTTACTGTATTTCTGATCAAATAAATGCATCCTTAGTGAGCAGAAGAGACCGTTTTCAAAATCAATAAAAAAATAGTTTCGACTCAAAACTTTTGACCAATAGTGTAAATATAAAAACATTTTTTTTTTTTTTTTTTAAAGAAAATATATAATGTGCACTTGGGGAGACTATTTTGGTTATGTAATTTGCAATGCTTAATAGGAGTGAGCAATCACTTATACTGCTATTTCCATGATGATGATTTAATTTTCTTTGTTTGCTTGTGGCTTCCACAGAAACATATACCATCACCTAACAGCCTTAATTTCTCTCAGATTCTCAGTGGAGAACTGACCCAGACTGTTGGGCTCTATATTTGCACGCAAGTATTACTAAAATGGCCGCCGAGCAAACTGACTTGCCTTAAGGGCACTTTGCATTTACATGCATCTAGAAGAGCATAACTTCAAGAATCTTAATTGAATAATGTACCACATTTTGTATGTTGCCAAGTGCTTGTTTGATAAAGCAGAACCAATTTATCTTGCACCTACGGTGGCATCTATTACAGCGACAGTGTAGATAGCCATAGAAATATGGCCCCCTGTGTTTTTTATTGCATACATAATCAAATTTATTTGACCAAGCAGTCAAACAACTGCAAATGAATGCGGTTGTATCAGCAGCTGGTTAGCTGCAAAAGACAGATAAGCGTGAATGAACGAGAGCAACTTCTGTCTGACAACACTGTAATAATCGCCATTATTTTGAGCTATAAAGTTGCGTGATTCATGTCAGAAGACCCCACCACACATTAAATCCAGCCTTTATGACTAGTGATTTGAAAGTAATAGTTTCCAAATGAGTTTCATGCCATCTACAGCTCCTCGGAGGCCCGCTCTCCTCAAAAATAATCTCCCGTCGTAACTTTTCAGAGGAGTAAGACCAAAGCCAGTCGTCAGGAATAGCAGCACATTCTTTTTCCTGCTTGTGAAAGTGAAAACACTCAAATGAAATACAGCCTCTTAAATGACAATTGGGGAATTTGGTTTTCTTTTTTTACACAATATGACGGCCTTTCACAGCCACGTGTAGAGTTTGTGAAGGTGAAGCTTTGCTGGCATATTTGTAAATTTATGAGCTGCTTTGATAGAACCCTCGGCCATTTACAGCTGCAGCTTCAACCCCACACAACTCCCGGCTGAATTTATTTTCCGAGCATGCCTGCGTGTGCACCGCTCGCCTCCGATGCTGCCTCTGAACATCAGGACGAACCTGATGGGAGACATTTCAAACAGGTCGATGTATGTTCTGGCTGTTTTGAACACCAGTCATTGGGGGGGCCGGGATGGCGGGAGACTTCCCACCGTTTTCAATCTCGCCGCAACGCTCCTCGCATTCAGAGCAGATGATAAAGAAATGAGCGACCCCTGTGTTTTGTCACATAGCTTAAATGTAGAATTTAGGAGGTATCCATCGACCCCTGTCCAGCAGTTCACCTGTTTTTTTGTTTTTTTCCCCCTGTACTGCACGCTAGAGCTGCATTTTTCTCTTCGTTAGTTTATCATTCTCCAGCTGCTTTCAATGAGACTCTGTCCTGCTGCCACATAATTCGTCTTCCCATCCCTCTCTCACTCTTTTTTTCCCTTGCAATGAAGCAACAGAAGAGCGTTACTCAATTCTGTTTGGATTATATTTGATCCCGATGAATTTCGCCCTCCTGTTCGATGTGAAACACATGTGCCTCAAAGCTCAAGGACGATCATGTCTGTGATTGTTTTCCTCCAGTGCATGTTTTTTAAACACAATCTGCAGATTTTTAGCAGTCCTGTCTAGCTTACTAAGGCAAATCAGTCAGGTCTGTTCATGTTTTGCCTGATAGGCCATTAATACTTTACTATTATTGACATTTTTTGTTCTCATTATTATTTTTCTTTGGTACAATACAGTTTAAAAAATAATAGAGGGATTTTTTGTGGTGTTTGCTATGGCTATTTTTTGATTGTTCATATTTAGTGTCCTGTTTGTGTTACAAACGTGAATGACACCTCATATTATGCACCTTGTTCAGGAGAATGTGGTATTATTATTATTATTATAAGCAATTGGAAGATAATCATAGAGAGGGGTACTTTACCCAGTAAGCAACGCATTGGCAATGCCCTATCAACGCTTTGGCAACTGTTTTTGCATTGTGGTGGCAAATTTCAGATGAGCAAGCACTCAAAATACTGAAATACTTTACAAAAATGTCAAGTCTGTAAGATTTGTTAATGTTTTTGAAAAAAGACTTATGCGCAATAAGGTTGCATTTATTAGATCAAATACACAGTAAAAAACAGTAAAATTGTGAAATATTATTACAATTTAAAATAAGTGTTTTCTATTTAAATATATTATAAAATTAAAATTATGTGTTTGATTGCAAAGCTAGATTTTAGGCAGCTATTCAGTCTTCACTTCATTGTCACATTAAACATTTCTTATTATTATTAATGTTGAAAACAGTAGTGCTGCTTAATATTTTTGTGGAAACTGATAATTCTTTTCAAGATTTATTTAAAATAGAAGCATTTTCAATAATAGTAAATAATGTTTTGCTGTCACTTTTGGTCAATTTATTATGTCCTTGCTGAATATGAATTTCTTTAAAAAAATCTTTTGAACGGTATTGTAAGTTCTCAGAGTTTTAGTCTAGACTATGTGTATATTTATTTTTTTGTGTCATTCTGAGTCATTCGGTACTTGTTTTTTTTCACTGTATTCTTAGTTAGGCAACTTTTAAAGGTGCAATGTGTAAAATTTGGGACGATCTATTGACAGAAATGCAATATAATATACATAACTATGTTTTCAGTGGTGTATAAAAACCTTACATACCTTACTGTTATGTTTTTATTACCTTAGAATGAGCTATTTTTATCTACATACACCGCGGGTCCCCTTACATGTTAAGTCGCTATTATGCGCCGGCATGTTTCTACAGCAGCCTCAAATGAACAAACTGCTCTACAGAGCGTGTTTTTTCTAAATGGTCATCGTCACTACACTGAATACACATAAAGTAGTATAGTAGTAATAGTAGTAGTTGTCTGGTTTATTATAAGTAGAGGCCATTCTTTGTTAGAAGTAAGAAGAAACCTCATTGCTTCACTGGCTACTCTCTGCTGTCTCAGACGACGATATATTTGTCTTGTGTTGGCCAGACGGCCACCGTAGCTTCTCTATTAGCTTTGAAAGGGAGGGGTGAGCGCCATTGGTTGCAGTTCACAACCTCACTGCTAGATGCCGCTAAAATGTACACATTGCACCTTTAAACAAATTATTCTTTCTTACTGATCTTAAAAACAACATAGTCTTTCTACTAACTACCAACTGTTTAGTTTGTATATATATATATATATATATATATATATATATTGATAATGTGAGGTGCACCTAGGCGGACATGATACAGGAAGTGATGATGGCCACAGTTTCAGCTCATGATTGACAGTGGAAATGCATAGTGTGTCCCAGAAGATGTCGACCTGACACAGGCATGTAAACAAAAGAGCCCAAAATGACTCAATTCAGCAGATTTTACTGACATCTTAGTCTCGATTTCACTCGAGGGAATGAGGTAAGCATTCATCAAATGATTGAACTTATATTAATTCCTGCCATATTAGCAGTTTAAAGCAAGACCTCTTTTGAGAGAGAGAGAGAGAGAGAGACAGAGAGAGACGGTGCGAGAGGTTTTTAAATGATTCTGTTTGAAATAAGAATATGGGAGATTCACACACAAATCCCTTCTGTCTGCATATCTGAATAAGAATATCTTTAAACGTGCCAGAAGGGGGGAGGGCGCCAGGAAATCCAGCCTAACCATAGTGTGCAGGATCAGAGGGGGTTATTTACCACTTCGGCGGGAGGCTACGTGTGCGTACAGAGGTCGTATTGGAAGCCAAGAGTGGCTGTTAGAGCAGTGGGTGACGTGGAGCACTCCAGCCCATAGGAAAATTAATTAAGCGACGCTTTGCTTTTAAGTCAGAGGCTTACATGTGTTTTTCTTTTGTTGACATTGTCTGCCTTGCGATTATGAAAGCTTAGCCTTTATCTCAGACACTGATTGCACTGCATTGTGGGAACAAGCTCTGCGTACATTATGGCACAAGGAGACAAACACTCATCAATAGCCCGATTTCTCCTTCAAGTGCTGGATGGCTGATGAATGTAGGTTTATTTGCTTGATATTGATGTTTTTCATATGCACCCATGGGAGACGCATCTTCCACCCGCTCAGACATACGCATTTATAGATTTCTAATACATTTCAGCTTTGTGTTTTTAATACAGATGGGTAATTCTGGTCAGTTTTGTAATGGGGGAGCAAGATCAATGCAAATGCATCATACCCACAACCAGCCCTGCAAGCCACAAGAGAGGCGAATCTCCATCACCACAATGTCCTCGACTCAAAACCGAAGTGGCGTGCTGGGCCGAACGGTCCTTAGACTCAAGGTGGCTCTGAGAAATTGCTTTTGTCGGAGGTGGGCATCGGTTATTATTGTGTGTGTAAGCCGCTCCGGTGGGATTGAGTAATTAGGATCCTGACATGGCATCGGCGAGCCAGCCGAGTGAATCAAAAATGAAGGCAAATGAAAGCAAATTCCTCCGAGGAGGGAGAGGAGAAGTCGGCGCGTTCGTGGCGCTAATTTTCTAGAGCTCCTAGTTAGGTTCATTTTATTCCTCCCAAATGAGCAAAACGCCCGAGCCCCAGTGTTTGATGCCCGTCCAATAAATGGAATGAAAAAGCGACACATCTTTCTGTTGATTTTCTTGTTTATTATCAAGGGTAGCTTTGATTGAGGAGCAGTTTACATTCATGGAATCGTCTGACCTTTCTAGAGGCATCTGCCGAGTAGGCGTCAGGCGCTCGGTGGAGAATGCGAAGCCGGCGCGCTTCATAAAGTGTTGAGAAATGAGCAAAAAATCAAAGCCGTCTGTTGGAGATTTTATTGGCTCGCTCATTCATCGCCTCGTATTTTGCACAATAACTGATCTCCGTCAAGCCAATGTAGCCAATTTTCTCAAGCACCGAGGAGAAATACATATTTTTTTCATCTGATTTGAAAAGCATGTACAAGTGCTTCCTAATCACTGCTGAAAACGAACACACTCCTTTCTGAAATGGAAGGACGCCAGTTTCAAGCATCTCTTTTTATTGCTGCTGTATTGATTCAGCTAAATGCTAGAAGTCTAAATTAGTTTAATAGTTTAGCAAGTTCTAATAGTTTATTGTTTTTAATAGTTCTTGGATCAAGTTGGATCAATGACATTGAGGTAATTCTTGTCATAGAGGTTGTTGAGATTATATCTATTCTTTCTCTCCGTTTGTTTTGGTGTCAGGTGGAGGTCCAACAGAGCTATCGGGAGGCACAGAAAGATGTTCTGGATCAGATGAGAGTGAAACTTAAAAGCCAACAGTACTGCTCCAACAGCAGAAGTGTTGACTTCACCCTGATGTCCAAGTCCAACAGGTAAGATGAGAAATGTGACTGCTAAAACCTAGCGAGCAGCTTAATTAAGATGCCTAATTTTTGGTCATATTCTAAAGCAGCATTACATGTACATGGAGAATGCAATCCCAGAATGCACCATGACTAGCTCAGTGAAAAAATAAATTCAAGCAGACAAAGTGAGAGATATTGATTATTAATACATTAAAGGTTTAGTTCACCCAAAAATGAAAATTCTGTCATTAATCACTCACCCTTGTGTCGTTCCACATCCGTAAGACCTTCGTTTATCTTCGGAACACAAATTAAGATATTTTTGATAAAATCCGATGGCTCAGTGAGGCCTCTATTGCCAGCAAGATAATTAACACTTTCAGATGCCCAGAAAGCTACTAAAGACATATTTAAAACAGTTCATGTGACTACAGTGGTTCAACCTTACTGTTATGAAGCGACGAGAATACTTTATTGAACAATATCTAGTGATGGGTGATTTCAAAACACTGCTTCATGAAGCTTCGAAGCTTTACGAATCTTCTGAGCCTGTATCAAACTGCCAAAGTTACGCCCCTCAGTGGTGAACCATTGAAATTTCGAAACACTTATGACGTAACAAAGCCTCATTTACTGAAATCACATGACTTTGGCAGTTTGATAAACGCTCTGAACCACTGAATCAAAACAAAAGATTCGTAAAGCTTCGAAGTAATTAATGACATAATTTTCAATTTTGGGTGAACAAACCCTTTAAATGCTGAAAAGTATCAATTAAAATTGTTTAACTTGTTTAAAAAAAAAAACTATCCATGTACATTTATACTATTCTGTCATATTGAAATCTTTTGAGAGCAGGTAAAGATTTAGTAAAATTCTTTAGCATTTGATGATGAAAATATCCTTTAAATTTCATCATGCTATATATTTACTCATTTTAGTCTGTTTTGCTTAATTAATTACTCTTTAATTAATGAAAACAACATATAGTTGACAAAAATGTGCAAAATGATGAAAACAAATTGTATTAGACTAAACTTTATGAATTTTCTTCTTGTTTTATGCATTTATTAAATATAAAATGTTTCCATGCATATTATGATGCTGCATTAGAACACCAGTAACTTTCTGAAGTACATTTTTCATTTTTTGCCTTGAGTGTTTTGTTTTGCAAATATCTTTTTATCAATACTATAGATTCGGTTTATTTTAAGGACTTGATATAACCTTTCTCTAATGCCACTTAATGGTTGTGGTTACAGACTTGCATTATCTTTTTGTTTTTTTTCTTTTCTAAAATGACTAATCCTTTTATTTGGAGGTCCATTAGTTCTCTATCCGCCCCCTCTCTCTCTCCTGATCCAGTAAAGTCCTGAGTGTTAACCGCAGAGTCCGGACCGGACTCCTTGCCTTGGCTTTGAATCAAACATCGTTTTAATCCTTTTAAGCTTCTAGTCGTAATGATTTATTTTGCAGTAAAAAACCCATAATGATCCTTTGAATTTTAATGATGAGCTGCCTGCTCAAGGATTCATTGTTTTGACTCTTTGGCCCTTACCTTTACATGGAAACATGTCTTAAGGGAGGCGCTGTCGAATTCGATGGCCTCCGGTGCCTCTCTCCAGCTCGCCGGCCTCATCAAGGGCTGCCGCCCACCGCCGCGGCTCCGAGCATCCCTTCGCACCTGATAGAAATGGGACGCCTGCCATTCAGAAATCAAAAGCCCTCTCCAGAAGAGAAACACAACAGACAGCGGCGAAAAGGAGATGTTAAGTCCCGCATTAGGCGCCAGGGATTAGTACCATAAATTAAAGAGCTCTTTCTATAAAACTGTCACTTTGTATGAGATGTGAGGGGTGTCAATACAGCCGGCCAACCTTTCCCTGTGAGGCTCAGGGTGAACTGTGATGAATTAGACCACCTCCCCCCTCTTAGAAAGGTGGTGGCAGTGCAGAGTGGGGGGCACGTTGACGTTAAACGGATTTGAAAAGAAAGAAAGATGGAGAGGCATCCATTTCTGTCTCGCAGGAGTGTCAGTGTTGCGCTGACCCGGAGGAGTCGTTTCAAGTGGCTAACGGCTAATGCGTGTTGACAAAATTGCTCCATGTGCAGGTCCTGAGCAGAGCAAGATCTGAAGAACAGGTGGATGAATCCCACAAAACCTTTCAAGTTTCAAAAAAGCAAAAGAAAGGAATAAGGCAGTGTAAACAGACCGTAAAGTTTCTTTACTCATTTATGTCCTTTTGAAATAGCACTATAAGTTAAATTAATAAAGTAAACTTATAAATAATTTTGACATCCTCATGCCTTTTTTAAAACCCAATAGCCTTTTGCTACTTTGCCATTTGCTAGTCAGAAGAAAGGATATTAGAGGAAAGAACATATTTGGGGAATATAAGATTAGTCAACATTTTTAATTTGTTTTCTTAGAAGAGAAAAACGCTGGAGTTTTGGAGTACAATAGCTTTTATTACTTACATTGAAGATATCTTAAAAATTGTTTGCATTTTGCCATTATTTTCACAACAATTAAGAACATTTTCACCCCTGTTATTAGTACTAATGTGCTTTTGTTAATGTGTTATTAGTCAAAGTTTGGAAACATAAGAATTGCATTATCATTAGGGTTTCAACGGATCACAGTTGATCCGTGATCCATACGTACCGGGCCCCACGGTTTAGCATCTTAGTGTTTATCATTTGCACATGTTTATTATTGACAATTTACATTCAAATGATTTTAAACCATTCAAGCGAGAAAAGAGAAGCGAAAGAGAACTTGATCGCACGCTGTTATCTGAGCGTTTCAGAATTGATTCCTCTTTCCTGTCTCCTTGAGCTTGAACAGACACACACAAACAAAATTATGTTAAAATACCCATCTCGTTTAGCATTCTTGTAAATACAGTAGGTTTTGTCTTAATTGAACATAAACAGTTGAGAAAGAAATCGGATGTGTATCATTATATTGGATTTGTTCATTAGGTCTTAAAGGGACAGCAGCCTATAAAAATCTGCTGTCTATGTCATTAATGTTAATCATACAACAAAACACATCTTTAACAAAGAATTAAATATATTATACAGTGAACATTATAATGTTATTTTACATTTAATGATTACATTTCTGTACCTGAATACTACTGTTAGACCTTACATTATTTGTAACAGTTATATTGTATTTATCTATGCTTGTAATTTGTTTATTTGTTCTTATTTTATTATTGACTGTTCACTTGTCTTTAATAATGTTACTAAGCTTAATTCTTTTACATAAAATATTTTCTTTTTCTTTTGATTATGGGGTGACCAGTTTTTGTGAGATTCACCCAAGTGCAGGTTTTAATCTTCAAAGGAGTTCCTGTTTTAGAGGAAAGGATGTACAATTGTTCTGTTCACAAACCAAAGCGAGCAAGAGAAAATGATGCTGACAGAACAATATCCCATGATGCACGTTTGCTAAATGGATCTTGCATTTTTTTTCTCCTACTTGTTTTTCGTCATTCGTTGTTAATGTTGTTTGGATGCCCCGAGAGCTTGTTTTACAAGCATTTAGATTTATGTTAGTGAGGAAAAAAAGAATGCGAAAAACAATCGGTATGCAAGAATACAGAAAGATGCTGTTTAACTCACAAACAGCATATTGGGTTTTAATATCAGTCGAAGAACGCAGCGCCTGAGGGAGTCTTCACACTTCCGCCGCACACGTCTGACTGTTTCTAATTTGCTGTCTTTGCCGTTTTGTTCTGATCAATGTCTTGCGTACAAACACGGCTCAAATTTTCACGTACTCCCCAATGTCTTTTTGTTTAATCAGCGCCTGCTTGGAAATGCTAATTTGCAGCACTATCCTTGTTGAAATTTCATGCGTGCTAGCATTCGATAGCGCTTTCCTGTTTCTTTTGTGTCTGCTCTGAATTGAAATAAAACGGAAATGTTGATTTTTCTCTTGGACCCTTGTTTGATCGTTATTTGTGTAATCTCATTCATAGTTTTTCTTCTTCAGGGACAACAGGACCACTTGTAAAAGCGAGGGGGAAAATGGTGCTAGTTTGACATAACTGTCAAAGCACTCAAAAGCTGTGCAAATTCAAAACAATTTTCCGACTAATGTTTCTAAACATGTGGGCCTCCTGCTGAGGTGCAAATCTAAGCAAAGCTCAGACGCTAATATGTTTGTTTGTGCATGTGTGGGGATGTTCTGTAATGAGTGTGTGGCTGTAGTGTAAATGTATGCACAATCATCCTAGTGCTGTTAAAAAATATTTAATGCGCTTCACTATTGAGCTGATGGCAGCGTTGAGCAAGAGGGAGGTGAAGTCATGTTTAATTAAGACGCTCTGCCTCACGAGCCGTCACTCAGAGCGCAGGTTAAAGATCCCTTGTGCTCTCCGACTCTTTTCACACTTCACATACCCACAACGCACTGCGCCTCGGCGCACTGCCCGCTAACGGGCTAGTGTAATTGCCTCTGCTTGTCAAATATTCACCCAGTAATATATGTCCGTACACTGTCTCTCCAGACCTCACCTGAGCTGGAGAAGCTGTGAACCTCTTTCTGCCTGTCTCATATTTTTTCTTTTCATCCAGCCTATCAGAGTTTGAGACAGAGTACCAGGAGCTCTGGGATTGGCTGATGGACATGGAATCCATAGTGACGGACAGCCATGACCTGATGATGTCAGAGGAACAGCAGCATCACCTGTATAAGGTAAGCGGGTCTTTCGCATTTAAAGTTGCTAACTACGATTGACTTGATGACTTGATATAAATAGTATGTTCTGTAGTATGCACTACATGAAGCTGGTCTTGAAAAGGTACCAAAGTAAGGAGTAGATCATGTTATTGCAGACCCATATGACTGGAGGGTGAGTAAATGATGACAGAAGTTTCATTTTTGGGTGAACTATTCCTAATTTTGGTTGAAATGTCACGTGGGATGAGGCATCTCAGTGGTTTAACATCTGGTCTGTTAACCCAAAGGTTGTAGGTTTGAATCCTTGAGGTGGTGTTTCATGAGCTTATCACCATTGTGATTTTGGGCGAGACTTTTACACCATGTCCAAGCATATATAGGTGCAAAAATGATAAAAGGTTTGGAATATTTGGAAGATTTGCAATGTTTTTGAAAGAATTTATTTGATCAGATTTATTTGATCAGAAATACAGTAAAACCGTAATTTTGTGAAATGCTATTATAATTTATGTAAACAGACGTGACGTAATGGCGCAAAGACGAATGGCTGCATGCTTGAATTTTCCCACAGAAACCCATCAGTACCAATTTTATTATAAAAAAAAATGTTTTGAACACTGGCAGGTTATGTACATGCTGAAAAATTGATCATTTTTAACCAAAAAAAGTTACAAATGCAGCTTTACCAATGTTGAAAACAGTTTTTGCTGCTCAGTATTTTATTTATTTATTTATTGTATTGTTAATATTCCTAAGATCCCATTTCCTAGCAGTTGTGGCATATCTGATTTTCAGTCATTTTTTAGAGGCTTGATTATTCCACCCACCATTAAAACTCATTGGACCAAAAATAGTCCTCTGCATATCAATAATGATCTGACTGGCTGAGATTGTTCACGTTGCTTGCCGTTCAGTGTGTAGAGACAAATTGCTTCTTCTTGGAAAAATTCATGCTAACCCGCAGTTTGCTCCAGGGAGTCTATCCCTGTAGCTAAACGTACTGTTAGTCACTTTGAATAAGAAATTGTCTGCTAAATCATGTATAATTTTAATTTTTTCTTTCTTATCTTGAACTCTGAGCATATATTGCATAATGTTAAATTATAGGTTTATCAGTAATATTTCAAATGAGCCTTGACTTTTGATTCTCTTAAACCAATTTGGCAAAAGCACAGCTGAATATTACAATACTGCGAGTCGGCGATTAGATTGTCTTCCATTTCAATCTGTGTCGTCATGTCACCCGTTCTACAGCCAGACTCGCTTTGTCATTTTAACACATTTCAGTAAAAGTTCATTTCAGAGGAACGAGAGAGGAAAAGAGAAAGAGTGCAGAGCAGAGATAGTACCTCACCCTGTTTACAGTCCATGAATTTTTATTAGTCCCAGATAAAGTGGCCTGTATTGTGTTAGGTCAATATGTTTGTTCATGATTAAAACAAACTGATTTTGCTCCTCCGTATTGATTGCATGCCCACCCACCCTAATAAATATGTACTGGGCCTCCATGTTCGTTATCAGCTTTTTTTTAGCGGGGTTCTCCTGTGACGCGTTATCAGGCCTCTATGTGGGATTGATCGGGAGAGGGGTACATGCGTAGACCGAGCCGGGTCCGGGGCGGCGTGCTGTTTGCCCATGCTGGGGGAGTTTATCGTAAGAGAGAGAAAAAAGAGGGGGAGGCAGAAAGCCAGACTCGCCGGGAGGCAGGGACCGTAAATCAGCCTCATTTAGGCTTTCTTTACCGGACTGATTCCGACACTTGTCATCCTCCGATTGCTCTGAGCATATGGCATATTTCAAAAGAGCAGATTGTGAATCATAAAGAAATGAAATTAATAACCCCCCCCACCCCCCACCCCCCAAAGCCTCGGACTGGAAACAGCCTCTAATGACGAGAGAAATAACGGCACGCCGGCGGCCCCCTCTTCCTGTTCCTCCTCTCCCCCCTCTCTTCTCTCCAAACCTGCAGAGGTCATGTTCAAGGTCAGAACTAATCTTCCCGCTCATCAGGCGCACTGACCCTGCCATTTGTCATATCTTACAGTAAGAAGAAACTGAGGAAAGATCAGCCTGTTTTCTGCTCTTTCTTAGCTCTTTCTGCCTGTATCTGTACACGTGAAAAACGTATATGACCTGCTACATTTATCAAAATGTGCAGTATACATTCAGAGCTCACTGCATAGAATACTATATCCCACAATGCAACGCACCTGACATGTCCTTCGGTTTTCAGTCTGATAAATGAACTGAATATCAGCTGGGATTAGTAAAATCTCCTTCATGATTCAGTATTTGTTTAGACTGCTAAAAGTTAAGATGTAATATATACACTACCAGTCAAAAGTTTGGAATTGGTAAGATTTTTAATGTTTTTAAAAGAAGTTTCATCTGCTCACCAAGGCTGCATTTATTTAATTAAAAATACAGTAAAAACAGTAATATTGTGAAATATTATTACAATTTAAAATAACAGTTTTCTGTTTGAATATATTTTATAAAGTAATTTATTCCTGTAATCAAAGCTGAATTTTCAGCATCATTACTCTAGTCTTCAGTGTCACATGATCCTTCAGAAATCATTCTAATATGCTGTTCTTCTGCTCAAGAAACATTTATTGTGTACAATTGTATAAAATATTTGTGTACAATATTTTTTTTTTCAGGATTCTTTGATGAATAGAAAGTTCAAAAGAACAGCATTTATTTGAAATATAATCTTTTGTAACATTATAAATGTCTTTACTGTCACTTTTGATCAATTTAATGCATCCTTGCTGAATAAAAGTATTAATTTCTTTAATTTTAAAAAGATTTTCTTTAAAAAAAATAAAATAAAAATTCTTACTGACCCCAAACTTTTGAACGGTAATGTATAATGTTACAAAAGCTTTGTATTTCAGATAAATGCTGTTCTTTTGAACTTTATATTCATCAAGGAAGCCTGAAAAAAAGTTTTCAACACTGATAATAATCATAAATGTTTCCTGAGCAGCAGATCAGCATATTAGAATGATTTCTGAAGGATCATGTGACACTGAAGACTGGAGTAATGATGCTGAAAATTCAGCTTTGCCATCACAGGAATAAATTACTTTATAAAATATATTCAAACAGAAAACAGATTTTTTTAAATTGTAATAATATTTTACAATATTACTGTTTTTACTGTATTTTTAATTAATTAAATGCAGCCTTGGTGAACAGATGAAACTTCTTTTAAAAACATTTAAAATCTTACCGATTCCAAACTTTTGACTGGTAGTGTGTATATATATATATATATATATATATATATATATATATATATACACACACACACTGTATATATATATATGTAAAAATGAAAAACATCTAAACTTTTAGCAGTCTGAAAACAAAAGAATGAAGATTTTACTAATATATATATATATATATATACACACACACACACACACACATACATATATATATATATAAATCTTGAATAAGTCACGACTGAAAGGCGTTGTTAGGCACGACACGAAGCGGAAATGTTAAAGTCAAAAATATGTATCATGCAACTTTCATGAAGTAAACTGTTACTAAAAGCCTTCCTTCCACCGGAAAAAGTAGTCCCTGACCGTGAATAGCAACAGAAGTTACATTATTACGCCATTAGATGGCGGCAAAGACTGTCTTCATGAGTGCATCGGTCAGTAGCGAAGACTTTTACATTGAAAAGACTGTATTGTTGTGAACATGGAACAAGACACAACTGACAAATGCTTTAACTGTTAAAAGGACAAGATAATACATCGGACATTTAAACAGACAAACATAGGACTGACCTGAAGGAAAATGCTAAATGTGAATGCAGGTAATAAGCTTGCTTCACTTTTCTACATAATACAGTAAACTTCAGTTTACATTGCTAAGAGTGGTTGCTAAGGGTGTTGTTTAGTGATACGCAGAACCGTTGGGTGAAGTGGTCATAGCCGTGTTTTATCGTAATAAAACACAGCTATTGACCAATCAAAATCAAAGACAGGAACTAACCATTTTATAAATATATATATATATATATATATATATATATATATATATATATATATATACATATATATAAAATGCTACATTGAGTTAAGATGATTTTTCATAATGCTAATGTATAAATATTTACACTTTTTAATGTCCGTAAATATAATTATTATCATAGTATACACTGTAAGGAAAACATCTATAGAAAAATGTATAATGTCCAGAAAATTACCAGTATTAAAATGACCATTTTCCGTTAAGTTTAAGGACATTTCCTTCAACCTTAAAACGCAACACAATGCAGTGTGTACTTCAAAATACAGTCAAAACACCTGTGAAAAATTCTTCATATTAGCATGATTCATTGGACCCTATACTGCCCAGTATGCAGTAAGCAATACAACAGTATTCATGTCTGTACATAACCTTCAAAATGCAACTCAACTGGCCGTTTCTCTCAAAGATCACTGACTTGTTACAAAAAATTGTAGTTAGACCAAAATAGCTGCCATTGTTGTCTCTTCCTTTCATAAAACAACCACTGATATGTTTTTAGCACTTTCATCCAATTAACCTGTACTTTCTCATCTTTTGTTTGCTCCATGTCAGGCATCAATCAGACGTTAGCTTGTTAACCGCTCCTGCGCTGGAAGCATCAGTGTGTGTGTGTGTGTGTGTGTGTGTGTGTGTGTGTGTATATGGCTTGTTCTGTGTACCTTTAGCGCACACTGACATGCTGAATAGATCTTAGTCTAATCTAACACGCTCTAATGCGCTTGCTGATCAAAGCTCGGCTCAGCCAAACCTTCCATGTTCTCTTGTGCATGCTGCCCTGCAGATGTATTCCTTTCTCACTGGTTTGTTCGTTCAAGCTCTACCTTTGAGTACTGAGGATTATGAGGCATTGTTATCTGTCTTTATGCATGTGAAATCAAAAGATCTGATCATTTCTCTTTTCCCAGATGCAGCCTTAAAAGGTTTTTTTTTCCCCCACATGACCCGTTTGTTCAAAGCTGTAGAATCTGTCAGAACATGTAAAATGCAACTTAATTTGATGTTTGGATTCTAAACTCTTCACTTGATTGTGTTTTAATGGCTCATGTAGCGTTTCTTCAAGACTTCACAGAGCTGATTAGTGGTTTTTCAGTCAGAATTTAGACGCCATAAGTGTGAGTGAATCTCATGAAAATTTGTGGGGAAAAAAACAACACCTTTTTCTATATAATATTAATTCATTATAATAGTTTTATAAAAAATTTTGAATATTATCATATTACATTATTATTTTTTATTGCTTATTAATATTTTTATTATTTATTATATTATATTAAATATTTTAGGTATGATATTTGTTTATTTCAGGGTTTTTGCATATAGAAAATAAAGCCAGTTTTCCATTGTGAAATTATTTTAATGAAAATTAACCAATGTAATTTCTTATTCCTTTCTATGTTTATTCCATTATGACCTGAACATGTTCTTGATAGGTTTTGTGAGATTCATCCAAACACAGGTGAATTTCTACTGTTGGGAAGGTCAGGAATTCTCCTTGATTTATGTTGTTCCTTTGTGATAAAGTGCAGAGATGTTTGTCGACGTGTTGCTCTGTGTCAGAAGTGTGAAGGCAGTAGAGCAGGCGTCTGTGCGTGTGTGTGTGTGTGGGTGGAGGGACAGAGGCTGTGTGTGAGTGTGACACATTGCTGCTTTATAGAGCCGGAGCAGGTGGTATTTAATGGGAATCACAACATCACAGCGCCTTCTCCTGTGTGTGTGTGTGTGTGTGTGTGTGTGTCTCCCTCATCACTCCTCTCTCACTTTCCCTTTTTCTCCTTTGTTTCTCTCTTTAATTTTCTCTCTCACACACTCGAGAAACTGTTCCAAAACCTAGTGAGTTGCTTTCCTGTATACTGTCTACATAGTCAGCTGCCTTCCTAGGCATTATTTATATCAATGCTTCAAGACTCTGATTTTACATTGGACCCAAGTGGCCATCAAACACAGTACTGAAAATAAAAACAACAAAAATGTCTTTAAAAGAAAACAAATAAACAAAAAATCAGTGTTATTTACAATTATTTACATTATATATTGTTATAGTATAATATTTTGAATTTGCTTTTATTTTTATAGTTTAAGTTTTCATTTTAATTTTAGTGTGTTAGTCATTTTATGCACTTTTTTCATTTCTATTAATTTTTTTATATAGCTTTAATTTATATTTATTTCATATTTTATTTTTTTCAACATTAGTACTTCAGCTTATTTCAGTTATTTGCTAAGAGTATTATTATTTTTTGTCATTCTTTTATAATTTTTTTTTTTTAAGTTTTTCATCTAATATTTATATTTCATTGTATTTTATTTCAGCTTTATTTCAATTTATGAAAATTTGAAACACAATCAAATACTAAAATGTATTAATATTACCATAAACTGCACTTGACTGACTGTATGTTGATACTCTAATCTTAAAAAGTTCAGTATGCTTTTTGGAATAGCCTTCACGTGGAAATGTACCTATAGTCCCCTAAAATGCTGTCTAGGTAGGCAGCTCAATAGGTTTTGAAACACAGCTAAGCACAAAAAAAATAACCATTTCCTCTTGTTATGACTATTTCCAAAGACCCCCACATTGACGGTATGTGCTGAATATGGTGCCAATGCTATTGGGCACACCTGCATGCGTCATTACCCACAGACATACACATACAGCATTTTCTCACAGCACTATATACACACACAGTAGCCTTAGTAAGTATGTGCTAATGTAGGTAATCACTAATGGACATTTGCTGAATTTGATTGCATTTTGCTTGTTTATCTTGTACTGTTCCATTTCAGCTGCTGTGGTCTGGTTTCTGTTGTTGGCCAGTATGTCTTTCTATAGGGTAAATAAATCCCCTTCCTCTTAGTCTCTCTGATAGCGACTCCATCTGAAAAGCTTTCGAATGGTCATTTGATACTTCTGTGTCACCGGGTTCTGTTTGAAAACACTGTTGCAATGTGCGTGAATATACACTAGTGTCCAAAAGACATTTATAATGTTACAAAAGTATACACAAAAATAGCAAGCAGATCATGTGTTTTCAATATTGCCAATAATAAGAAATGTTTCTTGAGCAACAAATCAGCATATTAGAATGATTTCTGAAGGATCATGTGACACTGAAGACTGGAGTAATGATGTTGAAAATTCAGCTTTGGATTACAGGAATAAATTACATTCAAGTAGAAAATTGTTCTTTCAAATTGTAATATTTCACAATATTGCTGTTTTTACTGTATTTTTGATCAAATAAATGAAGCCTTGGTAAGTATAAGGGGCTTCTTTCGAAAACATTTTTACTGACTTTTACTGACATTTTGCGCCGCTTTAGCAGGCAAAAAAGTGACTGTTTATTGTGAGAAAAAAAAAATCATGGGTGCTCACCACAGGCTTGAGAGAGAAAGCGCTGAAGCTGGGAAAGTGAAAGCTTGTGAGATGCTGGCAGATAGTATATTTGAGTGTGAGTTTAGGCGGAGATGAGAGGTGTCATTGATGTTTAGTTATCAGTGTATTGATAACTCTGAGATGGCTGACCCAGCACACGCTTCACTAGCTCACAGTGATCTCCTCACACCTTCTCATCCAATATCCATCGCTCTCAGATCCAGCCAGAGAGAGAGCACAGCCTTTATCATGAACCGTGTGTGTGTGTGTTTGTGTGTGTGTGTTGGTGCCAGGGACTCGACACAGAGGGCCTAGTGTTAAGGCGCTCTCTCTTTTTCTGTCTTCCTCCCTCTCTCTTTCACACTCTACAACCTCTCTTTCATCTCTTTATTTCTTTTATTTTTCCTTCCTTCCTTCCTTCCTTTGTTTCATTTCTTACTACTTACTATTTTCCCTTTATTTCCCTTCCTTATTCTTTCTTCATCCTATATTTCCCTTCCTTCCTTTCTTTCTTTCTTTCTTTCTTTCTTCCTTCCTCTTATTCTTTTTCTGTCCTATTTCTCCTTCCTTCTGCCTTTCCATTCTTCTTTCTTCTCTTTTTTTTCCTTCCTTTGTTTTCATTTCCTCCCTCACTTTCCTGGCTTGCTTCATCTATTTTTCCCTCATTCTTTGTAAATATTCTCTTTTTTCTTCAGTGTTCCCTTCCTTCCTTCCTTTTATTCTTTCATTTTACATTTTTTGTCTTTACTATTTTCCTTCCTTCCTTCCTTCAATTTCTTTCTTTCTTTTTCCTTTTATATTTTTTGTCTTTCCTTCCTTCCTTCCTTCCTTCCTTCCTTCCACTTTTTATCCTATTTTCCTTACACTATTTCCTTCCTTCCTTTCTTCCTTCTTTCTTTTATCATATTTTCCCTTCCTTCCTTCCTTCCCTCCTTACTTCCTTCCTTTTATTCTTTCATTTTATATTTTTGTCTTTACTATCTTCCTTCCTTCCTTCCACTTTTTCTCCTATTTTCCCTTTCACAATTTCCTTCCTTCCTTCTTTCCTTCCTTTCTTTCTTCCTTCTTTCTTTTTATCATATTTTCCCTTCCTTCCTTCCATCCTTCCTTTCTTCCTTCCTTCCTTCCTTCCTTCCTTCTACTTTTTTATCCTATTTTCCCTTTCACTATTTCCTTCCTTCTGTACTTCCTTCCTTTCTTCCTTATTTCTTTTTATCATATTTTCCCTTCCTTCCTTCCTTCCTTCCTTCCTTCCTTCCTTCCTTCCTTCCTTCATTCATTCCTCTTATCTTTTTCACCCTATTTTCCTTTTCTTCCTCTTTTTTCCTTCATCTTGTTTTACCTTCCTTTTCTTGCTTTGATTGTTTTATTTTTCCTTCCATCCTTCCTCTCTTTCTTTCTTTCTCGCCCCATGTGTGCGTGTCTATGCACCAGATGGCTGCTCGTGATGCGAACGAGCATTAAAAAAGCGAGAGACATTCCACAGGGGAGAGACGCAACAAGCCTGCTAGTTGTTGGATGCAGACTCTGAGATCAAGCTCTACCCCTGGTCAAAGAGCTGTTGGGAGATCAGTGGTGGCTGTCACATCCCAGAGTCTGCCTGACCGCCCCTCCCACCCTGACAATCAACATTAGGCTAGAATAAAGCCTGTCACTCCCTCCTCCGTATCTATTACAGCGACTCATTCTGACCAGATTTATGCGCAACATGACGACTCGATGCGGAGCCGCACGATGCCTGTGAAAAGGGAAATGTGGTTTGTCAGGAGAGACAGCCATACAGTCCTCACACCCCATGAATAATTGAAAGGAGGAATAGAGGAGAAGGAAGAGACACCTGGAGAAAGAAAGAGGGAGAAACGGAGGGATGACAGGAGGTGTAGGAACAGCTGAAGAGACACATCAGAGAGAGTGAGTGAGCGAGTGAGGGGGATATAGACAGGGACAGAAAGGGAAAGAGAGCAAGAGAGAGGAGGACAGACGCTACACAAGCTCTCTGAAGGATCCAGTTTCTCCAGCATGACTTTACCAGGGTTGAGTAATAAATAATGTGCCGGTCCTGCAGCTCTCACCCTTTACAAGGTCTCAGGTTTCTCGACCCCTCAGATATAGGCTGTACTTTATATGTTTGTGGGTTTTTTTCTAAAAGCTAATGGTTAATGTCACAGCCTCTCTTATGAGTAGCCTGAATATTCTTTAAAAGTCGTAGATGAAATGTAAATTTTACTGCAACTCTCTCAGTGTCAAGCAGGCTCCCCCATGTTTAAACCTGGTGGACAGCAGAGGTTGTGCAGCAAATAATCATCATCCGTCACTTTAACGATCGGGTTGTAAATTTTCCATTATGCTGTATTTGTATCCTTCTGTAAATTTTGGAGAGCTTGTTTTTTTCCCAATGTGACATGATATCACAAGAACTTACCAAGCGCTTTGTAGTGAGTTTTTGACACTGCTGCTTTGCGGTCTGGTCACCCAATTTAATGAACAATATTCCATGAATTATTCCACTGGACTAGGCTTGGAATCTCTCACTTTTCGTCCCAGAACTTCACTCATGTCTATCTCCTAGTCTGTTTTTAATGGGAAGATTTATCCCCCCCCCCCCAATATTTACATTTCGATTTGCATTTGAATATTTTTTTTTTATTATTTAATGTGTTTTTATTGATATACAGATGATTTAAGATGTAGTTTATATATTTTTAGCAGCCATTTCTCCAGTCTTCAGTGTCACATGATCCTTCATAAATCATTCTGTATGATGATTTGATGCTCAAGAAACATTTCCTATTATTATCAATGTTGAAAACAGTTGTGCTGCTTAATAGTTTTTTGGAGACCTTGATACATTTCTGTCAGCGCTTTTAAAAAATGCACTATTGCATTTTCGACTCATTGTCGTCAATGATGACAAACAACATCATAGCGCAACCAACCACAATGTGCGAAATTTAAATATGTAGAAATGTGAATGAGATTTGAGAAATATGGTGGATTGTAAGATTTTTAGTAAATTAGGTGCAGTAAGCAATTTCTGAGAAATGCTGTTGATATTTGAAATCAACACCCAAACAAACACAACCCTCCCTTCATTGCTCCGCCCCCAAAATAACAAACATGCTATCAAACATGGGCAACCACTAACAGCTGGCACATCAGACAGCTCGTGCAAGTATGGATGATCAGCTGTGATTCTTCAACAACAACAGCATACAACAGCATATCTTGGATTTTGTAAAACATAGCAAAACCAATGTTACTCATGTATCGAGCAGAAACAAAGGAACCTTTGCATCCATTTTGTGAGTGACTCAGCAGTGAAATAATGATTTTTAATTTTGTGTGAACTGTCTCTTTAACTCAGGTCAGTTTGGAGCTCAGTGGAGATCTCTGTCCATTGTTCCCAGCTTGCGTCCTTAAACTCCTCTCAGATGGATTACATATCCATGAATATTCAGTTTTTTTGTCTTTTGTGACTGGCTGGCATGTGATGTAGGCTAGTGTTGTCCCCCTACGGCGTCTCTCAATGTCTCTTCTCAGATGCTTCCTCATGTGGCATGCTTGAAGGGAATTATGGGAGAGCGTGTGGTGTTTTGTGTGCTGAAATGAGCAGGTTTGTTGTCTCCATGTGTGTTAGTTGTTATGGTGGTGCCGGCTGGGGCCCGTGGCTCTTTCGGCAGGACGCAGACTAATTACAGCACTAATGCAGGACACCCCATTGATACACACTCATTCAACACGACCACACACACACACCTGCTTTCTCTTCCTCCCTCCAAAACTTCATTACTTAGACAAGTGCACACACACACATAGTTAACACTCAGTTAATTGATCCATCTATATGGAAGAGTTTTGCTTATAACTACAACTTTTTTAGTGTTTGTAGTGCACGCTAGTTAGATCATGTCCCTGGTTTATGTATATAAACCTCACCTTATCTGTCTGATTTTGGCAATATATCATGCACACAATAAACCACATCTGTTTATGTCTGCTCTGTCCTTCTTTTGCATTTTATGAACACAAAAAACACAAAATAATGAGCAGGAGCAGCCGATAGACAGGAATGTTATTGCCAACATTTGTATGAGAACTGGCAGGCTTGAAGTCAACCAGCTGGTCAAATATATGTTTCAGTCCCAAAGATGTGCAACTCTGATAGAGGGGAGGCTTCTTAAATCTACTCTGGGCTGAACATAAGCCCCAAATCCTCCAAATAACTCAATGCATTAAGATGCTCGCTCCACTAGATGGCACTACAGCATCCAGAGCCCATTAAGAATAGAGAAGTTTATGAAAATAAACATACGCACACACTCTCAGACGCTCACATTTACTCACCAACACTCTCAAACATGGTCCTGCTTGAGTTTATTTCCTGTATATAGATGAGGAGAAGTGTTCTTGTGTTCAAAATATATTCAAATTGTGCTTTGTCAATTTCCCTCAGAAAATAGCCACATTTGTTAGTGTTTCGCTAAATAAATGCTGCATTAGTTTTGGGCTGTTCTGTTCTGGAGAGAGAGAGGGATCAGACCCTTGAGATGGTGCGAGGAGATGAATATTTTGTTGTCAGCAGTTCGGATGGAGTCCTGTTGCACCCCATGCATTATTCACTAATACAAATATGCCATATCATTTACAAGCATGTGTGCCAGGGTGAAATTCACAGCTGGGAATTAGTTCTGAGATTAATTAACAAAGCAAAGCTCCTCGTTTTCTGTCTTTCTCTCATTTTCGAGCTCAATGTAATTCAAATGATACAGCTCAGATAATGAGTCCTGCTTCTGATTGTCTGTACACAGTGAATTTATTTAATCGATATAAAAAGGAGAAACAAAACCAATGGAAAATAATCATTATTATTTTAATGCTTTCATAATTAATAGTTATGCATAGATCTGAGGTCAGAGGTCATAATTAAAAAAATTATGCCATATCTTTTACAGAAATGTACTGTGGTACAGTGATGGTATCAGATGGTAAAAGCTTAGTACTTTGATATATACTATGGTTTAGAAGATTATTTTATTAATATACCATGTTATTTACATGCTACTCCAGGTTACAATAATACATTTATAGAATACCGTGGTACATTAAAAAATGTGTTACCAAAAAGTATCAGAACATTTTGTGGGACTACCATGGTATTTCTAGAGATGGTAACATGGACTACCTTATAAAATCTATGCATGAATTTCAGTATCATGATGTATTTCAAAACACCATAATATTACCATCATTGATTGATTGTCCAAAAACATTATTATAACAGTTAATTAAGTACTTAAAGTACATGGTACTGTAACTTTTGTCCATCTAAGCAGTTAAAAAACACAACTACATGCATTTTGCGGAAGAACATTGTTTTGGTTGTACTTCGGCTCTGTGTGACTGTGCAGATTAATATGGTTCTTTCTCAATATGGTTTTTTTCTCAAAAAAAAGAGAGAGGGAGATTATCCTACTGCTCTTAAAACATTCAGATATAACCAGTTTAGATGGAAAGGATCTCAAGCTGACTGGTTGAAGACATTACTGTAGCTAAACCCATTAATAGACACGGTACTTCCTTGAAAATTACCCTTCACAATTGATAATGCTTTATAATGAACTAGGTTAGAGAGCTACATGTGTCAATTTATCTATTCAATAAAATACCTTATTCACTTGTTGAGTGGTAAAAATGCCATCTCCACATCGCTTTTACAATATTTTAAATCCCTCAGTTCTCGCCAAGCCAAGCCAAGCCAATGTTGATTCTTGTTTTATTACAAGCTCTGTCGCTTTCTCTTTTTGCCAGCAGACTCTCCTCTATTCTGCATTAAAATGGGTGATTCCCCGAAGGTTCAAGATTTAGCTGCTCTATGTCAACCTTTCTCATTCATTGTGACAACTAACCTATTCCACTCCCACACCACACACGTCAAAGTAGCCAGAGCAACTTTTCTCTATTTACAGATATGAGGAGACGCACACAGGCGAGCAATGCATCTGCGCAATTTCCCGCGAAAACCAACATATAAACACTTATAACAGGCTTACCATAGTGAATCACAAAAACATGTTTTGGAAGCAGGATTATATATTTTGATCATTTTTAATAATTTTGAACCAAAGAAAGTTACATAGTGTCATTATTCAGCTCAATTTAATTAAATATTTATTCATTTCAGTTCAATAGTCAATGTTGCAAAGTTCATCAGTTTTGAAACTCATTTTAATCAGTAAACCTTAGTATTACCATGTTCAAAAATCTGTGGTAATACCATGGTGCTTTTTTATGGGGATTGGGGAGTTTTCAGCTTTATTTTAAACCAGTTCTCCAGTATTTATATGCATGTGTCTGTGTGTCCATGTGTGTCTGTTTGCAGGCTGGAATTCTCCTGCAACACACTGAAATCTGCCAGTGGCTTATGTCCTTATGTCTGTCACACACACACACACGTCGCACACACATGTAGATACACACTTGCACTCATCTGTGCTCTCTGGAAGACCATTTTCCAGTAGCTAGGCAGTAGGAAAGCAGTATTAGCATTTTTGCCTTGAAGAACGCACTGTGGGGCTTTGGGAAAGTTTACTCATATGAGTTGAAAGCAGAGAGGGGCAGGAAGGGGGTGGTGCTCTAAATGTGGGCAAATAGTCCCAAGGCATTAAGACTATGGGAAACGAGATGAGAGAGAGCAAGCAAGCACGAGCATGCGATGATGCAGTGTTTGAGAATATACTAAAGTATGTCTTTATGTGCGTTTGGCTGTTCCCTTTCGATAGGAGGAGGAATAATGGCATTTTAATGCAGTGATGTAATGCCGGAGTTGTTCTCCATACTGGACGGCTGGCAGAGCGCGGTGTTGTTGTCTTTCTTCCCTGTTGTTTCACTGGCGCCGCTCCAGGATGCTGGACGAACCTCCACAGCAACGGACAACTCTTCAGAAAAAAACGGCCCTCTCTGTTTCCACTTTATGTCCTCTTCTCTTACTGCGGCTTGGCTCGGTTTGTGTGTTTTTCTCCCTCAGTGAGCACTCGGCGAGAAGGACGCACACACACAAACACAAACATGCATAAATATGAGAGTTTTACACAATACACGAATACAAGAAAAGAGCATGTCGATTGCACATGCTCAGAGGGATTTATACATTTTTAGTGTTCATCTTCTAATCTCGTAAAGACAAAATGTTGAAAGCGTTGTTTTTTAAGCTCCAATGTGATTGGTTGGAATTACACAATTTGTGCAAAACAATCAATCTCAATGTGAAACATAGATATAAAGTTTTTGTGTTTTAAAAATATTAATAATTTTATTTAGCAATGATGCATTAAATTGATCAAACTTGACAGTAAATATATTTATAATGTTACAGACGATTTCTATTTCAAATAAATGCTGTGCTTCTGAGCTTTCTATTCAACAAAGCATCATGAAAAAAAGTTTATCACATTTTTAACAAAAATATTAAGCAGACCAACTGCTTTATTCATTGATGATAATAAGAAATGTTTCTTGAGCAGCAAATCAACATAGAATGATTTCTGAAGGATCATGTGATACTGAAGACTGGAGTAAGGATGCTGAAAATTCAGCTTTACCATCACAGGAATACACTTTAAAATATATTAAAATAGAAAACAATTTAAAAAAGAGAATTCTTTCAAAAATGACCCCAAACATTTGAATGGTACTGTGTCTGTATGTCGCAGGATCCATCTATAAAGCATAGTGTTCTATTATAAACATGTTATTTGTGTACAGACAGTAGAAAGAGCACATTAACATACAATTTAAGTCTTAAATGTTGCAGAAACATTTGTTGAGTATCATCATTCTAACATTTGTAGATAAGCAAACATTTTAACTGTTACATCGTCCACATGAACACACATTCCAATAAGGAATAAAGATACATGTGCTATCAGGAAGAAAACCTCAAACTCTTGACCTCTGGCAGATGACCCAAGATTGAGAGTACAAGACCACCCTCAAAAGGGGTCAGGAAGGAGTCTTGGAGCCTTAGTGATCTGCAGTGGTGAAGCTCTGAGAGAATCTGTCTTGGCATGTGTGTGTGTGATGTTCTCTGGCTTCAGCGTTGTGTTAAAGCCTTAGGGGATTCCTGTCTCACCTGCTGTTTGGAGGGAGTCTCGAGAAACAGTTGTACGGTCCCCTGAGGAATGGAGAGATGGGGCATTAAACGAGTGTACTCCGTCCATCATTACAGCTCCTGATCTGCCCTCATGTTCTGCACTATCTGCTGCCACGCTTCCACCGCAGACGTGCTTTTTTTCCTCCCCTTTTTGCTGCATTTTACAGTACACAAATAATGAACCATTTTAAATCAGTATTTATATATTATATTATATTATATTATATTATATTATTCATGGTATATTTGGAATATTTTCAGAAATGTAGTTTTACTTTAGGTAATAAGTCTTTGTGGTCTACTGTCCCACCACTCTAACGCAGTTAATTCACACACATAAGGGTGAAAACATTTTTTTCCCAGATCCCCTCCCTCAGCCCTTCCCAGAAGCCACCCTGCTAAACTCTGGACTTCCTTGAGGACGGAGCATCGAACTCTGCACAATTAACGTGAGAGGACTATAGTGTTTGTGCCCTGCGCTGTACCATTCATCATAATGCTTTTACATTGACCTTGACGCCCGCTTCATTAGAATAAAGATTGTCTAGCATTTAGGCTACATTGTTCCTCTGCGCACAGACCCCATGCAAATTCCTGCTCGGGCTCAGGCGCGGCGGGTCTGTCAGAGGTCATCTGCATTAAATGATTGCCGCTATTCTCCAACTGCTTCTTTTCATTCGACTCAATTGAAACCCCTCTTCCTGCTCGGGACGGGACCCTGCTACTGCCCACTGCATGGAGTTTAACTCCTCGCTCCCACGACTACAGCCCTGTAACTCCATCTAATGCTCATCTGGAGTGCAAGGTTAGCTTCTCGGAGTGTGTATTACAGGACACAGGGTGTTTCTTTTAGAAAGCTTAAATGAAACTTTATACAACTGTTAGTCATGTGGTGAAATGAATTCTAGACTCTTACTGTCAGCTATTGACTAATTTTGTGTCTGTATTTATCCCTAGATTTTTTAGGAGAAACATTTGAGATGATACATTTTCTGAAGAAAAGGGAGCGGTGCTTTTATTCAAAACTCGCTGCCAAGATGTTTTAGTGTTGTGGGTCATCGCCAGGGCGTTGTTATGCTGTTTCTAAGGGATTCTGGGTAGATACTTGTTGGTTAGCCCAAGTCTCTGTGATATTTTGGTCTCTATATATGGTTGGTTTCTTTATACATCAGTTGTTTACCCTGGAAAGCAATGAGCTTAAACTCAAGACTCTTACTCTGTTAACTATTGACTAATTTTACGTCAGCAAATTTTTTTTTTTAAAGGAGAAACATCTGGGATGATATATTCTCTGAAGAAAAATGCTTTTTTTCATGCAAAATTTGATTAAAAGATGTTTGGGTGTTTTGGGTCATTGCCAGGGCGTTGGTATGCTGTTTCTAAGGGTTTCTGGGTAGATACTTGGCGGTTACTAGCCCATGTCTGACTGTATGGTCTCTATATATGCTTGGGTCGCTCCTTCATTGTAAGTCTTTGATATTTTTTCTCTAATGAGACCTTTTTGTTTAAGTTATTTCTCTTAGACAGCAGTGAAATGAAATGGAGAGCAAAATGGCTTTTGGAATTTTTCTTTATAGATCTTGGTCCTGAGAAAAACACCCCAGTAATCTTTCATGTTTCTCCTCTAGAGTTTCAGAAGAGATCTCAACAGTTGTCTAATTTTAATTCTCTCTGTCTGTCTAAGTTGAAACTTAATGGAGTTATTAAGTCTCTGGAGCTTTGAAAGAGCAACCACTTTATGCTTAATTGCTAAAAATAGCTTATTTTCGCTAAATATCTAATTTCTGTCTGTCTGACTGTCTGAAAGTGGAGAACTGCAGCATTTGTTGTGGAGATGAACTTAAGGCACCCACACTCTACAAGATAATCGGGCCAATTTTGGGCCCAATTCTCCCCTTCCGACAATCCTAGGTAAAGTCCTGATTATCTTGATTGTTTTACAGATTATCTTATCAGATTTCCCTGTGGTGTGATGTGTGTTAAGAGTCACTGAATCTGCTCGGAAGAACGTTGGGGCCGCACCGATCTCAAACCGTAAATATCTAACATGTTGAATATTTAGAATCAGAAATCCTTTTGTGTGGGGGGAACCCTGAGGACAAACGTGAACGCGCTCCTTAGATTGTCACATGGAACAAAATGATACCCAATCAGAAAGTGAGCTGACGGAAGACAGAAGCATAAAACGACATCATCCAAACCTTTTTCTTTTTTAGCAAATTTTCTGTAAAAAGCAGTCCAAACTCCATTATCGCCATTTGTTCTTGCCCGTCGTCCACCATGTTTGTTTACTCTAAAGTCACATTTGACCACTATTTCCTGTGTTCACAGTCAGGACTCTGGTTGTTTGTGAATAGAATTTGTTAGTGTGTGGTGTGGTGTGCTGTCGACACACTATAGTAACAAAACTGTTAAATCTATGATTTTTTTTTATCATCATGGTTGTGGTCTCTCATATTTTGAAATCTTTTAGTGTCGGCCAGCCTTTACTCTTTCATGGGCTGTTGGGCCAAAGTTCTCTGTCTCTGTCTCTCTCCATCTCTCTCTTACCCTCTCAGTCAGTCCCTGGCTTTGGACTCAAATATATCTCCATTATTATAACATCAGTCAAAAGCAGACGGCCAATCCCACAAAAAAAACCAAAAAAAAAACCTCCAGAATGAAAAGGCTCATTCTGCTCTGCAGATATAATTGGAATTAAATTATTAATGAGAGATACTTAAAAAAGATTGTTTTATGATTCGCTATTAGTGAATTTGCTATTCATTTTAATATTTGTCATTTGATTTATATGGGGATAATGCAATATAGGCCCCAATTAACAATGCGTGGCCTGTGTAATATGATTTTCGGTTAATGCAAATGGAATAAGCTAGAAGAAAGCAAGCGATTCAACTCCTCAAATGTAATTTTCTCAGCCAGTTTTGCCAATTTTAAATGACATTGTACATTTTAATTTTCCCTTTCTTTTTCAAAGGTTGCAAATTTATTCTCATTGAGCCGAACTGCCATTAATTTACATGGAAAATTACTTGCAGAGTTGGAATATCTGTCACGTTCACACCTATTTACCTTTAAAAGCTCTGGCAATGAAGCGGGCTAGGAGGTTACAAGGAAGTCAGGCACTTTTCTAACTACTGTTTGTAGTTAGTTAAAGTCACTAATTTTTTTTTTTTTTTTTTGTAAAGAAAGTGTTCAATAAATTATTATAGGAAGAGCTTTACTTAAGTGTACATTATACAGACTTGAGGAAATCCAGAAAAATATATTTATTTAAAGATGTTTTTTTCTCAATGAATGAGGTGTGTTGTTGCCTCTGTTGGCCTTCATTGAATAGATAAAAACTGTTCTTCAAAATATTCTCTTTAGTGTTTCATTGAAGAAAGAAAGTAATACAAATTTGGAAGGACAAGAGTGTGAGAAAATGATGACAGAATGTACATTTTTCTAGTAAATTATCTCTTTAAAAGATCTAGAGATCACTCCATTTTTTTAATTTTTCAAAGTCATAATTTACTCATCCATGTTGTTTCCAAACCCATATGATTTTTCCCTACATGAAACAACATTAAAGGAGATGTTTTGCATAATGTGTGAGTGTTTTTTCCTGTACACTGTTTTCCATACATTGAAAATGGACAGTAATTTTACTGCCAGACTCAAAAGAACAAAAAGCATCATCAGAAACCCTAAAAAAGAGGAAGATTATCAGTGAATGTCTTAAATTGTCTGTTTCTAAGCATTTAGCTTCAGAAGATGTGGAATATAGTATAAAGTCATATGGACTTTTATGGTGCTTTTGTTTTGTCTTTTTGGGGTCTTGGCAGGCAAAATCTTCTTCTGCTTGATTGTTTGGAAACAGTGGTTCGGACATTCTGCAAAACGTTTCCTTTCGAAGGGGTTTGGGACAACATGAGGGTGAGTAAATGATGACAGGCCTTTGATTTTTGGGTGATCTTGCCCTTTAAATCCGTGGAGTTTTGAAAGGGCACCTCTGAGCAGTAAGTTTCCTGTGCTGTGAGCAGCAGTAGCTCTATGAATTCTGGCACCATCACTTTAGATTACAGCCAGGCTGAGCAGAGCTGAACAGATCTTAGGCCTCTCTCGGCTCTTAAAGCCCAGAGTTCTTGGCTGATTGCATTGTTTCCTATGTTTGTCTAGTGAAGAAAAATGCCACGCTCAGTGTAGAGAGGGATGGGGTGTGAGTATCTTTCCATGAGAACCCCTCCTCCCTGAACTCACAGCTGAGCTCCAGACCCCGGGCCCTGGATAAATAGTGCCTTTGTTCGCCATTCAATGGCATTAGGCATGGGCTTCCTATGGGGGTCACTACCAATCCTTGTGAGACAGAAGGGGAGGCTGAAAAAGAACAACACATCTAGAACATGAACTTCCAGCAGATCGGAGGTATATGAGCAGCGATGGCCGCAGTTTGAAAAAATGAATCAAAAGTTGAGAATAAATATAAAACAAATGTCTGCATCATGTTTAACCCCAAAACCAAATAGAGAGGAAATTATATATTTACTTAAATTATTACATACTGTAAATGAAGCCTTTTTTTGTTCCATGTAATTTTTTTTTTTTTTAATTGAATAAATTTTTTAAAATTGTTAATTGAGCACAAATTCTCATTATCGCGATGCAAAAAGAATTATATTTTAAAGGGTTAGTTCATTCTGTCATTAATTACTCACCCTCATGTTGTTCCAAACCCGTAAGACATTTGTTCATCTTCGGAACACAAATTAAGATATTTTTGTTGAAATCCAAGGGGTTTTTTTTTCATCCCCAATAGAAAGCAATTGCCGTCATTCAAGGTCCAGAAAGGTATTAAAGACATCATTAAAATAGTCAATGTGACTACAGTGGTTCAACCTTAATGTTATAAAGCAACGAGAATACTTTTTGTGCGCAAAAACAAAAAAATAATGAGTCACATTGACTATTTTAACGATGTCTTTACTACCTTTCTGGACCTTGAATGACAGTGATTACGTTGCTTTCTATGGGGGATAAAAAAAAAACCTTGGATTCATGAAAAATATCTTAATTTGTGTTCCGAAGATGAAAGAAGGTCTTACAAAAGGGTGTGGAACGACATGAGAGTGAGTAATTAATGACAGAATTTTCATATTGAGTAAAGATTTTTTTTTTTTTTTTTAGAAAATGTGCTTAATTGTATTGTCTTTTTATATATATATATATATATATATATATATGTATATATATATACATGTTATTGTAACATATTAAATATTATTGTAATCTGATTGTGTACATATATTTTAATAAATGCTAATATATAATATTCCATATTAAATATAGGTTGAAATATGACCTTTGGGCTAAAATAGGACTTTGCTTTGTGAGATTTACACAAAACATAATCACTCAGTCAGAGTTCCATAAGTAGAGCCCATAAAGTCTTTCCAGATCTCTTTCTGTATAAATCTTCAAGGCTAAAGGCCTTTGCTGCTGTGTCTTAGCATTTGTGCAGCATCAGTTGGGCTGACCAGGCTTTTCTTTGTTCATTGGATCTTTTGAATCCCTCATTATCACTTTAGAAACTTGCGTAAAGCATAATCTTTAGCTAGAAGGTGAGGAAAGTGAATATTCTGAGTCTTTTTATGCTCTGTATTGTTGTGCAGATTGTATGCTATTATGTCAGCGAGAAAGAGAGTCCCATGGGCCGATGCCTATGCAGTTTTGTAACTAACATTTTTTTCCTTCGCTCAACCTTTTCTTGTCGTCATGAACGATGTTGTCTGTGCAATTTGTTGCCACTCGATGCATTTTGACAATGTAAAGTGTATTTGGTCCCCCGTCCCTCCCTGAAGGAACCTCCTGCCAGCTGAGGTCTGGAAAGGCTGGTGGAAACTCTCCTGGGTCCCTCGCTGACCCCATAGTGACTGCCCACCTTGTTCTTAACCAGAGAGAAGAGAGCCGGGTGGAAAAAAATAAAAGCGCTTGACTCAATACGAGCCTTCTATACCAGCTGTAAAATGGCTTATTCTTCTAGTCACCATGGTGACAATTAACAGTGTTTCAAGGACTTTTGTTCCCGGCCGGTTTGAACAGATTTTCCCCCCCCTTTTTTTTCAGTGCAAAGTGATTTTTCACGAAGGACGAAAAGCAGCATCTATTTTGCATGAACAGTAAGGAATCGCATCCAAATGGAGGCTCCGCGTTTTCTCCTCCTTTTAAAGTAAATATGTAGCTTTTTACTTCCTGGTCTTTCAAGCCCGGCGCTCACACATCTTTGAGAGTTTGGCTCGCGCCCCTCAGCTGCACTGGGTTTCCATCAATGGGCCTCTTCTGCGCGGTCTTCCTCCCCTCTCGACTGCTTCCTCTGCGCCTCCCTCCCCGAGCAGCCGTCTAGAGCGAATTACAGACATCAAGGATGCTGGCAAGATATGAAAAGGCCTCAAACTGATTAAGTAATTATCAGTTTTCCCAGCTTCATTCAGCTCTGTATCACGAAAGCATATCAAATTTCATATTTTGTACCTCTGAGTCAATTTGTAACTCATCAGCTCCTAGTGTAGGTTTTCATGTGGATGATGCATATTCAGTTTCCTCTCAAATGGATTCCCTTTCCTTCGTGCTAAACATCTAATACGGCAGCTTTGGTGGATAATCGCAGAAGCCCAAAATGGACTTTTTTTTCACCCTTTGCAGATTCATTTCAGTGCAAAAGAAAGATGTTATTACTTCCTTTTTGATTTAGGGACAGTGCAGAATCTGTCATCGAAATGAAGACCCGTTGGGAGGCTGAGAGTGTCCTGTGAGTTCTCATTTCGCCGCCTGGCTCCTGACGTGTGAACGTTAGCATAAAATGATTTGAATACGCCCCATCTCCACCTCAGTTCATGGAGTCTTACTTCTGTTGTCTCAACAAGTTACAGAGCCTGAACAAACTTTAATTTAATGGATAAGATGAATCTGTGAAACCGCATTAAGTGTGTTCATGTGTGACTGCATTTTTGCTGACATTTCCAGACTCACGTTCATTAATATGTGATATAAATTAAACGTACAAGGGCTTGTTGAAATTTCATCTATTTTGCGACCATCTTTGCTCACTATTGCAGTTATTAAAAGTGCTATATTTAAATACTGTTAGTAAAGCTGCCTGTTTCCATCATGTGATTTCAAGGGGTGTCCTGACATGTTGCATTGATGTCATACTTTTGGCTAGTGATGTGAACAAACCCCTAACTCCAAGTATTCACCTTTGGCTTGTAACTCGTATCGTACCGTTTGTTGATGCAGACTGGAATGATGCCTCTAATTATACAGCTTGTTAAGGAGAGATGTGCTTGGACTTTATTTGGGCTTTTTATTTTTACAGACAAAAAACATATTCTGTTTCATTCAGAGTAAAATCGATTAAAATTAATAAATACAAAATATTGACTAAAGATATTTTTGTTAAAAGACAAAAAATATGACAAACAAAAATTTGTGAAAAAATGAAAGGGTTAGTTCAGTCATTAATTACTCACGTTCATGTTGATCCAAACCTGTAACACATTCATCTTCAGAACACAAATTAAGATGTTTTTGATGAAATCTTTTTTATTATTTTTTTTATCCCCCATAGAAAGCAACATAATTACCACATTCAATACTGAGTTGCCGTTCTGACAGAGAACGTAAGCAGCTTAGAAGAATGACAGGGTAGAGTGCGCAAAAAAAAAACAACAAAACATTTTTTTTCTTTATTCTCTAAAGTATCATCTTTAAAAAAGTAAAGTATCATCTTTAGAAAAGTATTCTCGTCGCTTCATAACATTAAGGTTGAACCACTGTAGTCAGGTTGACTATTTTTTAAAGATGTCTTTACTACTTTTCTGGACCTTGAATGTGGTAATTACATTGCTTTTTATGGGGGATAAAAAAAACCTTTTGGATTTCATCAAAAATATCTTAATTTGTGGTCCGAAGAGAAACTAAAGTTTTACAGGTTTGGAATGACATGAGGGTGAGTAACTAATGACAGAAATGTCATTTTTGGGTGAACTAACCCTTTAATACTAGGCTTTTAGTACTGTGTGTGTGTGTTTATATGTACCAAAAAGTAGAAAATAAGAAGTTACCATAGACTTTAAATTGGATGATGTGCTTGGTATGATTTGCTTCAGAAAAATGTAGTTTATTTCTAATGTGATGTACTGTGATGAGTTTGAAAGTGTCTTGTTGTGCACTGATAACCTGTTTTTAAAAACAAACTTACATTTTTTTTAGCCATACATCAGGTTATATCGGAGCAATGCCAGCATCACGTATTTCCGTCACACCTCCACCTCAGTGGCATCTTTGGCCCTGGAAAATGTTTTTTCCTTACCGTCAATTACACAGTTGACTATAAAGTTTTCAAGCTCGAGCTCCTTGGGTTAAGTATGCAAATCACCCTATCTAGGTTGCAACAGGGAAAGTGACTCAAGGGCCAAAAGTCATCCATGCACGTAGCTAAGGTTAGCATGATGCTTCAACTTCCCATCACTTCGGCATTCTAATTACTCAGGCTATCTTTCCCTCCGTCTGCGTTCTCCATCAATAACCTGCCATTTTTTAAACCAATGAAAGGACTTAAAATCAATATTTGCTGTCAACAAACAAATTGTGTAATCCCCTTTACTTTAAAGCGGAGCATCTTTAGTTTGGCGGCCACTATTAAAAACTGAAAGGGATGAATGATTTAAAAGGATGTGTGATACCATCTCCATCAAAACAAACGACAGTGAAAAATGAACGCTGGCCGGATGACAGCGAGGAAAGGGGGGAAAAACAGCACATTTAAATATTTAAATGCGCATCCGCCATAATGATAAATGACAACCGAAAACTAGAATCAAGTAGCTATTGATGCAGAAAATGAAATGGGGGAGAGACAGAGAGAGAGGGAGGAAGAGAGGAATTAACGGAAATAAGGTGTCGAATAGCATCACTTTCATCTTTTACTGTATGTTAGTCCAACATTCAAACAGAAATGTCACAATTCTGCTCAACTGTGTTGGTGAGTGACCTAACGCAGTCAGTTAACCAATTAGAAATGAGCTGAAGGAGGAAATCATTATCACATATGACCACTATTCCCCTAAAGTGACATATAAGTAGCTGTAAGTCTCTGCGTAAACATATGAAGGATTGAGAAGAATGGAAATTTAAGTAAAATCAACATTTTACTTCTGTTCTAAAATGTTATTTGTGATCATGTTAATGGATGTTAAATCACAGATCTGGTATCATATGAATCAGCAGATTCTCTTGTTTAATTTGATGCATAACATTTACTTAACTTTCATTTAAATGTTAAAAAAAAAAAGAAAAAAAAGAAGGCTGAGCAGGGTTGCAACACTGTACTATGTACTTATACTGGAATACTGAGTTGTTAACCTATATTTTAAATATTTGTTCAATATTTTTACAACTTGCTTGTTAGTTTAAACAGAAAATGTTTCCCATTTGTTTACTATTTATTTAAATGCTTAATTAAAATGTTTACTGTGAAAGAGGGTATGGTAGTTTTGATGGGAGAAAATATAAAAGTAATACGTTTGAGTCAATTTGATTAACAAAATATATTCAAAAGTTTGGGTAAGTAAGAAATGTTTTTAAGAATTAATACTTTTATTCAGCAAGGATGCATTTTATTGATCAAAAGTGACATTAAAGACGTATAATGTTGCAAATGATTTTTATTTCAAATAATTGCAGTTCTTTTGAACTTTCTATTCATCAAAAAAAAAATGTATTACTGTTCCCACAGCACAACTGATTTCAACATTGATAATAATAAAGATTACTTGAGCAGAAAATCAGCATATTAGAATGATTTTTGACCGATCATGTGACTGGAGACTGAAGACTGGAGTAATGATTCTGAAAATTCAGCTTTGTCATCACAGGAATAACTACATTAACTAAAAATATAATAAATCATTTTTACAGAACTCTGCACATGACATCGGGACAAATTTATATATATTGTGGCCACGAATTAAGAATTTGTTTTTTGGTTTTAGTAAATCATTGAATTTGAATTTGAATTTGCTCCCTCGTTTTGATTAAACTTAAACAAGGAAACTAATTATTACAACATTGCCACAATTTAGTAAAATGAGGGAACAAATGATTATATCATGCGCACGATTTACTTAAAACAGAAAATGAATTAATAAAATGTGATGAAGTATTAGCAAGTCATAGGAACAAATTGTTAATTCGTGGCCATGATATACTTTTTTCCCCCCGACATGTCATGTGTGGGGCTCTATAATTTTTAATATTTACAGTAGTACCGTTTTTACTGTGTTTGTGAACAAGTAAATGCAAACTTAATGAGCATAAGGGACTTCTTTCAAAAACATAAAAAAAATAAATAAAAAAAATCTTAACCACAACTGTGGTGTAGAAAATATGCAGGTCTTTTTTTAAAAGGATTGTGTTTTAATTGTGCATAAATAGGCTTTTCAACAATTCAAAGGGTGGAGAAAAACTTTATCACTTTATCTCTTATCTATCCCATGTCCTGGTTGTTATAAAACCGCAAAAGCCCATTCTCACCGTCTGACCGCTGTATGTGTTTCTACAGGGCAACAGTGTGGAGATGTCCATGTGGCTTCCCAAGAAGACGCAGCTTCTGGGCTGGTCTGAATCTCTGAAGAGAAGCGGCATTGAACTTCCTGCTGACTTTGACCAGCAACTGACGGCCCTCAGGAGCAAATGGGATCAACTAGAGGTTGGTCTCTCTCTGTTCAGCCTACTGTATGAACATGACATGTGTTTCAACTGCAACCAAGAAGTTACTAAACTTTAGAGTTGTGTTTAGGAAATTGCTGTTAAAAACACAGCGTCACATCAGTCAGGGGTTCCTTTATGGAAAGAAAGTGCTTCCTGAACAGTTGGCTCTCAAAGTCAGTGCTGCTCTGACACAGGTGAGTGTCACACCTTGAGACTGATCTCTCCTTGATCCAGAGCGCCCTGCTGAGATGAGAGGGAAGCGAGTAGGAAGAGAAGATGGAGAGCTGAGAATGCAAGAAAAAGTTGGGAAGACATTATCAGAATAAAACTGCTGCGTAAATACATTTTAAAACACTTTTGTTTGAACGCTTCCTTTGCTTCAAATTGAAATATGTCAAAGTTACCCTGTTCTACTAAGGCTTTTTTAGAACATTGATCGAAATTTCTCTGCAATGTTTCTGCTTAGCTACGTTACCATTTCATCTATTTTTAAGTTGTTTACTTGTACTTTATTGTTGGATAAAATGCAGCTCATTTATCACATGTTTACCCAAAGTTACTTGCATTTGGGCAGAGTAAGTTTTTATTTTATTTTACTTTTTATAGAAATTACTACTTTTATTCAGCAAGGAAGCATTAAATGGATCAAAAGTGACAGTAAAGACATTTATAATGTTACAAAAGATTTCTATTATGTTATTTTAATATTCATCAAAGAATTCTGAACAAAGTTGTATCACGATTTCCACAAAAATATAAAGCAGCACAACTGTTTTCAACATTGATAATAATCAGAAATGTTTCTTGAGCAGCAAATTATTATATTAGAATGATTTCTGAAAGATCATGTGACACTGAAGACTAGAGTAATGATGCTGAAAATTCAGCCTTACCATCACAGTAATAAATAGCATTTTAAAATACATTAAAATAGAAAACAGTCATTTTAAAATGCAATAATATTAGTTTTTCTTTTTTTTTTTTTTACTGTATTTTTGATCAAATAAATGCAGCTTTCATGAGCATAAGAGAAAACTTTTTCAAAACATTTTAAAAAATCGACCTCAAACTTTTAAACAGTAGTGTATTTTTATATTTATGTTTTTGGTTTACCAGCTCTAACTGGCTCATATAAAAGCTGATCAGCCACCTAAACCAGTTCATAAATGACCAACTTCTACCAGAAGAATCTAGTTTTAGCAGCATTTTCCAGCAGGGTAATCTCAAGTTTGACTATTTCTGTAAAGGTGAAGTTACACAGCTCTTCACAGTGGTATAATGCTAAATAATTTATCATCACTAATAAAGAGTAAACACATACACCCACGTGGATATGCATCTGCAATGCTCCTCAAGATTAGCATAACAGCCTTTGATCTGAAACATGAAATTTTTTGGAGAGTTTCAAAGTGTCAAACAACTCACATCTTCCCTCCCTGTCGCAATCAAGCGTTAATTAGAATTATCCAGAAAAGGAATATTCACCGCCGCTTGGCCACGGCAAACTTTCTGACTGGCGTGAGCGTGTGCGACGTGTATTCGTGATGAGTGGCGTCTCGTTAGGGAGCGTGCGACAGGAATAAACCGTCAGCGGTGCGGAGAGTTCAATCTGAGCACCGCTGCTCCCTGCACCGCGCATTATGCCGTCTCAATTGCATATTAAACAAGCCTATCAAGTCAGCCATTGGCATCTGCTGTGCTGACACAAATTGTGAATTAAATGAAATTGATGTCCCCTGTCGTATATATTTATGAAGACAGACCATTCTCTGAAGTATTCTGCTTATGAAGAATTTATGATTGCAAACTGTTCCCGAACAAAATAAAGTGGCAATAAATTCCTGTTTTTTTGCCGTGTGACCCTCCAAGGGCATTGACTTCACCTCCCACTGAGACATTTGTTACTCAGAGAAAACAATGGCTGTATCTGGATTCCATTGATGCCCGTCAAATCATCTGTATTCAGATGAGTGGAAAGGACAGGGAAATAAAAGGAGAGAGAAAGAGAGAGGAATAAAGAGTGGCAGTAGAGAGGCTCTCCTCTTTGTCCATGAAACTGGACTTTTTGGGTCTGATTGAATTAAATAGGCAATATACCACACTTTTACAGCACTTTTAATAACTGTCCCATCCTCTCTGTGACCCGCAGAATTAAACATTTGTTTTTGTTACTATGTATTTTTTATATGTAAATTTGTTGCCATTTATTAGGGCGGATACGTTTCTGAATTTAGAATGGGCATTATATATAATATGTAAATAGTTATATCCAAATAGTTATTTCTCATAAATTTCTGTATTTTACATTTGTTACTTTATGTCTGCTAAAGTAATTCAATAAGCATGAAAAATCCAAATTTTTCACCTCTTAAAATGTATTAAAATATTGTCTAAAATGGTAAAGTCAACATGAAACTGCAATTGCAACCCATTTTACCCATTCTAAACTGTGATGTATTTTCAAGTTAGGCAAACCGATGCCAAAGAACTAGCACTGATAAAAGCCGACTGTGTTGTTGCTTCGTGTCACCTGTGTCGGCCTGTGTTTTAAAAATTTCAATCACTCGGCTCGTGTTAATATTATTAAGCATTTGCCCAGGAACACTCAGGTACATGACGTAAAATTAGAACAGCCTTCTGTCTGTACCGCCTTGAGTTGTTTTGCTATTTGTTATTCTCACACTTCGGCTCATTCAATAAACTTAACGGCCAATCAGAGATCTCTCTCTCTCGCCCGACGGCCCGTTGCCGATTCTACATGCTGATTCGGCCCAAAAAACCCAGACAGTGTCCGACTAGAGCCAACGGTGCAGAACACACTGGGAAAATTTAGTCAGTCGTTGGCTTGGTGTGTCCCGGGCTTTAAACAAGGAGGAACAAAATGTACACTAACATTTGAACGTACACTAACGTTTGAACGTTTGGGTCGGTAGGTTTTTTTAAGTCCCCCTGAAATCAAAATTTAAGTTTGACATCACCACGCACTTCAGCTTCTCATCAAATCTTCTGTCCAGTCAAATGCTCTCTAGAATCTGAAGTCCCACCCCTCCTACACCATAAACAGACGCTAAAGCTGTGACTGAAATCGGTCACTTGTTCACACATTTACTAGTTTCTATATGGTGAATGGCACATAGTGCACTATATAGAGGATAAGGATGGATTCAGACAGTGTAAATATGCTGTCCGTTGATGTGCATGAAGTCCGTTTTCGTGTTAGTGTCATGTGAACCGCCGGAGCGTGAGCACCGTCTGCTCCGGTCCAGAGACATGAGAGCACAGAGCGGAGTCGGCGCAGACCACAAAACGTATTGGACCCATTTGAATTCTGCACGGAATGCTTTTAAAGCGATATAGAGGAGATTAGGATGAGTAACGGTTTAGAGATTAGAAGGAAACCAAAGCTTTATCGAGCTCAGCGGCTCTGGCCGAGCTGTGATATAAATGAAACACTATTGGCTATTTTAAAAAAGGGGCGGGGCTGTTCCCGCTACTCTGGGCTATATCCTGTTCTGTCTTCCTGTTTCAGTTGAAATTACACATTGAATAATGCTGCGCGTTCCAAGGCACTTCAGTGGGCCTTTAATCTTTTTAAAGGAAGTCTCTTATGCTCACCAAGGCTGCATTTATTTGATCAAAAATACTTTAAAAATTGTAACATTGTGAAATATTATTACTAAATCTAAATTGTTTTAGCTTCATTACTCCAGTCTTCAGTGTCGCATGATCCTTTAGAAATTATTCTAATATGCTGATTTCCTGCTTAAGAAACATTCCTTATTATTATAATTAATTTTGAAAATGAAGCAGTTTTTGCCGCTTAATATGTTTGTGGAAACCGTGGTAGATTTTTTCAGGATTTTTTGATGAATAGAAAGTTCGGAAGAACAGCATTTATTTTGAAATGGAAATCTTTTAATAACCATGTAAAATTCTTACTATCAATTTTGTTCAATTTCTTGGTTAAAACTGTCACTTTATGACAGGTGGTTGGAGGGGTTAAAAAAAAGAGGGATTGGTGATGTCAGCCGAAAAGAAAAGTAGTTTCAGATACGGAGTAAGTTATTTAATTTTAAAAACAGCACACTCTATGACCACTAAAATATCACTATGAGATCTGATTTTGCCTCAGTCAGCCCAGCAGAAAACCTCAACATTTGTTTTCAGCCAGAAGAACCCATTTTCACATTAAAGCTAAAATGTCCCTTGTCACTGAGTTGAGCCGTCCATTTCCTTTACCATTAACACTATGCTGACAGGAGAGGAACACAGATGTGTTAATAAAGGCTGATCATGGGAGGGAGACGCAGACTGGATGTGTGCGGCCAAACCCTGAGAACTTAATTGATGCCGCATGCTGAAATAGCCACTTCATTGCTGCGTCATAATCACATCTGTTTCCATTCCAGCTTCCCGACACACGGCACACATAAAGGAAAGACAATTACAGCAGCCAGTGTGTGTATTAATTGGATAATGGTGTGTATTGTGCTTGCAATTGCCATCTCAGTATACAAGGTTCAACCTGTCTCTAAAAACTGAGATTGCCAGGCAGGTGGGAATACACACAAACACACACACGCACGCACAGGCAGACTGTAGCTCAGCATGGTTCTCGCTTCTCTTGCTGTCAGTCGGGGAAAATTGTTCAGCGGAGCCCATTTCTAAAATCATTGGTGTGTTTTTTTGCGGCTGATTGTTTGCTATTCAACAAACATTTGAATGTTGCTCTAAAATGCCACTTTGTGCGATGAGATTTTAACCCCTTCAGGCTCATCAGATAAAACAGCCTGTTATCAGACACTTCAGGCGTACAACAGCGCTGTGGATGTGGCAATCATCACCACATCTCACTTCTTAATCACTCTTCACGTATAAAGCAGTTCGGTACATTTAAGCTGTTGTAGCCTGATGTCTGAATGCATTTTGTCTTTGTGTTTGTATGTTGAGTGGATCAACACTTATGAACATTTACCATAGATTTTTGCGTTGTTACCATAGTTTAAATGTGTTATTTTTGGAATGACCATAGTAAAACCATGTTCCTTAAAGTCGTGAAATAGTCAATGCTATAAAATTAATTATATTTTCAATAAAATATATTTTCCTAAACACACTTAACAAAAATGTAACTAGTTGTAATCACTCCCCACAAACAAAAAGTACCTTTTTTGTTTTATTATTCTTATTTTATTTTTAATTTTATTTCATTTTTTAATTTTGTTTTATTATATTTTTTATTTATTTATTTTTATTTTTTAATTTGAATTTTTATTGTATTTACTTTTTTATTATATATTTTCTATGTATCATTGTAATACCATGTTCATCCGTTTTTTGTTAATAAATAAATACTTTATTTTAGATTCTGCTTTTTAATGTATTACAGCCTATGAGTAAGAAAGTGGAAAATGTAATATGATATTTTTGTATTGCTTACCCTTACTGTGATGTGATTTGTATATTATTATTATTATCATTAGTCGTTTTTTTTGTGTGTGTGTGTTTTTTTTTTTTTTTTTAGGTTTTAAGGGGTTACATCTTCAAAAGGATATTGTGACGGTCAAAACATTGCACTGTTTATTAATAAATATTTTTGGACCTGTAAACCCAGTGTGCGGACATTAGTCTTCTTACTTCTAAAATTGGGCTATCCTGTCATGTTTGTTTCTTGTATGTGTTTATGGACTCTTGTGTGACATCTCTGTTTGTGTCCAATCAGAAAACCCTGGCGGAACATGTGGAGCCCAACCTGGGCCAGCGGAGTCAGCGTGAACTTCTGTCTCCAGACACCAATAGGATGGTGACCCAGCTGGAGAGCCGGATAAAGGAGTTAAAGACCTGGCTGAGAGAAACAGAGCTCTTCATCTTCAATCTGAATCTCAGACCAGACGCAGAACAATGTGAGAGCAGCACACAGGACGCTGATGACCCACAACACGACCCGCAAGCCACCAAACAGCTGCAGCACTTCAAGGTGAGTATGAAGAGCTGCATCTAGTTTACTTGAGGTTTTTCCATGTCATTTTACTACAGATTCAGATCCTTTGTAGTAGCCTGGCGTTATAGCTGCCTTTTCTGCTCCACTAGCGTCACCAAATGGAATTTCAAAAATTATAACTGTTCTCAGACAGGTTTCCCAAACACTGCCCATTGGTGTGGTAACCCACAGATTTAACATTAAAACTCTGCAAAGAGTGATCCATCACCACTGTGCCCTTCAGCAAGACGCTTGACACCACGTTACTCCAGAAAAACTGAACCTATAACTCAGCATGGCTGAGTTAAAGTCAAAGAAGGAACCGAATGAAACAATGGAAACGGCAAACGGCTAATTTTAATACATCGTTTATATGGTGATGAATGAAAAACTTCCAGCCAATAATTTAACGTAGGTCAGTCTCACATCCTGAAGCCAAATGCCTATCAACTTCCTTCTTATACATTGTATCTCTAGTGATAGACCAATATAATTTCTGCGATTAATATTTTCTGTTTAATGCTTTAAAAATATTTAGCGCAATTAAGACATCATCTGTTTTTTCCCTTCCTGATGAAGACGTGTAAATGTCAAAGCCTATTAAATGTTAAAAAAAATGGCCTTTAAATATACTGTAATGTTGAATGGCTATAATTACTCATTTCATTCACAGAAAAATCCAATGAATAGAGACATCAGTAGCAGTATTGGTATCGTGATTCATTCATAGTGCTTGGTAAAAAGATGCCATTAAACAAATATTTAAAATTTTGGTCTTTATGTTCTTTCTACATGGAGATTCATTGCAAAAATATGTATTACAATCTAAATATAAATAACAAATTTTAATGATAGGTGCAATCTTGACATTAACACCCGCCAAATGCATGTGGATTTTAGCAGTGGTGTGTAAAGCAGTCACTCCTACTAGCCACTTTGGTGGGTTGAATTTTATATATAATATATACATTTTTCAATTGTAGTGTTTTAAAAAAGCATCTGAAATAATAAACTAACTGCAATGTGGTGTTGTCAAAAATATTGACATATCAATACTGAAATATCTGAAAAGCTTCCAATACTCATTTTTCCCAGAATAGATACACAATACCAGCTGAGCATTCTTGCTCTTTCATCTCTCTGACAGTTAGTTGACTCACAAACCCGCCTCCCCTTTGCTCTGGATGAATATTGTTGGTATTACAGGTCTTGAATTTTGCAGTGGAATTTTTCGTATTGTGCATAATGTTACTCAATCCTGCAGATTTTGTGCTCGCACCCAAAGTGTGCATGCATAAAGCTGCCTCTCAGTACTAAATGTAGTTATTTTTCACTGCTCATTATGCTTAAACAGTCAAATACACACAAACGAATGTCAAAATGCCGGTTTTAGCGAGTATTAATGTAAACACTTAGTTATGTTTGTGTGTGTGTGTGTGTGTGTGTGTGTGTGTGTGTGTATGAAGAGTTTGGTTTTAAAACGCTATAAATCCATTTTGACTAATTCGAGTAAAAATGTGTTTTCTTTACCAAGAAAGTGGCAAGATGAAAACCACTATTTTCTGTTTCAAACTTTCACATAGCATCTTTTGGTTATAAAAACATTAAAAATTCAAATCTAGATTTTGATTTTCAAAGGTTTATTATAAAAACTGATTATTTTTTCCCCAAAATGCAGTAAATCCATGACATGTTTTTTTTTCTTCAAAATGCAGTTAATCCATCAATATAAAAGTTATTTTTCATATTGAAAATACACAACAAAGTAAGTTGATTCACATATATGACAGCCTCTGAAATTTGTCAATACTAATCTTTTAAACAGGCATTTGACTAAAAATACATTCAGTCATCGTCCCCAAAATGAATTCAACGACTCATCTTGTTAATGTTATAAATTAATTATTTCTCCGTTTGTCATTACCGATTAAAGAGTATCTGGCGCCACCGCAGAAACCACCACAGATTTTTGTTGATCACAAAGTACAAAGCAGATGAGGAAAACTAGGATGCCATGTGTATTCAGAGCGCTGACATTACTGTTTTCAGTGCGTGGAATGGTGCGCTGTGATTGGTTGAGCATATATATTGCATTCTGCAAAGAAGGGAGACTGGTGTTTGTTGCGTTTTGGAAAGAAAGGGAGAAAACATGACAGAATAACACGACGGATATCGCATTTTGCACAAAATTAATAAATTACTTTTAATACCGACCAGATACAATACTGATTTAGGCAGAAACTCAATTTTTAAAAAAATGGCGTTTATCGCGTTTTGGAACCAAACTCTTCATACATATATATATATATATATATATATATATATACATACAGTATCTCACAGAAGTGAGTACACCCCTCACATTTTTGTAAATATTTTATTATATCTTTTCATGTGACAACACTGAAGAAATCACACTTTGCTACAGTGTAAAGTAGCGAGTGTACAGCTTGTATAACAGTGTAAATTTGCTGTCCCCTCAAAATAACTCAACACACAGCCATTAATGTCTAAACCGCTGGCCACAAAAATAAGTACACCCCTAAGTGAAAATGTCCAAATTGGGCCAAATTAGCCATTTTCTCTCCCCGGTGTCATGTGACTTGTTAGTGTTACAAGGTCTTCGGTGTGTTAAATTTGGTGTTATCGCTCTCACTCTCTCATACTGGTCACTGGAAGTTTAACATGGCACCTCATGGCAAAGAACTCTCTGAGGATCTGAAAAAAATAATTTTTGCACTACATAAAGATTGCGTAGGCTATAAGGACATGGATTACTGGAACCATGTCCTGTGGTCTGATGAGACCAAGATAAGCTTATTTGGTTCAGATGGCGTCAAGCGTGTGTGGCGGCAACCAGGTGAGGAGTACAAAGACAAGTGTGTCTTGCCTACAGTCAAGCATGGTGGTGGGAGTGTCATGGTCTGGGGCTGCATGAGTGCTGCCGGCACTGGGGAGCTACAGTTCATTGAGGGAACGATGAATGCCAACATGTACTGTGACATACTGAAGCAGAGCATGATCCCCTCCCCCACAGGGCAGTATTCCAACATGATAACGACCCCAAACACACCTCCAAGACGACCACTGCCTTGCTAAAGAATGTCACCAGAACAAAACCCTATTGAGCATCTGTGGGGCATCTTCAAACGGAAGGTGGAGGAGCGCAAGGTCTCTAACATCCACCAGCTCTGTGATGTTGTCATGGAGGAGTGGAAGAGGACTCCAGTGGCAACCTGTGAAGCTCTAGTGAACTCCATGCCCAAGAGGGTTAAGGCAGTGCTGGAAAATAATGGTGGCCACACAAAATATTGACACTTTGGGCCCAATTTGGACATTTTCACTTAGGGGTGTACTCATTTTTGTGGCCAGCAGTTTAGACATTAATGGCTGTGTGTTGAGTTATTTTGAGGGGACAGCAAATTTACACTGTTATACAAGCTATACACTCGCTACTTTACATTGTAGCAAAGTGTGATTTCTTCAGTGTTGTCACATGAAAAGATATAATAAAATATTTACAAAAATGTGAGGGGTGTACTCACTTCTGTGAGATATATATATATATATATATTCAGATTAAGGGTTGAATTAGGTTATACATATTATAATATTACATTTACATGTCCAGCCCACATGAAATCTGGACATGCTGAAAGCTTTAGTTTTCGGATTTGTATTTCCCTAATTTACAATAATTTACAAAAGTTTACACAAACGCTTGCATTTTCAATTATTACATATTTTAGATACTTTGACACTGCTTTTCAAAAAGAGAGTAGTTCTCTCAGCTCAGTTTTACCATTTACCACACATTTTACCATGGCATTTTAGAAATGGGCATCATCCATCCAAAAACCTATATTGGTTGAGCACTACTTATTAGTAACTAGCCTAACACCTGCACACCTACATTTATTCATTAGCCAGCATTAGAGCGTTGCTGAGACTTTGCTTTTTCAGAGCAGTTTTCACTAAACCATAATGCACACTTAAACTAGAGTACATGACGGCATCATGTCAAGTAGTCTGGATGCTTAGCATATACACGGAAATAAAACTGCTTAGTCAAACTGCACAGGAGAGAACTGCTCTCTAAAAATAACCTGCTTCTCATGAGCCGTGCTTCTTTAATAAATACAAGGCAAAAAGCACACATCAAATCTCCTGACTGAAAATCTATATGAAATAATTATTCGAGTTAAAATCCTGAGAAACAGCTTGGAGTATTAATCAAGACGTGTCAAAACACAGGTAGCGGAGCTGATTGCATCCACCTGCTGAGTGACAAACATAAGTGAGGAAAAGCTTTAAATATACACAGGGCTAAATGATCAGGAGGGGGAAATAAGGCTCGCTTTCTCCTTTGATCAAATGACATGCAACCAAAAAGGCTTACATTGATTTCTCAGGGAAAGTCCAGAGAAAATAGTAATACAATGATCTGAAATATTGGTAAGTGCGATTTATTTGGACTTTACTATTACACCACATGGAAAGAATGAGAAAGGAGAATGATTACACGGATCTGATTTTTTTTTCATCTGCTTTTGAAGCGTGAATTGGCTGACTGGCGTGACTTGGCATGATCACAGAGCACTTGAAAGGCATCAGCGGGAGAGCTGAGATCTACACCTCTCTACATCTCATTGCAGCACTAAAACAACACCGTTCTTGTCTCTGTCCACAGTGCAGCCAAACTTAAAGTGCGCTTTACTTAAAAGCAGCATGAAATGGCATTTGCAGCCTGTTTTACTTCTGTAGTCTGACAGTTTTGTAAATGAAAACTATATGTAATGTGAAAATGTAGACAGAGACTTGATTTTATAGTTTGAGAATTGATTTGAAAATGTATAGTTTTCCTATAATAATAATTTTTAATTAATAATAATAATAATAAAATGTGTATTAAATATATATATAATAATACAGTTGATATAATAATAATAATAATAATAAATAAAATTATTAATATTATTTTTGCATTTATTTATTTAATTATCTCTATATAAAAAATAATCAAAAATAATGTATTAAATACATTTTAAAAATAATAAAATAACAAAAACTTACATCTGCATTTTCATGTGAAAACTACTGTTGATATATATAAATGAAATAGTATCAGCAACTGTTTTTTGAGCACATATTGAAGTTTTTGTGGATATTTATAACCTATAGGCGCTCTGTATTTTTATCATATTATAGTGTAAACTAGTAACCCACTCAAGGTTGTGCGACAGCTATTTTACCGTAGTTAAGAGGGTGTTAGTATTGTAAGGTTCTTTTTTGTGGCTGACTGCTGTAATCTTACACACTGACATGATATTTGTGCGTGATGACAGTTGTTTACTATTTCGGAAAGGGTCAAGGGTTTGAGATTGCATCAGAAACTCAGCATTTAGTGATTTTGATAGATTCATCCCAGATTATTGCATTTTAATTGAACATCAGTTTGGCAGTTTAAGAGTTTATCTATGATCTGTCTGTGTAACTCAGAATAAAATCTTTATGTAGTGCCTCTCGGCTGGAGCTTCTGGAAAGTGTCTGTTCAGTGTGGATTCCTGATGCCAATAAAAGGCTCAAATATGTGTAAAGGGAGAGATAGTGAGACACTTCGTTATGAGTAACATGTATGGTCACCCTTTAAAATGTCATCATAAAAATGTCTATCTTCCACTGAATAAAAAGCATTAAGTTCTTTACTTGCTAGGGGGAGTGGAGTCGTCTAAAATTAGACTCTATTGTATCTTAACCTTCACTGGTCAGACGGTTCAGAGTAGTTGGCTGCCAATTTCACTTCTTTCATTAATAACTGTCTTCCCTTTAATAGTGTGCCTTCTTGATATTAAAACCCGAGGGTTGGACATTTCCTGTCAGGGAGAGGAGAGATGACGGGATCCGCATGCCAACTTTGGTCATTAGTTAACAATCGTTTTACTTACAGAATTCATTGTATCCTGAGCTGGAGCTAGAGCTAGAGATTTGTTATCTCTATAAATATAAGTTCTTTCTTATAGGATATCTCATTATATTGTATGTTTATTACAAATATCCTTATTTCAATGTATTAAGTATATATATTTTACTCAAAACTAGAAAGAAAATTAATAACGTATTGAAGTTAATTCAATCCAGTAAATAGTTAAAAATGGACTTTTTTACTCAGCATTGTGAGTTGTGTATTTTTATGTTTAGAGTGTTATGTTGTTACTTTAGTGACATTGAGGTGAAAATCATCTAATTGCTTAGAAAAATTGTCTAAAAGATCTCTCAAAAAATCATGATTTGAGGTATTATTCATGTCTGTAGCATAAACTGTGTGGGATTTATATGTTGATGTCTCTTTTAGGGTCACTAACCTCGAGTATTGAGCCATAGTAATAGTGATACTCAATGGTGGAAACACCACTAATAACCGTACTAGATCTTCTTCTTTGTCTCAGCTATTATTGTCTTTTTCAGTGATCTCTGTCGAGCAGCGCCGGGAGCCCTTTCAAAAACACCTCCAACTCCAAACCACGTTCCTATTAAAGGAATTTCACAGGAGAATTAGACTAAATGGAAGCCAGACTGAATATCTGCGGCAGCATTCGAGTCAGAGTCCATCTCCACGTCTGCCCGGCACCTTTGATCAGCTCGCCGCAGCGTGGGGCCCCGGGGCCTCATCCTCCGGGTCCCGTCTGGCTGATTGAATGTGACGGCGCAGATATAATATCAATACTTTCTCCATGATTAGGAATAAGGAACTCCTGTTCTTTGGCAAGTGCTAACTGCATTAAGTCAGTTCTGGGACGGGCTCGTGAGAGCGCCAAACGCAGAGTTAGTGTCTCATCAATGAGTAATAGGGAGCAGACAGGTGACAGGCCTGTTCATTACACACACAATCGACTGGCCGCACACACACACAGATGCATAGAGTCATATTTTTCATTATACATCCATGCCGCTTGCTTTCATTTACAGGCGCTAATGAGAAAATGTCCCCATTGATGGCAGTGTTATCACTTTGCTGCCATTTGTTTGCTTTAGCGCGGTAAAGAGGACGTCTGCCGTTCATAACACATTAGTCTCATTTTGAAAACACTGTCAGTTTTTTTGTCTTAAAGGGAAAAATAATTAAAAATAAGCATCCTTTAACGACAAGCTTTATGGAAGGTCAATGACAGCCCGACTCAAACCAATGCATTTCGGTCTCGGGTAATTTAGACGTATTTGAAATAACGAACACGTCAAGCAGAATGCAAAACAGGATCCTTCATCGTGATCTTTTTTCCTGTATAATATGACTAGCGTCAGTCTGCTGACATCGAATTTTGTCTTGCTTGTAGGTTGGTTAAGTTTGCTTTTATTGTCTATCCACTCACTGTGGTACTATTTCTCTCTATTAGCGCGTTGGGATCGAGGCCTCAACTGACAGGCGTTGATGAAACTCAAGCCGGCCGGAGCCGAGGGGACGTGTCTGGGAACAAATGGCCAACATGAATTCATTATACTCATTTGCGATAACAAGTGCTTGTGGTTTTAATTGACTTAATCAACAAATAGAATTAATCAGAGATTTCTAATTAATGGTAATTGATTGAATATCCACTGGGTCACTGTCAGAGCTCCGTTCCCGTGTCCTTGCCGTCACTGTAGGGGATTTGGGGCTCCGCTACTCAATCTCACCGAGATTAATTGAAAATGTTAAAATTGCAGCGGCTGTAAAGAGCGAAATGAAGTGTGCGCTCGTTTTCCCGGTGGAGAACGAGAAACAAATACCCCCGAAACCTAAAGAGCAGAGCCTGTCGTCTGGCTTTTTTTTAATCCCCTGGAAAGCACGTCAGAGCCGGTGCACGCGTCATTTAAACTCTTCTCGCGCTTAAGTCGCACTGCGCACCAAAAAAAAAAAAAAAAATGTCAGAATATCATAAGGCTTAGATTTTAATGAAATTAAGTGGGAGGGAAAGATGGGGAATTGGAGTTTAAAGGCTTTAGGCTGTGTCTGGATGGAGGCACGGTCTGTTCTCATTTTGTGCTGAATAAAGAGATAAGCAGTTTTTTGGAGGAACACTCTTGGGAGGTCTGTGTAATACACATGCATCTTCACGGCTCGGCTCTCCGCCTCAGGTGTGATTACAGACTCTGATAGTGAGAGACCTGTAGATTAATACTGTACACCAGATGGATTTAGCCACACGATAACAGCCAGGGGAGTGAGACGAGAGAGAATAGTCATACCGCCGTTCTGAAGATTGTGTGAGCGCCTAAGCACGTTGTAAGATGGCTGATCCTCTGATAGCTTTATTAAAAAGCACCTGATAGATGATCCGCCCATGATCTTGTCTGTTCTTACAGTGGATGGACAAACTGTAAATAGTTAACTTTTATTAATAGTAGTCTTATAAACTAGGGTTTTCATAGTTTTTAATTGTTAATAGTTTTTTTTAATCTTTATTTGCTTTTTCAGTTTTAATTTCATTTGTTTTGCACTCTGTCATTGTTTAGTTTTAGTATTTTCAATATTATTTTTTTTAGTTCCAGTTTATTTAGTTTTTATTTTAGTTTTAGGATTTACTTTTTGGGCTGCCAAAGTTAATGTGTTAATTGGTATAGTTCAGTTTCTCTTCACAGTCCAGTGTTTTTGCTGTCTGGTGTCATTTTTTATAGTTAATGCAGGTCGGGAGTAAAGTTTAATACTATATTAAAGGCTAAAATTACTAATAATCTATTATTTATAGTAATTAATCAAACTATAGTTAATTATAATACTTTTTTTTGTAATGAGCCATGAACATATATTTTAGTTTAGTAATTGTTTATCCAAGTTATGAATTAGTTTCCATTTTAGTTTGTGTTAATTGCAGTAATGCTTCAATTAATGTAGTTCATTAGTCTAATTGTTGGCTATTTAAAGCTATTTTCCAAGCAGGGTTTAAACTAAGGGTTTAGAGTTTTAATGTGCATAACAGCTCAGATTGTTCGCTCTTGAGAGAATTTAATTAGAAATGTTTGCGTTCATATGGACTTACACAATTTGAGACATTTGTCTAAATCTGTTCTGAAACTGGGGTCTGATTTTGTCTCATTGCAGTCTAGGAGAAACAGTCGAGATACTTTTCATTTTTTTCTTTCACAATATGCTGTTATGTCTCTCTCTGTCTACCTCTTTCAGTGTTTTGATATCTGACTGAGGCACCAGGGCCCGCTGGCCCCCCGCCAGCATTTCACTCTCAGTGCTGGTTTGTGGGTCTGAAATGGAGACATTGTGTGGACTCACATACTGGAGGAAAAACAGCCTACTCACTGCACTGTGTGTTTGAAAAAGCTTTTTAGCAAACATTGGCACACTATACTGCCCTGTTCCTCTTCCTCAATAAAACTCAATCAGTTTATGAGAACCAGTAATAGAGAAACAGTGTCATATTTCTATTGTTTTTGGATGTCAATGCTATTTAATCTGCGGGGACTTGTGGTATCAATTGAACATACTCATCTGTATTTTATTGACATATCTGAAGGGTGACGTTACAGTAGGTTAAGGACTGAGTGGTTGCCTGTTGGACTCTATTGGATTCAGGTGTGGTCCATATTGCTACTTATTCTGATGAAGTAATGCTCACTTAGACTGAAAACTTTCTGACTGACAGGCAAGTAGGGCTGTCACTAACGATTATTTTGGTAATTGAGTAATCAGACTATTTCCATCGGCCTGGTGATTGTAGTTGTTACACTTTACAGCATGATCAATCCTTGTTTAATATTAGCCAAACAACATTAAATTTAAATATCCACTTTATCTTTAATATTTGGCCACTTCTTTACGATAAAAATGCTACAACCACTGTAATATCTTGACCAAGAACATGTGGACATCAAAACATGCAAACTCAGAGTGAGGGTTTAAACTTTTATTTTGAAATCACGATGAACAATGGTTTGCATATTTAGAAACATATTGATGTATGTTGGCTTAGGTTTATAAACGATTCACGTTACAAATCTGTTGAAATTGCGCATGTTGCATTCCCAGATGAACTTTATAAGCAAACCAAACTTACAGCATATGCTGAAGATGGAGTTTGTTAAAGGGGCTGCTGAGATGATAGCAGTGCAACTCTTCACTAAGAAACACAAAGTGCGTCAGACATTACGCATTCCCAAATGTACATTATTTGTTTGTTTGGAAACCCAAACAAACAGCACATGCAGAGACTGAGTTTGTGTGCAGCAGCATTTACTGTGAACAGAGCCGCTCTGAGACGCTGGACCAAATTCGTAACCTGCACACATGTAAATAATTGAAGCATCACGCTTCACCCTGAATCCCCTAGCGCATATATTTAACTGAATAAACTGAATCACAGCTTTTGTGATATCAAAATAGAATTTGCTAGATTATGATTTTAAATGGTTTTAATATATATAGATTCCTGCGGCTTTTAAAACCGTTCTAATAATGCGGTTCATGGATTCTCGTCCGTGGAATATGCCACTTTTGTTGGTATTTTGCCAGTTAATTGACAATAGAAAATGTCAGTAAAGGATTTATTTAGGATAATGTTTAAAAATTTTTATTCTGAATTCTGATAGTCGGTTAACCAAAAGTTACTTCTTAATGAATTTTTTGTGAATCTTTTTTGTTTTTTTGTTTTTTTTCTAAATATCTAGTTCTTAAAACAAGATAAATTTGCTGTATAGGATATAGAGACATTGTCATAGATTGTATTTTTAATGTGAATGTGTTTTGTCTTACTACACTAGCAGATTTTTATTTAGTAATAAAGTGAAAGAAGTAAAAGTAATGGTAACACTTTAGTATGGGGAACAATTCTCACTTTTTGTACTAGTTGCTTATTAGCTTGCATATTACTAGAATATTGGCTGTTTATTAGTACCTATAAAGCACATATTAATGCCTTATTCTACATGACCTTATTCTACATCCCTTAATCCTACCCCATAACTAAATTTAAATGCTTCAACTACCTTACTAACTATTAATAAGCAGTAAATTAAGAGTTTATTGAGGTAAAAGTCATAGTTAATAGTGAATGTGTTCCCCATACTAAAGTGTTACCAAAGTAATAAACATCTCTCAGTGCAGTAAGAAGAAATACACTTATATTAAAGAGGCAATCTATGAAAACAAGTCTTAATATCTTATTCAGTGCTGCTTCTTAAGTAAAAATCTTGTTTTAACAATTTTTTAGATGTTTTGGCTGGAGAATAAGACAAAATTCTTACTCTAGTCTATTAACGTGTGGTGAATTCTTGCTAAAATGTATAGTTGCCAAATAAAATCGTCTATTTTTCTTAGTTTTTGTGTTTTGTTTGTTTGTTAGTTGTTTTTTTTTTTTGTGGGCAGAATGCGTCACATGTTCTGTGGGCATGTATCTAAATCTGATATTAGAGGCTAAGGAAGTCATGTGCTGCTAACTTTGACTGAGAAAACGTTAAACAACAACAAGCTTTTTTAATATAAAATATTTACATGTCTTTAAGAAACCAGGGCACTACATCTCCCATACACCGTACACCATTAAAAAAAAAAGTGTCCATTTGACTGTCAGTTTTTCATCACCTCACACGTTTCTATCTGTCAAAGTTACAACTCTTGGGCATGATAACTCTATCAGCATGTTCGCTCCTCTGCCTCCTCTCCGGCACACTGCCATAGCATTTTACAGTCACATTACCTGTTGAAAAGACACGGGAGAGGGAAATATGCTAAAACAGAGGAACGAAGCACTCCAGGAAAAATAAAATCCAATTTAAATGTAATGGTGAAATGTAATGGTGTTTAATATTTATTGAAAAATGTACAGAAAATGTAAGGCGGTGCTTTTCGGGGCTGGCGGGATTTGCATAAATTGTTCTCTGAATGTTTTCGTCCCATACCACACATGGAGTAGCACCGTCTCTTCGCAAAGCTGCTGCTGCATATTTAAAAGGGATTTTGGTGCAGGTGAGAGACCATCAGAATGCTTGCAACCGTTCCAAAACGTGCACATGGGGTGTCTGCACTGGCGTGGTCGTCTTTGGGAGAGTCTATAAGCTCTGGCGGTTTCATTAAACAAGTGTCATAGCTGGACACTGAAGCATGGGAGTGCAGCTTTGGCCTTTAAATATTTAATTCTGTCGTGTTTATGGGGAGAGGGGGATGTGATTTACACGCTCCTGACAGGCTGAATTGTTGTGGAGACCTCATCAAGCGCATGGGAGTCTCTCTTTCTCTCTCAGTGTCATTCTATCTGTCTCTCTCTTCATTCACTATGTTCATTCATGCCACGAAAACTCTGAGTGGTTCTGAGGTGCAGTGAGTTCACATGCATGACTAGCAATAAACCCCATGTTGTAGCTGTGGTAAATGTTGGAGAATAGTTCATTAAAGTCCCCCTGTAGTCAATAATTTTATCCTTTAAAACTCATCTTTAATCACCAGAATTACATATTTAAATGTTTTTTCCTTTAAAAAAACAAATTCTTAATGCCTCAGAATAGCTTGAATGTAACTCTACACACTTACCTCATTTAATATACACAGATCTATGAATATGCTAATTAGCCCCGCCTCCACTCACTCGCACAAGCTCAGATGAGATCCACTCTGTCAACTTACTGAGGCAAACGCTGCCAATTGGTATCGCTTTTTACAACGTCGGACACATAACAGTAATTAATATGATTAGCATTTTGCTTGACTATGTTATCAAACAGCTAATAATGTGTTGCTAATGCTACACAAACCATGTTCACATTCACGAGTCAGACAGCTGCCTTCTAACAATCAGTATCCTTAGAAACGCTTTGAACAACTCAAAAAACGTCAGTGGAGAAAGGCATATAGTTCATCATAACATCGTAATATAATCATACACCTGCCATATTGCTAAATCTACCCAATTTTTCATATAAACAGAAAAATATACCGGGATAACCTCCTTTTGAGACCGCTGGCATGTTGACGTGATTGGTTACAAGGTAGTTTGTGACATCAGAAACAACAGTGATTTTAATCCGCGGGTTTGAGACTGTCTTTAGATGACTGCAGTTTTATAGAGAAAATACTGGTGTTGTCAATGGTGTTGACATATGAATTTGCACATGGTTTGTCTTAAAGCATATTAAAAACACCAGATAGACATATGAACAACATTAAAAAACTTGATTTTCACCAGAGGGGACTTTAAAAGTCTTTTTTAGTAGACCGTAGCTACTGTCACTATTTCTGTCCCTTTGTATTGTGTATAAATAATACACAAGAATAAACACACCTTTCTAGAAAGGATCTTTCCATTTCTCAAGTAACTTTGGGAAGACTTATTCATTTTAGCAATTCATTTCATTTGAATCAGTTTGTTCAGATGTTTCATTTAAAAAAACCAAATCATCACTCAGTATGTATTCCCAGAAGTCCCTGAGCAACATTTTGTCATCTTTTTAAATATTCAGTAACATTAAAAATGTAACTTCTGCATCATTAGCATCAACAAATCTGATTCATTTTAGTGAATTCTTTCATTTGGACTGTTGATGTCAATAGACCAGCTACAAAAAATAATTCACTGATTCATTTTTAGTTCTCAAATAAATCAAGTGTTCCCAGAAGTCCATGCACAGCATTTATGTCGTTTTATTATTATTATTATTATTATTTTAATATTTTTTAGCATTTTTATACAGCTTTTATCAATGTTTTTGTATTCATTTCTTAAGGTGTTCTTAGTTTTACTATATTTTTTTAATACAGCTTTTTATTTTTGTTTTTTTGTATGCATTTATATCAATTCAGTGTTTTTAATTTGATTATTTTGGGTTTATGCTTTCACTGTAAATTATATCAGTGTTTTTATGCCAGATAATTACTCTTAATTAATGTATATAATCTCATATTTGTACAACTAAATCCTTTTGCTTCCTTAAAGGGATAGTTCACCCAAAAATGAAAATTCTGTCTTCATTTAAAAGAGGAACCCTCAAGTAGTTCCAAACCTGTATAAATGTCTTTGTTCTGCTGTACACAAAGGAAGATATTTGAAGAATGTCAGTAACCAAACAGATCTTGTCCCCTATTGAATACCATAGTAGGAAAAATAAATACTATGGTAGTCAATGGGGGGCAAGAAATTTATACAGGTTTAGACCTACTTGAGGATGAGTAAATGATGACAGAATTTTCATTTTTGGGTGAACTATCCCTTTAAGTAGCTTCAGTGTGGTTAGCTACTTTGTGATTTCCTGTATAGCTAACTTCTTTTTCAAATGGCTTACTTGACTGTAGTTTTAAACTCTTCAAATTATCAGTTTAAAAGCTCAGTTTTAAAGTTAAGCTTTTAGAGTTGTGTTGTGCTTCCTGTTCTTTCGTAAAACTCTCTGGCATTAACATCTGAACCCTGCCCTTAACCTGATGACAGGGATGTTTAACCCTGTTTACTAACACAATCTATGAGTGTTTGAGAAGACTGTCCCGCTCCTGTCTCTGCAGGCTCTGTGTATGGAGGTGCGGGGTAGACGGAAGGGCATTTCCTCCATGCTGAGGCTCTGTCAGAGGCTGCTGGATGGGCCTGAACAGCAGAGCTCAGAGGCAGAGCGCCAATCGCTGCAGCTGCTGCAGGTCAACCTGGTGAGACGTTGGGAGGCCATTGTCATGCAGGTCCTTCAGTGGCAGACCAGACTGAAGCGCTCGCTGGGCAGAGACCAGGTCACATATGCTTTACACTACAGTTACAAGTAAACAAGATAACGTATGTATTGTGAATATATACAGGGTGGTGCATGCCAAGGTAGTGCTGTCTGAGATCCACGCTATGGACAGTTTGTGTTTGCGGTGGAGTGGGATACTAGCGTACTGTTTACTGCATACTATGTTCTGTTTACTTTATATTATTTTTAAAAAGTAGTTGTATGCTTCGTTTGCATTATTTAGCATCTAATTATGTTTACTACCTGTGTTCCATAACTCTAAAAAAGGTGCAATAACTGTTTTGTGAGTTTATCTTAGTATATGAAGAGTATGCAATGATAAACCGTAGTATGCAATGTTGCTGTTACATTATCTTACTATGTTGGATGTTTAATTCAGCAGCTGTGCATCCATCATGTATTTTGTATGAAACTTTGTTTCAACTTTTCAAAATGCAACCATTATAATTCAACATTCTGATATGTATTTTATTCAACCCAATGGAATCGGCTCTTTGAAGATCTTACTGTATGTTGCTCTGGTTAAAGAAAACTGTCCAAGACCATTTTTTAAGCATAAATACACTAGTACCAATAATATAGTGCAGCACTGCTGTAACAGTGCAATAAGAATGATATATAAGGCAGGGAAAGTGGCCACATATTATTCTTGAATACACCAAGTAAGGGGACAGTGGCTAGATGCGCTCCCTAGATACCCACTGTACTGTGAACTCAATCGATTACAAATGCTGCCAGAAATAACTGACTGTTCTTAATGTACATAGAGTAACCCATAGCAATGAAATAACTTGATCTTGTGTCCCTATCCTGCACTGAAAGGGAGGAAGTAGTCTCTTAAAGCACATAACATGTGCACATACCATGTTCACTGCAGTATAAAAAGACTTCCCATCCTGAAAACGGAACCCTTAACTAGTCTCTTATTGTATGTGTGGGACCGTTACAGTGCGTGTTAAACAGGGGAGTGGGCCAAGGGCTAGACTTCGCCTTTTGTCATGTAGATGTTGTGCATTCCTGCATGGCAGCAGCAGGGCTCTGGGGAGGCTGCGTGCTTCACACAGAAAAGCCCAGCAACCTGTTTGTGAACGTCCACTCACTTACACGGGGAAGACAAATTACTCGCCCCTCGCTCAGCTTGACCTTGCGGGGCTGAAGTGCAATTTCACTTTTTTGCGGCTGCAGAATAAAGGAAAAGAAAAATAATAGGGAGAGTTTGTTTTTGTGAATACAGTACACTTTGTGAAATGATGAAATAGCTGACTGTTGAATGCTTCAGGAGGCCTTGCTCACAACAAGTCTTGTCTGAAAAAAAAAATCCAATCGTTATGCTTTCATTTTTATCAGGATTTTTATTTTTTTTCTAGAATATCAAGAATTCTGTTTGAAGGTCAACAAAAGAGACAATGGTTTTTAACTTAACTTTTACCTACTCTGAAGGGAGTGGTAAACCAGTGAAAGAACAACTGTTAAAAAGAAAAAATGTTTCAAAATAGCTTTAATTGACAAGTCAAGTTATTACATGATTTTACCCTCAAGTTGAATAGAGTAGCAGAGACATTCAGATAAAATTCTAAGGTCATACTGGACCGTCTTATTTAAGTTTCTACAAAATGGCTAAATGACTTTTGTAATGGCGTAGCTAAAGGTTATAATTAGTCTATCTGATTAAAATGTTATGTGCTGCAATCGGGGTACAAATGTTAGCTGAGGCAGCTTATTGAAATTATTTTTATTTGATTAGACTGATTGATTGTTCTCACAGTTGAGGGTTTTTATCATGCACTAGCAATCCAAGCTTGTGCATTAGTATTTTCCTCATCAGCAGAAAGAGAATAAACAGAAATCAAATAAAAATTCATTTTATGGGATATATGACATACAAAGCAAGTGTTAGATTTGCCAGTTTATTAGATTAATGAGATAAAGAGGATCATATAAATAGACTCTTGCTGCTTGAACAAGAAGCAAAGCAATTTGTGTAATTATGTCTTGCACTGAATGCCCATATCTAAGCAAAAATGTATTTTTCCCAGATTAACTTTGCATTTGATGTGATTTAAAGGCCAACTGAGAATTTCTTTTCCCCCTCCTACAGGTTCCTGTGAACCTCATTGAGCCTTCGCTTATGGACCTCCATGGGCTGACGGAAGACTCTTGGGAGTGGGACGAGATGGACATGACCATCTGCAATCTGGAGACACAGGACTGTGAAGATGAGCAAAACCCTGGATCTCAATCACACCTTAATTCCCCAAAAGAGCCTTTGAATCTCACTGAGTTATGCCCAAATGATGAGTCGAATGCCTCATCTTCCTGTGTTTATCAGGTGTACAGTCTGCATAATGTTGAACTCTACCAACAACCCCAATATAATCACAAATCATCTTCATCCAAAGTCCAACCGTCACTGTTGAAGAGCCTGAGCATGGATTCCTCCTTCTCCTCAGCCGAATCCCTACCTGATATCTTGGGAGACCTGTTGAAGGGGAAGCATGAGCTGCTATCGGATTCAGCCAAGAGGTCGGAGAGTGAAAGTGGGATAGTTAGTGAAGGGGACACAGAGACCACAGGTAACTCTGATATTTGCCTGCTGTTCCAGAGTGATGATCCAAAAGTTTGCGTTACTCTTACCCCTCCTACCAGAGAAGATTCACTCAATGGAGACAGAGTCTCAGATGAAGACATAGACAGAGTTTTGGAGCGTGCTAACAAGTGTGCAGAATATGGTAACAGCATTACCATTGAGAAGAGAGACCAGAGATGGCATATCATGAAAAAGAAAAGAGAAAATGGTGGAGAAAGCAGGAAGAAACACCACAAGGAGTCAGTGAATATCCTTGCCAACGGCCTTGGACAGAGCCAAAAGGCTGATGAGAAAAATCTCAATATGAGCAGAGATGACGAAAGGGCGACTACACAAAAAAAGCTCCAAAAGGAGTTTGCACAGCTCTCCCAGGGGTCTTCCCTTGACTCCCTTTATGCAGTAGGAGAGTTATTCCCATCAAGCAAAGAGACACTAACTCGTAGCACTTCCCTGGAAAGTTGGCTTGCTCCATGTAAGAGCACAGAGGAGGCGGGTAGTAAGGAAAGTCTGAGGGACATTGGATCGACTGTGGAGCCCACTGGGGAACTCAGCAGAAGAACTCTGGAACTTCTAAAACGCCTCGAGAACATCCAAAGCCCTCTTGCTCTGAAGATGACACGTAGCGTCTCTGACGTAACGCTCCAGAGCAGCTCGCTGTGGCGTGGGTCATGCTCAGCTGGCGCTCCCTCCTCCATTAACGAGAGCTCGGCAGCCTCCCTGACAGAGCTGAGCTGCACCGAGGACTCATCTGTGGCATCAGAGGACCTAGCCGTGCAAATGAACCGCTGCGATGCTGCTGAATCTAATGCATCCTTCCGTAAACATTGCCGCAGCCAGCAACAAACCGACGAGACTGATGCGAGCATCAGTATGGTTGTCAACGTTTCCTGCACTTCAGCCTGTACTGACGACGAGGAAGACAGCGATCTTCTCTCCAGCTCCACTCTGACGCTTACCGAAGAGGAGCTTGGTATTAAAGACGATGACTCTAGTGTAACCTCAGAGGAAGAATACATTGAAGGTTCTTTCGCTCTCGGGTTGGATTATATAAAGGGTGAGTTTCAAAGCTGGATAAAGCCTAGATCTCAGAGTAGAGAAAAAAATGAGGCAGATCTAGTGGATGAACTGCAGTGTGGCACCCTGTCTAGAGACATCCTGTCACCCATTAAGACTACTAACGATCGGCAATTTCTCAGCCAGTCTGCGTTGAAACTCTTGGAATCCAATACTAATGCTAAAAACGAGAGCCTCAAGCAACAGGAGGTGGACGGCAACCGTCGGGACGCCACCAGAAGCTATATCAGCCGCTTCGTGGATGACATGGAAAACGGCAATGTCGAGAACTCTCACATCAAAGGGAAGGATGAAGACGACGAGCTGCTGAGGGAAGAGGGAAGTCTGCTAACCAAGAAAGGGGAATCATTTAAAGGCTCTTATGTGGTGGATGCTATCAGTGACGTCAAAAGCAATATGCTGACCGCCACCTCCCCGTCCTCATGCGAACAGAGTTCCCTGGAAGGACAGTTAAAAGGTGAGCTGCCCTGTCACAATTCCCGCCGTCTCTCCCCCACCATCTCTCCCATAGAAGAGTGCTCAGGGTTAGCTGCACACGCTCACAGCCAACAGAAACAGCTGGCTGCCTTTCTGAATGACGTCCACGAGAACCATCAAGAAAGCTCTTCAGATAGCTGCAGTCACCCAGCTTTCATGTCTGAAGATGCCAAGAGTGACAACGTCCATGACTTTGTGATGGAGATCATTGACATGACATCTGTGGCCCTGAAGACCAAAGAGCAGCTGACGGAGGTTTGTAGCCCAACGTCTGTAGCTCAGATCAGAGAGAAGGTCCTCGAGCACTCCCATCGGCATATTCATTTGCGGAAGGGTGACTTCTACTCATATCTGTCACTGTCCTCGCATGATAGCGACTGCGGAGAGGTCAGCACCTGTGCGGAGGACAAGAGCAGCACCCCAATCCTTTCGAGCACGCCAGATATCCGTGATGAAGAGCCGCTCTTTGAGGCCTGCACAGAGGAAGTGTACCTGGGTCCTCCTCTCTGTTACAGCATGTCCATTAGCAAACGGCCCACGAGACACAGTGGCAAACTAATAGAGCCCCTCGGTCTCCTGAGCCCAGCACCTTCATCGGGTTGCGATGAATACCAAAAAGCACATGGTATTTCTCAAGGAAGTGTAGCTGGTAGCCAGTCAGAGTGCCATAATGAGGCGCCTTATCTTAATCCTTTACCATGTGAAACCCCGATAGATACTGTTGAATGTTTTGCAGATACTAAAATGCTTGAATCCAATATTTCCCCTGTAATGACTAAGATAAGAGTCTCTTGCTCCACTACAAATCCTTTAAAAGAGGATGGCAGCCTTTATATTAATCCCAAAATTAACTGTCCGCTGATAAGGAAGACTGATAGCGATGAAAGGGCTCCTGCTTCACAGTTGATGAAACAGAAGAACGTCGGGAAAGGGCGCCGCTCTCTACAGGAAGCCAAGTCGACTCATAAACAGGTGTGTTTCGACATTACACCGTGCTCTATCTGCTTGTAATGAGAGCGGTGTGCGTTTCTGTTGAATTCATCTCATTGACTAAATATTTAAGAGGGGATTTTTATTCATTCTCTCGCCCCCTTCTCACCCCTCCCCTGCGCTTTTCCCCTGAAGTGCTAATGGAAGAAGGATTTGCAGGCGTAGATTTAAAATTTTAAGGTCTACAGAACAGAATAATCATAATCAGTCAGATTATATTATGATTCATAAGCAAGAATGCGGCGAGGATCATTACTTAATTTCATGACTGAATTAGCATCTATTTGTGTTCTTTTTAAGTAGTTTTCTATTTCATATGCAAACTTCTTCCTGCTTGGTTCCAACTCTGTCTGCAAATCCTATGTTTGACCTTATATCAGGCAAATTAAGTTCCTACTTTCCAGCTAATCATTGAGACTGAAAACACAGAATTAATTTTACTTAAGTCATCAATTGAATTTCAATGTTTTACTCATAAGGACATTTTGATTTCATAAAAATAGCTGGATGGTTTTATATGAAAACAGAAAGAGAACTAATACAATCTTCATCTTTTCAATCTACCTCAGCCTGTTCACATTTCTTTCTGCTCTGTCTATTTGTAGTATCTTTCTCTTTTTTTCTCTCAAATTTGCAGCTTAGTCGCATACAATGTGAATAGTGCCAAATAAGCAATATAACAACAGTGCAAACGGAGTAAACAGTAATATTGAGGGTGATCATTTTTTAATGTTCGAATATTTTCTCTTATTTTAATTAAAGGATTAGTTCACTTTCAAATGAAAATTACCCCAAGCTTTACTCACTCTCAAGCCATCCAAGGTGTATATGACTTTCTTCTTTCTGATTAACACAATCGGAGATATTAATAAATATCCTGACGCATCCAAGCTTTATAATAGCAGTGAGTGATATCAACGAGTATGAAGCTGAAGAAACTGCATCCATCCATCATAAACGTGTGCTCCACATGGCTCTGAGGGGTTAATAAAGGCCTTCTGAAGCGAATCGATGTGTTTGTGTAAAAAAAATCCATATTTAACAAGTTATGAAGTAAAATATCTAGCTTCCGCCAAAACACCTATATTAAATATGCAAAGACAACTATTTTTAGAACATTTTCTCCAATTTTCATTCAGTCTACTTTATTGGTATATATTTCATTGTCATCATTTGCAGGTTAGATACATACAATGTCAATGGTGCCAAATAAGTGACATAAGAACAAATCAAGACATTTTTAGGTTGACCTGTGTGTAAACACTTTTCCAAGGGAAGATGATGTTTATGAAACCTGTCTGCAAGCAATTATTACAAATTTGTTTAGTGACTGTATTGGCACAGAAATACAAGCTTCACTGTTAAAGAGACACTAACTCTATCAAATAAATTACATTAAAATAAATGAAACTCTAAAAACTGCAGTGTAAAGAAATAAAGCAACAAAATTCACAAAACAGGAAGTGTTAAAAAAGGAATAAATTGTGGAAGTAACATTTCTCTTTTTCTCTCTCTTCCAGCTGGCAAGGTCAGAGAGCAGCAGTGGTGTTGCGGAGGGCTGCAGGGCTCAGATCAGTGGTCCGCAGACAGATAGCTCATCTACAGGAAGAAGTAGAGTCAGCAGCAGGCCTCAGGTCAAGGTAGGTGCTATAGGACTCGCTTCAAAACACACAACCTCTCCCTCCTGGCCACTTCTACCACCCTGCTGAAAAACAGCCACAGGGTCTTTTCGACGTCAAGCGTTACATTGCAAACAACCCCATTTTCCAGTGCACTCCATACTGCACGCTAGCATGATTTATTAGTGCCATGTTTTGAAATGAGTCTGTTTTGTGTTTTTCCGTTGGTCGTTGGTTGTGAAATTCTGCTTGATATGAACTCAAAGGCTCACTTCACGATGACGCAAATGCCTGGTCTGGACCAGCAGTGTTATGGTTTAAATTATAGGCCACTGTACTTTCTACATGATGACTCCCTTACCAGTAAATTGGTTTGAAAAGCATTCATTACGTAACATGGTCTATATATCCAATGGGGTTAGCCTTTGAATTGTCTTCCCATTTTTCTCTGTCTTTCTCTCTTACTGTTTCTTTCTCTGTCGCTGCTGTGGCCTCATCAGCGCAGGGTTGAAATAATGAACGTGTGCTGGTCGGCAATCATTTCTCTTGATGAAAAGCATAAACAGCTGATGGAAAACTTGAAGAGAGCTGCTTTCTTGGTCTCCTGACTGCAACAATATACGACACATTGTAATATGGTGGAATTAACAGATGGCAAACACAATCCTGAGCTAGTACAGGGTTGGGCAAAATTTAGTTTTTAGGAATTGGCTGCCTTTCAGTTCATGAGAGTGAATTTAAATCAAATTGGCAGCAGGATGTTGAATTGCAATGAGAGGAAGTATAATTTACTAAATTGTTTTTCAAAGAAATATATATATATATATATATATATATAGTGGTATAATTACATAATTGCATGTGATTCAGTGCAGGGTGGTTAGGATTGGAGGGTGAGTTTTGGAGGCGGAGCAATGAAGAGAGGGGTGTGTTTGTTTGAGTTTATTTCAGATGTCAATGAAATATCGCTTACCCCACCTTTAAAGGCAGTTTTGAATGATGCACAGCCCTGCGGCTAGCTAACACTTAGCAAATATTTCTAAGAAAATGAGAGTTTTGGTATGTAACCACCACAAACATAAATGATGAAATAATAATGGTTATATGATACAAAAGGAAGGTCATCTCGAAGATTTTTAGTAGTTGGTGGGTCGGACACATTTCAGCAAATGCCCGAGGCTTCAGGGATACAGTAAACAGCAGACAGAGACAACTATCATGTCAACCCTGCGGTCATTGTGGGTTCGGTTCACACTACACAGTTAAATGTACTGCAGTGTCACATGACAAAGAAGACTTGGACCAAACAAACAACTAATCAAATGCAATGCTTTATTGTATATATAACATCTTTGTTAATCTCACGACAGCTTGTTATGTACCATGTGTAATGTTTTGATGAAAATAAAATGAATCTGTCTATCTATCTGTCTATCTATCTATCTTGTCTGTCTATCTGTCTGTCTGTCTATCTATCTATCTATCTATCTATCTGTCTGTCTGTCTGTCTGTCTGTCTTTCTATATCTATCTTCTAATATATATATATATATTTTATAATGTATTATACTATACTATAAATTACTATACTATATATAAGATGCACATATTTTTATAAGATTTCTTTTTATAAGTTTGCTGTGAGCAGTGTTTGGTAAGTTACTCTAAAAATGAATTACTAGCTAGTAATTACATATTCAACAGTGTAATTAGATTAATGTACTAAAAAGTCTCTAAAAAGTATTGCATTACTAATTATTATTAAATCCCATATCGACCTTGACCAGTTAAACAATACAAGGATAGACATGAAACTGCTCTTTTTAAAATGCTCTTTTAAAAAATAAATAATATAAAATTGCTTAAACTATTCTTAAACTGACCAAAGTATTAAAAGGGAGAAAAGTACAGTTTTATATAGAATTGTTCTATTGTCTATACAGTATTTAATCCAATTATAAGTACCTAAATTACAGAAAAATTCAGAGTAATCCCTTACTTTACTTTTTGAATGGAAAAGTAATTAAATTATAGTAATTAATTATTTAGTAATGACTAACACCCAACACAGCCTGTGAATCTGTGTCTGGATTTAAGATCTGTGAGTTAGCAATCATAGCAGTTACTAACAATGTGAATCTTTGTGTCTTTTCTTATAGAGATTCTCTGGAAGTCTAGCCACACCTCTGTGTAAACCCTGACTGAGCTAGTGAAAGCTCTCTGAGGTCTTAAACACACCTCTGGATGGTGATGTGGGGGTCTAGAACAGACACCTAACTGGATGTTAGTGCATGGGCCATTAGTCTGGCACTTTAGAGCTCTAAGTCCTTCATCCTCTTCCTCCTGGCTGCTTTGCTATTTATCCGTGACCTTTGCCCCCTTGCTGACCACCACTCTAAGCTCCACCCTGGACTGAGCTACCTCACCAGTCTTTTACCATCTCGACCCTGTCTAACACTTCAACACGATAGAGTACACACAAGCCTCCTCTATCTTATTCCTGATGATACTAGACCGGTCAGCCAGCTAGCGACATCTAAGCAGGCTCAAGTATTTCTTGCCTAAGCGTTGAGGCATGTTACTTGAGGGTCGCCCCCATGAATCAGTAATGTGGTCCTAATCAGTCTCGAATGAGACGTGACGTCATGGTCTCCACATTCTAAGATCCCTCATGTGGAGGTTGCCAAACAGGCTTCACGTTCCTCTCTAGCCGAGTGACGTAGCGCCACAGTTTCTATGCAACACGACGGTTGTGTGATGTTGTGTGGCATGTGATCTTTGGCAGTTTGATGCGATACCATTTTTTTTTACTCCCTGATAAACAAAGAAATGTATAAACATTTTGTGCCTTGCAGTTACTACATTTTGTTAAACACTGCTTCACCTCATTGTGTGTCATGTGATCAGTGAGAAAGCAGACGTGTGGCAAGGCTGATAATGACGAATGGGCATCTGTAAATATGTGAACTGTACGGTCAAACACTGGTGTATAATGATGTCATATTACTTCATGTTCGTGTTACTGTTTGTGTTACGTGATGTGGATAAATATCTACTGTTAGACTGCATGATGAACTATGTACAAGAAAACTTCCATAAATAAACATCATTTAATGAATTTGTCACACGCAGCATTCTTTTCACACAGATTTAATGAGACCGGGACTAGTTGTCACACTTTTTACTGCTTTGAATATTTATAAAATCAAATAAACTATAAGATTAAAGTAATAATTACCTATTTTTTTTACTGTTATTGCCCAGCAAAACATATACAGTTCATTGAACACATATTTGCTTCTATAATGGGGCATGTTGTTACACTATATAGGGTAAGTTGTCACAATGTGAGCCTGTTGTTTATTAAGAATGATTTGAGAAGGAGACCTATTTTGAATTAAGAAATACTATATCACATTAAAACAAAAAAACATCTGTGTTCAAAATTTATTATATAGAAATATTTAATTCTTTTAATTAGCACAATTCAAATAAAACATTACTATTAAAACTTTAAAAAAAAATCGAAAAACTAAAATTCAAGTTAGCATAAAAAACCAAACAATTTCGGCTCAGAAAGGATCTTTAATAAACTGCATAAAATTACAATATTTACAATATTTAACAAATGCGACAGCTTTCCCCAATATAAATGTGACAAACTGACAAAAATACTGCTGTCCTGAACACTCAATTTTTTTTATTATACATACCATTTAAAAGATTGGGGTCGATTGAGATTTTGTAATGTTTTTGAGAGAAGTCTCTTATGCTCACTAAGGCTGCCTTTATTTAATTAAAAATACAGTAATACTGTGAAATATTATAACAATTTAAAATAACTATTTTCTATTTTAATATATTTTAAAATGCAATTTGTCTCTGTTGGCAAAGCTTAATTTTCAGCATCATTACTCCAGTTTTCACTGTCACATGAAATCATTCTAATATGATGATTTGCTGCTCAAGAAATATTTCTTATTTTTTATAAATGTTGAAAACAGCTGTGCTGCTTAATTTTTCCCCCCAGAATGAATAGTAGATATTAAAAAGAATAAATTTAATGTCCTGGCTGAATAAAATTGATTTCTTTTTCTTCTTCTTCTTCTTCTTCAAAAAAAAAAAAAAAATCTTACTGACCATTTGGAACAATAGTGTATATTTGACTCTTGTCTTACTGTATGTCAGTGGGTTACTGAAATAGCCCTTGTGACAACTTGCCCCAGGTTGTGATATACTGATTCATGCACATTAAGCATGCAGCTGTAAATATGTAGAAATCTCCAACTCTTTTAACATAGCGACATACTGTAGATAACAGGTCGTATACACATCAGCTTTAAAGCCAAGTCTGAGTGTTCACGCAGACATCAGTCAGTTATTTTTGTGGCTAATATGCTGTTTACAGGAAGTCCTGATGACTCTGAAGATTACGTGATGGGCCCTCAGAGATTCAGATATACAGTGCCATCGGAACCTCTGGAACTCTTCGACAGCCAATCAAGCGCTCTCCTGATTGCGGCGCCGCGCCTGATGATAAGCTCTCTGCCATAATCGCCCATCGGCTCCTGCAGGATTGCGTGTTTGTTGATGATGAGTGCGCGCTTGCACCGGAACAAAATCAGTCGGTGGGAATGAAAGACTCATGGAAGACGAGAAAGCGGCGCTTTCTGGTTCCTTATGAAACAGAGTACAGTGTGTTTACTGTATCTTACTAAACATGCCGTTTCACCTCAAAATCAACACATTTTCATTACAATTAATCTTTTATGTTTGCATTCATTTATTTTTGAAAGGAGCAAACATGAAAAAGGAATATACTGACCCTCGATCAGATTTGCAATAACAAAAAATGCACATATGTCATGAAAACCAGACATTATCACATTCTCACAATAAAGATTCCCTGTGTTTGTCCATGGCGAATGCTGGATCCATTATACATTTGAGCGGGAAGTCACATAAATATTTAAAATAAGGTTTTTGGCATTGGACGATGGCATTGATAAATTAGGATGGAAATGAATTCTTACACTGTCTTCAAAACACTGCATGGTGAACAAATTATTCCCCCTTTTGCAATTAACAGGACATTTTTGTATGAAATGGAAATGGCTTTAAAGGTAGTAAAGGTCATGTGTATCGAACCATGGTGGCTTTGCAATTACAGCCAGTCAGGATGTTGATTTGGAGGCTTTGCCCAGGCATAGATGGAAAAATTAATAAGTTAAAGTCTCTTTGTTGAAAAGATCGCTGTTGATTATATGACATTATGTGACAAAGAAGACAAGTTGAGGATGATTTTTTCCACATGAGTTTAAGTGGGATAAAATAACTGGAGAACAACCTTCAAATGTCAGAAATGCCTTTTTAGTTTGGTGGACATAAACTGAAAACTTTATGCTTTTTAACTATTTCTCACTTTTGATCACAACTGCATGAAACATGCTATTTTTTGCACATGCAGCTTGTACTGATGTGAAATTTTACACATTTAAATTCAGCCAATTATCTTCTCTCCATGTTTTGTCCTTTTGTATTATTTTTTAAAGCATATGTCAATGCAAACAAGCACGGGTGTCATCGGAGGCTCTGGGTCGCTGGCTCAACAGTGTACGAAAGGTTTGACGTGAAGACACAATATTAAATGTGGCATGTCACTATAACACAGAGTTCTATATCTTGACAGGATGTCTATACATCACTAGCTTTTATGTTTCAAAGTAATGATAGGCCTTTGAAAGACAGTGTGAAAAAGCATCAGTGCTGTCCAGCTCAAGCCGAAAGAAAGCTAGTCAGATCTGTGCTGCCAAGAAGCATTTATAGTGAATGAAATGACCTTGTTTTATTTATTGTAAGTCTCAGAACAGAAGAGTGAAACACATTTACATTGACTACAGGTGATCTTATCAAAGCCAAAAGCAGTATCAATTGTATTAGAAAGTAAATCGCACAGTAGGATAGACAGACAGACAGACAGATAGATAGATAGATAGATAGATAGATAGACAATAGAGAGATATACGATAGACAGAAGATAGATCGATCGATAGAAAGATGTATAGATCGACAGACAGACAATAGATAGATAAATAGATGATAGACAGATAATAGATATACGATAGACAATAGATCGATTGATATGATAGATATACGATAGAAAGATAGACAGAGATGATAGATAAACAATAGACAGACAGATTATAGACAGACAATAGATACAGTAGATAGACAGACAATAGATAGATCGATAGAAAGATAGATACCATGATAGATCGACAGACAGACAATAGATAGATATATGATAGAGAGACATACGATAGATAGATGGATAGACATGATAGATAGATCGACAGACAATAGATAGATATATGTTAGATAGACATACGATAGATAGGTTGATCAACAGATAGATAGATTTGGTCTGTGAATGATACAGTAGAATGTTATAAATATGCATACACCATATAAAATACATCAAATAGACATATCAGGTTTAACATTTTAATAAATAATAATTCCATTTTTCTCTTAATTTCTTTATTGTGAATATGGATATGATGTCACAATTGTAAGGTTTATAACTACACTATAAAAAAGAATTGTTGGTTTGACTTAAAAAAGTAAGTTGCCTGGTTGCCTGGTTGAGTTCATTGAAATAAAAAATTTGAGTTAATACAATGAAGGTGATTGGTTTGAATGAACAGAAACTCAAAATATTATGTTATCTGAACCACATTAATTATTGAAGTTGAAAAAATGTGATAAATCATGAAAATATTTTTTACAGTGTACAAAAGCACTATATTTTGGCTCAGTTGCACTGTTTTCATATCACTACAAATGATTTAAAAATACCAATATCTAGAGCCTTTATTTATAGTGAGTCTTACTTCAGGCATACATAATAAAAATGTTCATTAATGTAGCTGACACAATGACATTAGTGTCATTAAATGAGACTGATTAGAACACAAATGCTATTTTCAAAGAGCACTATTATCATTTGAATTTGGCCGATGCAGGTGGGGTTTGTGATATATCACAGGTTTGGGGGATCATGATATATCACAGACAGCAGCAGTAACAGGTTTGGAGAGGGTGTGAGAATCAGGAGATGACACAGGTGCCGCCCCCATTAAAACACTCCACAATGTGCTGAGTTTGTTCATGTTATTTGTGGGGTGAGTAATTGGATTTCAGACGTGTCATCAAAGCATATTAGAAAACAATCTGATGTGAAATCACACGGCGGGCTAAAAGGCCGCGTGCCGCTTACCATCGAGGATAAACAAAATCCATGATGTCATTTTCCTTTGGCCCTTCCAATCAATCATTTCCATGCTGATTTCCCCTCCCTTTGTGTGTAATTTCTCGCACAAGTTCATTGCTCATTCTCTCTTGATCTGTGATTCTCTTCCACAAACACTCAGGCAATCTTTCAAACTTAATTACAGGTTTGGAGAAGGGTAAGAGACGTTGTTGCTGTGACTTTTAACCTTTGCTTTTTTAATGAAATCTGCTTCATCCATCAGTGTTGTGGAGGAAGAGTCCAATAGAATTCATCTCTGACAAGTTCAGGAAGTATTACATTTCTGTTGCATTTGCATCCACCCACATATAATGACACAACATACAGCAGACAATATCACAGCACAACCTAAGATGAATAACACTAGGAAATATGTTAAATAAAACTATGAAATCTAATTATCATAATGTTTCAAGGGACAATTCACCTAAAATGAAAATTCTGTCCTGAGAACTAAGGGGATGTTCATATAGTACGTGTTTTTCCATTCTACTGCACTACTTTTTCATTGTTTTTCGATGTAAACACATGCTAGACGGACATCTTTAACCGTTGCGCCCACATCTCATGTCTCGCGAATGACATGGCATTCTAAAAATGCAACGTTAAAAGAAGTTAAAGGAAACGGCACATCTTCACATGCCATTTTGAATATGTGAATGGACTGCTTTGTGAACATTGTGCTGAACATTTAATTTTGTGTTCCACAGAAGAAAGTCATAAGGGTTTGGAATGACATGAGTAAATTACTTAAATTTTGGGGGTGATTTATTACTGGGCAATTGCTTTTAGAAGCACTAATTATATACAAAACCAATCAAATTCATATAGCATGAACACAGCTTGTAATGTTATTTTTTAAGCATACTGTATGCCCAAGTTTTCCAACAGGGCTAAAAGCACACCTTAAGAAAAATGTGCTTTTCACTGCTCTCAAAGTGTATGATTGCAGAAAAAAATATAAATGTTTGTATTGAACATTGATGAAGCAACAGATTTTGTGTGAAAATAAATCATAAAAGTGGTTCATTTTGTTTAAAATTCTTATAAATGTGGCGAGGGGGGCCTTTTACCCCACATATGGGGCAAAAGGCACACATTATTTTAGATAAAGTATTTGTATCATTACTATGTTTTTAATAATGTTTAGATTAATGTTTGTTCAAAAGAATCACTTTAGCAAAGTTTGTACTATTTTCTGTTTATATTGATAAATAAAAGAATTCATTTTTGTTCAATAAATATACTGTCATTAAAATATATTTTAAAAATGAAAGATTCTGAAAGCACTGAAGGAGATCCCATAATATTTAATATAGATTTACAGTAGTAGCAATAAATTATATTTTGCTATATGATATGATTAATATAATAAATGTTTCATTATAAATATAGGTATTATCTCTAAGGTGGATACCCAATTTTTATATGGGGTATTTACCATCTGAGTCTAACCATGTCATGGCAAAAAATGGAACAGTCAGCCGGCTGTTTATTATTATGTTAATTATCGTGCCTTTTGCCCCAACAGCAGGTGCGCTTTTTACCCAAAATACCCTACTGTAACATATTCTTCCATTATTGAAAAACTGTAGCTTGAATTACTTCAAACAAAACTGAAAATCATTAAGACCTTTGTCTGAAAATACGAACATTAATTTAATTGATTCTCATTTGCTACTTCAGAATCAACGTTGCGCTGATGCCCGCGATCGCGTCAAGGATCAGACAAATTTGCACATGCATACTGAAAAGCGGATGTTTAGGAAAGTGCTGCGGGAAGTTTTTGTGCCATCTAGTGGTTTAAAGGAAAATAAAATCAAAGGCACATTTTGCCCCACGGCGCCTTTAGCCCCGTTGTACCCACTGTATGATGGAGAGAGTGCTGTATTACTGTTAAGACTAAACATGTTGAGCTATATAACAATGATTGGTTTTCTGTCTATAAATGTATCCAAGCAGTTGTTCCCTTGTCTAATAATACATATAATATATTGAAGCATCTTTGGTGTTTTCATGGTTTCTACAAAATAAAACCAGAAACTGAGGGTAACGCGTGTATGATGTCATTGATAGGCGACACATGGACATGGTCCGTGTCCTGGTTAAAATGGCTTATTTCCCTGGATTTAAACATTCTTGGAAACATCTGGGATAATATAAATACACAAGTCATCAAAATATATAACACTGTTCTAGTGATTTTTGGATATTTTTATCCAAAAATCTTACATATTGTGCCTTTAAGCTCTATTGAAAATGTCTGTGACTATTATTGATTACTATGTTTAGCACAGAAAATAATTCACCACTCAACAATGCATTTACAATGGAAATCTATGGGGCAAGATACTGCACTAAATACATGTTAAATTACACTATTTACAAAGCAAAGCCAGACTTAGACATGATATGTGTAAGGAAATGAGAAAGGGAATAAAGTAGTCCCTCCATTAAAATGACATTTCAGACAACTTTACACCTCAAAAAGGCATTTTAAACCTTTCCATTTTAAAATTTCACAATTTCTAATGCAATTTTTTATTTTTTTAAGATTTTAAGTTATGTTCTTGGCACATTAATCAAAGGTACTTTAATTAAGAGGCAGCATCAGTAATCACCTCTAAGAAAGAAACCATATTCATCGTGTATTGTTATCTTTCATTTAAGATGGGAGAGAAAAAAATGTAATTCACAGTTACAACTCCAATTATCCTCTTGTGATAGGCGCTGTGCTGATGACCTCATGATTGACAAAATTATCACATAATAAAGCACATTCATTTTACCGCGTAGAGTGTTTAACACGCCACGTCCCGATAAGCTTAAACCACCGGCAACCAGTCATACAACCTCCAAACGCCTCCGCAAAATACCCTTGACTTCATTTAACATGGACCATGTGCTGATTGTTATCGCAGGAGTCAGAGGAGAGGATGATATTCAGGAACCGGGAGGAAAGACATGGACGAGTTTGAGGCCCGGCCATCGTTTGTTCAGCCAGCAGGAGAGAGATTTCTCTTTTGCGTCAGATGGAGAGAGTTTGGACAAACAGCGGGACCGACGGCCCCAATCACAGTTTATCCTGCTTCACATTAAGCTGACTTGTCAACATGTGGTTTGGAGAAGAATGGCATTGACTGAGTCCCCATCTCTGAGAGGGAAGCCCACCGCTGGCTTCTAGAATAATCCACTGACGCTCAGTGAGCAAATCATCAGCTGTTGAAAGCTCACGTCAGCTCAGCCACTAGTATTGTCTGCAGGAAATGGATTTATGGGGTGGGTTTGTTGTCACTTGTGTCTTATGAGACAAAGCAGAAGGGATGAAAAACGTTGCAAGAAGCAACAGCAAAATCTTACACTGTGTTTTATTTCAATTTCTACAATTTAAAGTTGCACTCAGTCATTCTTTAAATTGTTGTGTTAACAGATAAGTCTGGCTGTTAGTCTGTCCGTCCATCTGTCTGTCTGTCCATCTGTCTGTTGTTCTATCTATCTATCTATCTGTCTGTCTGTCTGTCCATTCTTCTGTCATTCTGTCCGTCCTTCTGTCTGTCTGCCTGTCCATCTGTTCGTCTATCAATCTATGTATCTATGTATCTATCTATCTATCTATCTATCTATCTATCTATCTATCTATCTATCTATCTATCTGTCTGTCTGTCTGTCTGTCTGCCTGTCCATCTGTCTATCTATCTGTCTGTCTGTCTGTATGTCCATCTGTCTTTCTGCCTGTCCATCTATCTATCTATCTATCTATCTATCTATCTATCTATCTATCTATCTATCTATCTATTTATCTGTCTGTCTGTCCATCTGCCTGTTGTTCTATCTATCTATCTATCTATCTATCTGTCTGTCTGTCTGTCTGTCTGTCCATTCTTCTGTCAGTCTGTCCGTCCTTCTGTCTGTCTGCCTGTCCATCTGTTCGTCTATCAATCTATGTATCTATCTATCTATCGATCGATCTATCTTCTGTCTATCGTATATCTCTCTATTGTCTATCTATCTATCTATCTATCTATCTGTCTGTCTGTCTGTCTGTCTGTCTGTCTGTATGTATGTCTGTCTGCCTGTCCATCTGTCTATCTATCTATCTGTCTGTCTGTCTGTCTGTCTGTCTGTATGTCCATCTGTCTTTCTGCCTGTCCATCTGTCTGCCTGTCCATCTGTCTGTCTATCTATCTATCTATCTATCTATCTATCTATCTATCTATCTATCTATCTATCTATCTATCTATCTATCTATTTATCTGTCTGTCTGTCCGTCTGTCCATCCGTTCTTCTGTCTGTCTGCCTGTCCATCTGTCTATCTATCTATCTATCTATCTATCTATCTGTCTGTCTGTCTATTTATCTGTCTGTCTGTCCGTCTGTCCATCCGTTCTTCTGTCTGTCTGCCTGTCCATCTGTCTGTCTGTCTGTCTATCTATCTATCTGTCTATCTGTCTGTCTGTCTGTCTATTTATCTATCTGTCTGTCTGTCTGCCTGTCCATCTGTCTCTATCTATCTATCTGTCTGTCTGTCTGTCTGTATGTCCATCTGTCTTTCTGTCTGTCTGCCTGTCCATCTGTCTATCTATCTATCTATCTATCTATCTGTCTGTCCTTCTGTCCATCCGTTCTTCTGTCTGTCTGCCTGTTCATCTGTCCATCTATCTATCTATCTATCTATCTATCTATCTATCTATCTATCTATCTATCTATCTATCTATCTATCTATCTATCTATTTATCTGTCTGTCTGTCCGTCTGTCCATCCGTTCTTCTGTCTGTCTGCCTGTCCATCTGTCTATCTATCTATCTATCTATCTATCTATCTATCTGTCTGTCTGTCTGTCTGTCTGTCTATCTATCTATCTATCTATCTGTCTGTCTGTCTGTCTATTTATCTATCTGTCTGTCTGTCTGCCTGTCCATCTGTCTCTATCTATCTATCTGTCTGTCTGTCTGTCTGTCTGTATGTCCATCTGTCTTTCTGTCTGTCTGCCTGTCCATCTGTCTATCTATCTATCTGTCTGTCCTTCTGTCCATCCGTTCTTCTGTCTGTCTGCCTGTTCATCTGTCCATCTATCTATCTATCTATCTATCTATCTATCTATCTATCTATCTATCTATCTATCTATCTATCTATCTGTCCATCTGTCTATCTATCTATCTATCTATCTATCTATCTATCTATCTATCTATCTATCTATCTATCTATCTGTCTGTCTGTCTGTCTGTCTGTCTGTCTATCTATCTATCTGTCTGTCTGCCTGTCCATCTGTCTCTATCTATCTGTCTATCTGTCTGTCTGTCTGTATGTCCATCTGTCTTTCTGTCTGTCTGCCTGTCCATCTGTCTATCTATCTATCTATCTATCTGTCTGTCTGTCTGTCCTTCTGTCCATCCGTTCTTTTGTCTGTCTGCCTGTTCATCTATCTATCTATCTATCTGTCTGTCTATCTATCTATCTATCTATCTATCTATCTATCTATCTATCTATCTATCTATCTATCTATCTATCTATCTATCTATCTATCTATCTGTCTGTCTGTCTGTCTGTCAGTCTATCTAGTTTTGTATGCACTCATCATTTAGAGGCAGGATTGTCTAAAATAGATGATTTCAGTTGCACTTTATTTTACAGTATGTGCACTTATGTGTACTTACAGTGTACTTACCTAAGAAAGTACTTGGTAATATAAGGTTTTTTAGGATTAGTACCTGCAATTACTATAATAAGTACATAGTATACATAGGGAACAGGACTGTAAAATAAAGTGCTACCATGATTTTAATAATAATAGACCAGTGTGAAAAACTAAAACTATGGCATGTCAATCACAGACAAAAAAAAAAAAAAAAAGTAGGATTGTGAGTAGATATTGTAAATGAAACATGACTGAGAGCTCTGAAAGTACAACTTCTGAACAACAAATTTTCCATGACTTTGTTACTTTACAATTTTGCGTTTTTCCATAATAAGTGTACTTCTTTTATAATCTTGCTTGTCTTTTAACAACACCCTGTGTTCCTGGCAGAGGAATATTATATCGATTGCCAAAGCCTTCCTCAAGAGAACGCGCACCACCCGCGTAGCACCATGATGTGGGAGGCTCACACTGCCCCGGATCTGTCTCATGTAGTTTAGCAGAGGACTGTAGACAAATAAATGCAATACAGACCACTGCAAATACCCAGGGAAGTAAACAGAAGACAGCGTTAATCTAATTGTATTAGGAGCTGCAGTGTCGGTTTAAAGCTTCCAGTGCAATCTATTTGATTCCATCACTGAGAACCAGCCCTGAAGAGAAGCCCCTCCGCTGTCTTGTTTGTTAAGGCTGTTTTATTAGAGAGCTTTTCCATTTACTGTCCCAGGTGAAGCACTGAGTGCATCTTTATTGCTATTTAATCATGTCCACTGATAATCTGAGGGAGTATTTTTCATTTCAAAGGAGACAGAGAATAAAACGTTCTCTCTTTAAAACTGTACACAACAGAGAGATTATGGGCACCTGCGGTGTGTGCGCCATGTTCATTCCCGCAGGCAAGAAAATCACAGATGAGATCTCTTTAATAGCTCAGAAGTTTCTGATAGACAGCAGTGAGATTAATTGAGAGCAATGGAGATGCTTCTCAGATGTTTCTCCTGAGGAAAAAAAAAGCCTAGAAACCTCTTATTAAAAAAGGCTGGCAGGGAAAGAGTTAAAGTACAGGTAAAGGTATATTTCAAGCAGTGGTCTAGTCTAGTTTTTCAGTATACTGTGATTTTTCCCTCCAGCCTCCCAAAAATTGCTGTATTGCTTGCTTAAAATGAACCCAAAATTTAAGATGATATAACATTTATTAATATTAAATATAATAATGAAACAATAAACATTTATTAAATTGTTTATTAATAAATGTTCACCTTTGATTATTATTGTTGCCTCTAGTAATTATGTGTCAGATTTCCAACCTATTTTGGGTTCATAACCCAGCATTGTTGTTGTTTTTAACCCAGCATTTTTCAGAGTATAACAATAATGGAAAGATGAGGCTTATCAGTATGTCACAATATCACCCTGTTTGGACTTTGTTTATTGTTTTGCACCGTTTCCTGCCATCATAGTTATGCATTTCAATTCACTAACTTGCTATTCGATTCAATATCAGCTATTTTGGATATACTGTATATCAGGTACAGTATGGCAAATTTTCTCAAGAAAAAAAATCTCTCAACTAATGCTGTAAAATATACATGGGAATCAGTTGGTACTACATTAATATTGAAGGCTGAAATGAACTGATTTGTATACAAACTTAAATTACACTTAAGGAAATTTTTATAATAATAAAGTTATAATAGGCCTACTAACTTAATTATTACCTCTCCAATTCGTTTTTTGAAATATAAACATTTAAATGGTGGCTGTCAATCTTACGGATTTCTTCAAACATGCATAATATAGGCTATTGAAGAAAATTAAAAATTATAATTAATATGTAATATGATGTATATATTTAGCTAAATGCTCCTCTCAAGAGTTCATTTTTCTAGCTGAAAGAGTTTATGGTCACTGAATATGTTTTTTCTGAGGTAAATGTGACATTACGTGACATTGTTTACAGGCTGTTATTAACGTCTTTCCGCGGCTGAATCACTGATTAAGCGATTATACAAGACATGATACGGATTTCGTTAAGTTGTACTGTATCTTTTATCATACCTTGAGATGTTCATGCATGTTTATTTCGCGCTGTAACTGGTATTAAAGCAGAGGAGAGGATCGGGTCACGTGCGCGTCAGGCTGCTGCTTGAACTGCTACAGCGATCTGTTACTACCAAGTGGCAACCTCCCCCAGTTTCTCCTGAAGCCAATATGGAAGTGACTTAAACTGCAATTCATCGACTGGCCGCTAGGGACAGGCTCCAAAAGACAGCAGAATCTCATTGAGCCCCATCTTAAAACGGCCAAATTTACAGCAGAAAAAAAAACATGTTTACAGCTTGGTACAAATTGTGGTTTTGGTCTATACTGCTAATTTTGCCCTTCATGACAACTCCGAGGGTGGTGATTTTTTTTTTATAACTCATCCGTTTAAATTATATTAAGCCTTAAAGTTCTACTTAAGGGCGTGGTCACTTGAGTGACAGGTAGATTGCCGCTGCTGTCTGTGAGCCGTCACTTTACTTCAGCTAATTCCAGCCGCTGAATTTGACATCTCAGCCGTATTTGTGCTTTTTTTTCTGGATTATTTTGTACAGTTATAAAATAATATGACTTGAGACTCGAGACAGATGTGCGTCTGTGTAGATGTGCAGGCATGCGGAAGATAAACAGAACAGGCGTTGTTGGATCGTGGTATTGGCTAAAAGTTTTGTTTGTGAGATTTACTTCAATGACAATGTCAGGAGGATATAAAACAACGACAGCACTGCTTGGATATTATAACTAAAACTGCTGCATTTTGAAAAATTTGCTCATTTGTTTGTGAGATACGATAATTTACAACATAAACGCTGCTCAGGTTTTTTTTACAGTCTATGGTCACTACAAATTAAAGAGCGCCAAAACGGTATTTGTGTTTTTGTTGTTGTTGTTGTTTTTATTCCAAAGTAAAATGGGAAAAATATGAAACTTTGTCAAAAGCAACAAACCACAAATCATATTGTGATTTATTGGATGGTTACATATCCCCGCGCTTTTTTAAGTGGGTATATGGAAATCCTTGACCTTTCCTAGTGGGTAGGCTATACGCCATTTACCTGCGTATCACGTAGTATAAAAATGAATAGCTAAATAGGAGCATACTAGAATACTTAAAGTGCAAAAATAATATATAAATAGTAAACTATAAATATTATGTTAAGTTCACTTAAAGAAAACTTAGTATTCTTAGTATACTTTCAGTATAAAACTAACTTAGTATACTTGCAGTATAAAACTAGGCTACTAAACTAGTAGTTTTCTGAGAATACTTTAAAGTGTACTTCCATGAACTAAAAATGTTTAAAAAAGTATAAACTATACAGTATATAAGTTCACTATTATAATTGCAGTACAAACGACAAACATTGTGTATTCAGAGTTTACTACTGTTACATTAAGAATATACCTAAAAGTATACTTTTAAACACTAATCTAAAAATCTAAAAAACGTAATCCAATTTAGTCCCAAATACTACTGAATAAAGTACACTTACAAGTATTCTACTAGTACATTGATCTTACTATACTTAAAAATATACTTGAACTTTACCTAAGTATACTTAATAAAATGATAATCGTTTCACTTGACATTCTGTACTAATGCTTCACATGTAAATATGCTCACTGACAATTACAAATCTAGATATCTGACGGTTTAGTTTCAAGGACTTCCTACTGATTTCAAAGGTTGGCGTATTTCCACACTGAGATCATTAATAAGCTGAAAATGTTTGATAAAAAATGCCATAAAGCTATACTCATAAAGCGTGAACAGATAGCCGTCTTTGGTTTATCAAAGGACAAGTGAACTACAGTAGAAGATTCATGAGTGTTGATGTGGACGCAGCTCAATATTTGCATTTTGGAATATTTTATTGGTTAACACTCAATCACTTTCACAACAATGACAGTTCAAGAACAGAAGAGTCAATAAGGAGCAACTTACAAACAACACGCGCCCACCGCCGCACAATTAAACCAGTGGAGAAAATTTTGCCTTTCTCTGAGTCTTAATTTAATTTCTTCATCTGTACTTGCATCTGCTCTTGTGTAAAGTGCTTAATTTTCTTCTGACGAACATGAAATTGAATAGAAGACACTCAAAACTCAGTCAACATCATTTTGTTTGCATCATTCAAGTTATTTTCCATGAGCAAACTTTTCTCCATTTGTTTGTAAACCAAACCATCTTTCTCCCCAATTCTGCAAGATACATGCTCACTGTAAAATGTTTATTGTCAAATTAACAGTAACTTACTGGCAACAATTATCCAGTAGTTGCTGTATTTCATACCACAGTAAAATTACCGTAAAAATAACTACAGTAGTTTTAATCATACTGTAAAATAAAGTACAGCATTAAGTATAATGTTGTACTTTATTTTACAGTACGTTTAAAACTACTATGCTTCACATCAACAGCTTTATTTAGGTTTCATCTTTTACATTTCATAGCTGAACTTCAATACAGATTTACCAGCATATTAATTTCATCAATTAACAAAATACAATTAAAGCCATATCACTAAAATCACAGTAACACATTGTGCCAGTGGAAAATAAATGTTGGAAATATAAAAATAAAAGTTTGAAGAATTAAAGTACTTAATTAGTAGCAGTATACAACAATAACCAGCTAATACATATCATCTTAAATCTTAAAACAACATGCTATAAAGAAAAGGGTCTTCTTTATTGTGACGACTCTTCCCGCCTGTCTCAAGATGGTTCAGCCCGTCTGCCAGTGTCCCTGCAGGAAGAAAATGCTGTCAGCACGGCTTAACTGGGAAATGAGCGCCAGCACCAAACGTATTTATACCTTGAAGTTGCAAACAACATTGGTACAACACAAAAAAGGCGATTACATTTTCTTTTCATTTGCTTTTCGTTTTCGTCTTCACAGCGACTCTTCCCGCTGGTCTCTGTCAGCGCCGGCGCCACTGCGGGAGGAAAGAGCTAGTGCGGCTTAACAGGGAAAAGAGCACCCGCTTCGATGTTCTTACGAACATTAATAAACTCAAACGTATTTATACCATGCAAACAATATTGGTACAAAACACAAAACTCTTCCCGCCTGTCTTGCGATGGTCTAGCCGGTCTACCAGTGCCGCTGCGGGAGGAAAATTGTAGTTAGTGCGGCTTAAATGGGAAATGCTCACCCGCTCCGATGTTCATACATGTAATTATTAAACTCAAACGTATTTATACTTTGCAAATAACATTTGTATAAAGCAAATAAGGCAATTACATGTGTTTTAAAGTATAGCCACCCACCAATTTCACATACTCCGTTCTAGGACTTTCATCTTCACCACGCTGCAGGAGGAAAAGGCCAGAAAATACTATGGTAGTCAATGGGGGGCGAGATCTGCTTGGTTACAAACATTCTTCCAAATATCTTCCTTTGTGTACAGAAGAACTAAGAAATGTATACAGATTTGGAAATGATCACAAAATTTTAATTTTTGAGTGAACTATCCCTTTAATTAGTTCAACTACTGGTCAAAACACCTACAAATATGCAAACAACAAGTCAAATCCTTTTCTTTTATTGTAAACATACCCTAAGTTATATGTGACATTTAAAAAATGTATTAATGTTGTTGCATTAAATACAAAATATCAAATAAAATGTCTGTATCTGCTCCAAATCTGCCTTTTTTTTGTTTTTTTTTTAAATAATTAAATCAACTTTTATGAGCCATTTTTGCTCAACAGTTCTTTTTACTGGATGTAAGAAGTCAATACGAAAAATTACTTTGAAAACTGCATTTGCTATTTTTTTCAAATTCCTATGCATGTACAGCTTATTATTTAATTGTTTAGCTTTTAATTTTCCCAATAATGCCTCTTGATTTCTATAACTTATAACTGAAGTTAACTGAGTAAGATTGACCTTATTGCATCATGTGTCAGCTGTGAATCTTCTGGTCCTCATCATTCGGCTCATAAAGGGTTAACTGCTGCGGTAAACCGCTGCGCGCTCCCGTGCTAGCGTCCCATTGGCTGCGCGGCGGCGGCGCGCGCCGTTAATCAGCTGCACGAGCGGCTGAGTTCATCTTCTCGCACGCGCTATAGGGATGGCATTGCCACACACAGCAGGGCAACACAACACAACACATCAGGAGCATGCACACAGCAAACATCCCATCAGCTTTAGACATTGATCCTGGCAGCAACACTGACAGCACCTGACCTCTGCAGCATCAGCACCAGAAGAAGAAGCTGATCACTCCTTCTCTCTGAAACTGAAAGCAGTAGCACATCATCATCACAACAGTAGGAGGCGAGCAGATCACATCATGCACTGGACTTTCCTTGCGTACATACTTAGATCTGTTTCCTAAACCACACTGGGAATGGACAGCTATCTCTGATCTTAATCAGTAGAGCTTTTTAAGGACACACCGGACTGATAAAAAGTTCTGTGCTCGTTTATTTATACGCACACATTCCTTTACACTAGAAGGAAAGTGTTGCACGTGCGTTTTCATTTCTGTTATGGATATTTAACGCCTGTAGCTGTACATTTAACTACTAAAACTAAAAGGTATATAAGTTGAAATAATATCAGGATACTTTGATTTAAGACTTTAGGAGTTAGTGTGTCACTTTATGGTAAGTTTCCTAAACTGACAACGGACCCTAATTATTTGTCAAACTGGTTATGGCTCACAAACAGTCATAAAGAACATTGGAGGAGATGGTTAAATAATGAGGTTTTAAGGAAGCTCACCTTTAAAACGTATGCTTGGAGCGCTTAAAACTTTTACGCGTAAAGGCGCACGGGACGCGCAAAGAGGCGGCAGTCTACGAACACCATCATCATCACCAACCCTGTAAAAGCAGCGGTTCTCTTCTCTGAAAGCAGAAAACAAGACGTAGAATGGCTGATGAGCTTGTTTCCATCACTAATGGGATTGTGCTGCTGTGATTTGTCGGACCGGAGGGAAGGTTGATCCACACACACTCGGTTAGTGCAGCATCGCGGTGCGCGCTCGGGGATGATCAGGATCTTCCCGGATTTCAGTGTTCAGGTGACGGCGGCGGCGGCTGCAGGTGCGGGAGCCGGTGGAGGGATGCCGGCTGCGTCCAGAGTCCCGGGAGCTACCAACGGGAATCCGCAAAACGTCCAAGGCTTGACGTCTTACCAACAAAGGTATGCTGGCTAACCGCAAAACATGTTTTTTTCTTCTTCTTTTTCTTTACATTTAGGTGACATTCATACTGTTCATGTCATATTTGTTGCGTCCATTCACCGTTTATATATAAAGCAATACCGGATTTCCCTGGAGGTTGCTCTAGGTATAAACTTAGATTTCTAACATCTGAATTTCACTGAGATTCAGGCTTTGCTTCATTTATTAGACACAAAACACACAATATAAAGACTGTAAAGTTTTACTATGTGTAAAATTCCAAAACAGACACACACAGATGTAAAGAAACATCATGATTTTTAATCAGTTTAAATAAGACGTTTAATGTTTATCATACACATTTATCATGCAAATAAACATTTTCTATCATATTAAATATTCAAGGTAACTTTGATCATTACAAAAGTAGCATTGTGAACTATTTCAATGCACAAAAAACTCACAAATTATCTCAAATTATTCATTTACAGTGATACATCTATAATTATTATATCCATCTGAGCACAATAGCTTTAAATAGATTACAAAAGAGCTCCAATATATTTTCACTAATATATCAGTTGCAAAACTTTACTCACCAAAGCCAAGAAAACACCACTAAACCACATAGTGTGTGGTTTTGATTTATACAACTATAAATGATGTCAGTTTGAACAGGCTTAATATGGTTTTTGCAATTTTTTTTCACATAAATATATCCAATAATTTTCATAATCTACTAAAGTCAGGTTGTAGACTGTCGTTAATGGATGTGAATGTTCTTATTGTTAGTATATCCGCAGAATCAACTGATCATGTGCACACATGCTTACATACACTGTCATGTTCAATTAAACAGTCTATTTAAAGCACAACACAATGAACAGAACATTAAATGGGGAGGCTGTCAGCTCATGACCTTGACAGGTCACAGGTTCTTATGCACATCAGGAAACAGGCCTTTATTTATGTCAAGATGGATTAACTTAGAAAAATAAAATCATATAGGCCCAGTGAATGTGCATTAGTGCAAAAACAGGCTACTTTAATCATGAACATTTGTATCTGACGCAGGTATCTGTAGATCTAACATGGACATGGCGTAGATCTCTCTTTAATATCTTTAATTAAAAATTAAAAATTATTTTTTCACTCTTTTCACGACCTGTTTCAAAATTATTTAGTCTCAGATTCATTTAAACCTCAACTTGGCATTTGAGTTGATTTTGACAGCTGTCAATCATATCATTCCACATGTTTATAGAAAATTGAGTGCAAACATCAGCATGAAAGGGTTTCATGAAGCGATATAGACGATGATTCCGCTAATCTTTTCGTTAATGCATCTGAAACAACCTGTATATTCCCAATAATCTCAAACTATTTCCAACTACAACTGAGTGGCGTTGTTGCGCCGGCAGGAGAGGGAGATGAGAGGGAGAGAGAAGCAGGAAAAAGCAGGAAAATGCGGACAAACATACAGGGAAGAAGCGGCTGTGTTCGAGGGGCACATCGTGATGTAAATGCCCGTCTCGTGCACTGAATCCTGCTCTCGTTTACCCCGCGAGGACAGCCGCCGGATCGCACGAGCGTCCCCGGGTTTCCTCTCACTTTATTGGCATGCCTTTGGATCTCAGCGTCGGCTGGTCTCGCTCCCGTCTGAACGCGTCTTAACGCACGGAGACACGGGCACGAGCGCTCCGGTACCACCGATGGCGTTGCTTAAATGCTCCCGGTTCCGCTGTCATCTGCTCGTCGCGTGAAATCTGGAGGAAAAAAGTGTAATTAATAATTGCAGGAAGATGGCGCCCACCAAGCCCAGCATTCAGCAAGACCCTTCCAGAAGAGAACGGTAAACGCTCGGTTTGTTGTGTGTCTGTGGAAACGCGTGCGCTGACGGGCATTTTGGACTGAGATGGGAAACTTTGCCCTTTCCGCAGGAGTGTGTGTGTGAGGGGTTGGGTAACAGGTATACACGCTGACAGAAGCAGCGTGTGTGTGTGTGTGTGTGCGTGTGTGTGTTTTCGCCGTGTGTGTTTGAGTGAATGTGTTTTGGTGGACAGAGGACATGACCGTTGAATGTGTTCAGCGTGTGTCGCGCTGCTGGCAGGTTTCGCGGGAAATTTGTGAATATTCGAACGCGACCATGTTGCACCGTTGTATCCGCTCTGTTTGTTTTCTCGGTATTAGGCCAATCTGAGTAAAATACACTGTGTACTGCTGTGAAATAGTGTGCATCAGGCGGCTGTTTGAGGAAGTTTCGATTTAGATGGATGTGGATTTGAGTCCTCTATTAGATCAGAAACTCTTGGTGGGGATTGAAATATGAGCACTGAATCTGCACTTTGAAAATGACAGTCTAAGTTAATCACAAGACTAGTTAAGGGTATGTTAAATGATGTTAGAATTAAGGAGCTGAAATGCTTTTCATCGGATTAGTGTTTTACACTTATACTTACATGACAGGTGCATGATTTCTATCACAATTAGTTTGATGTATAGATTTGACACTGTGATAGCCTGTATGAATATATAGCAGGGTGCATGTTAAAGACTGATGTTTTATTGCTTTGTTTATTGAATAGTTGAGATGTCTTTGTGTCTTTTACGCTTAATGACATATGGTGCACTAAATTCATTTGTCAGATCTATAGGTCTGAAATTGTGACTATTTTGATAAAGCGCATGTTTGAGGAAGTAATGCATGATATTAAAAAAGCTTTATAATGAAAGAAATATGCCACTTAAATCCATCTGTAGTTGCTGTCATAATTTATAGATCTGAAATTGTGATATAATACTATTGTGTACATGATTAAATGTTGATACTTATTTGCAATTTTGTTGCTTATATGACAGGTGGTGTACTGAATTCTGCAATTATGAAATTATTTGATCTATAGATATGAAATTGTGGCTATTTTGATATGTGCTTAAAGCATCAAGTGGCGGTTTGAGGACTTTAAAATGTATTCAATCAGAAACTAGATGAATTGAGTGTGCATATTTATGTCATCATCTGCAGTATTGAAAATAATGTAAGAATCGGTCACTCTACAAATCTGAAATTTTAATATGACTACATTTTATATAGACTTGTCAGACGGGTGTTTAAAGGCTGTTGTTTTATTGCAATTTTCTTTGAGTATTGCATATGCATCAGTTTTATACTATTAGATGACAGGTGTTGCACTAAATAAATCTGCAGTTATGAAATTGCTTTCACGATAAGCTGCTCTCAGGATCTTTTTCTTTATTATCAAAACTTCTTTTGTGATTAGATGACAAGTAGCTGTCAGATTTTGTATTGTTATGCTATAGAATATCGCTAGTTCTTCCTCATATGAGCAATAGGTATTTTAGGTATATTTTCGCTTTTTAGCTCTTAGGAGTATTAAATTAGGCATCACTGATCCACGCTGTACTGCGTGTGACTGCGTGCAGCATACAGCTTGTTGAACTAATGTTAAATTGTATGCAATAATTCACCTGCACTGTGTGTACAAAATATCAGCCGTAGAGCCAGTGACATTTTACAATGTAAACACGGCCCGTTTCATATACTGTAGTGTGCAACTCCACAAGATTGTGTGCCTGACCGGACTACGAATGGTTATCATTAGCAAGCTTGACAAAACTCTCATCGAGCACGGTTATTTTATAATTCCCACTCGGAATGCGCAGATTACACTAATGCACCTACGTCTAAATAGGCCACGACATTAGAATTATATTCCACCCCCTGCCAGTCATAACAGCAGGAGATGTTTATGCTAAGTCAGTCTGCAGTAATCTTTCTGGCGGGAGCGTATTTGTGTGCCATTCCGAGCATATCACAGAGATAGGAATCTTGAAGATGGAATTAATTTTGAGGGAGGTGAAACTTCATAGCCAGTGCATGAGTGCTTCCTTTATCACCTGTTTCCAACCGGCATTCTGAAGGGCTAAATTGCACTCTGTGAGTCGTTATGTAGCTCCACTTGAGAGTTGAACCGAATAACAGTGGGGCTGAAATTCTCAGGGAAGGTTTGGGAGTTTATTTTTTAATGCAATGCTGTTTACTAGCGCCAGTTTTATGCTGTAGTAAGTGTTGGGAAGGGAGGGATTGTGCTCTTGGGCGAAGCAACTCTGAAGGAGTTGGACGAGAATTCACAGAGAGAGAGAGAGATTGGTTGGCGTGAATTTATATACAACACTAAACACAAAGTTGGCTTTGTGTTGAAGAAAGCAATGCCTCCCTCCCTCACTGTGAGCAAACAAAAGTGCTAAATTGTTCCATTTCCTCTCCTACGGTGCAGCAGTGGATCCATAGATTGAGACCGGAGCTGTGGCACTGTGAAATGCTTGGGGTTTATTTGGTGTTGTATTATAAAGTATGGTTTCTCTAATGGGTTCTGTATCAACAGGTCCATTAACAAGATGCTGTATGAGATGCATATTGCTTCCATTTTATGTTAAAAATGGGAAAGTGTATATCTTTAGTTTTTTCACTTTTGATTATTTAAAATGGTCCTACGGTAATTTCTAAATTATTATGAGCTCATAAAAGGTACATGCATAATGATTATGAGAACATTAGCAAAATGCTGTTTTAAATTGCAGTGTACCATGTCGCATCGCAGAACGTGTCAACTTCTTGAAAGTATTTCATGTCAACTAAGCATGTAAATGATTTTTCTTTTTGAAAAATCGGCTTGTTTGTTATTGAAATCACATTCCGACATGTAGCTGTTCATTATAATAATCCTTTGATGTGAAATTATGAATAGCAGCATCTCACTAAACGTTTAGGAGTGTCAGTGCGCTGTTTTTGTGATAATTTTTTTATTTCAAAATCACCAAGTGTAAGATTATGTTTATGGACGAAACAAAGCGGTGATATTCTCCGAATGCTGGAGAGGCAGACAGCCCAAGCTGAGCTATACCATCACACAAAAGGATGCACCAATTCCACCCGTTGATTCGCCAGTGTCGAACACGGCATGGAATGGAGGCAAATAAGCAATTCTGATGTGTATTTATCACAATTAAGAGGGATTTCCAGCCCCCATCTGTGGCTGGTGCTCGGCGTGTTTTGCGGTGATTACCGCGGCTCTCTCCAGCCGCCACTCGTCTCTGTTATTGTGAAGGTCAGAGCAGAGACACAGACATAAAGAAGATGCATCCCACAAAGGTAATCGTGCAGTCTCTCGATGCATTACTGCATGGCTCATGGCGTGAGAGCCTTTGTGATGTATACATCTCTACATCTGAGATGAGGTTTTTGAATGTGCCCATATCCTTTATGGATGTATCAATGAATCGGTTGATGGATCTGTCATGTTGCACAGAAACACTAGTTTCACACTAGTTTTTTTTTTTTTTTTATATGTATGTGTATATGTTTCTGTTTAAGATTATAATTTATTTTGATTGTTTATTCAAATTATTCTGTAAATATGGTTATCTTTTTTATTATTTGCAAAAGCATGCTCTTTAAAAAGTCTGCTATAGAAATTTTTATATAGGAGACAAGGTTACACTTTTTGTCTAGGAAAATTAATCTTTTGTGTCAATGTGCCCCAAAAGTTGCACTTTATGGGGTAAGTTGTTACATTTCAACCTGCAATTAAATGACCAATTACAGGCTTTTCAGCAAAATTCTAACAGTACATAATTATGACAACTTGCCATGAATTGATGTATGTCAGTTTGGTTATATGTTCACTTGTTTTCTTAAAAGGTTAGTTCACCCAAAAATGAAAATTCTGTCATTAATTACTCACCCTCATGTCATTCCAAACCCATAAGACTTCTGTTCATCTTCAGAACACAAATTAAGATATTTTTGATGGAATCTAAGAGCTTTCTGTCCCTCCATTGACAGCCTATGCAACTACCACTTTCAAGCCCCAGAAAGGCAGTAAAGCGACGTGAGAAAAAAAACATAATATTAATCTCAAACGCACGTTCATGTAAAAGCGTCCGCTCTCGTGTCAACACAACACGCATGCGTCGTGGTGCTCTCATGAACACATGTGCGAGTCTGCTTTCACTTCAGCTCAACACGTGTCATGGTTATCTAGTGAACGCGCGCGAGTCTGCTCTCGTTTGAACGCAGACGTCTATCAGCCTGCTTTTAAACACTCCCGTGTGTATCTGTGTAAGCGCTCAGTGAAGAGTGTCAATGATGTCTATTTACAACATGTTTTTGAAGTGTTGATTATTGTAGCTAATCACAGACATATCTGTTGAGCACGTGAACACAATAGCCAATCGGGTGTTTACGAATCCACTTAACAGTGCTGGTATCGTCACATTTTTAAAATTTCAGTACAGACCTGGTACCAAAGTTGGTACTTTTAACAACACTACGCGTGAGTCTGCACATTTAAATACAACACGTATGCGTCATGGTGCTCTAATTAATGTACGTTGGAGATTAATATTTTGTAAATAAAATGGTAAATTATGTTTTTTTTGTGCAAACAAAGCATTTGCTTTGCCTTATAAAATTGAGGTTAAACCACTGGAGTCACATGGATTACGTTAATGATGTCTTTACTATCTTTCTGGGGCTTGAAAGTGGTTGTTGCATAGGCTGTCAATGGAAGGACAGAAAGCTCTTAGATTTCATTAAAAAGATCTTCATTTGTGTTCCGAAGATGAACAAAAGTCTTACGGGTTTGGAACGACATGAGGGTGAGTAATTAATGACAGCATTTTCATTTTTTGGGTGAACTAATCCTTTAACAGTAAAAATATGATTATATTGGATATTTTAGTGTGGATGACAGAAATTCACTAAATTATTCCAATTTAAGACCTTTTAAAACCGTTTAAAACCAGGATACTGAATCACTGTAACTAGACATATGTGAAAACTAGCCCGGTTACTCTGTGCTGATTGCTGACTTCTCTACACATTAATACAGATATAGAAGGCCTTTATATATCAAAGGACTGTAGGCAGTACATACGCCCTTTTTTATGCCAGAGAGAAGAGATCAGAGATGATCGTGCTCTAGGCAGCGAAAGTGTTGCTACTGAATGTCACAGGTTTTGTTATGGTTTGCGGCTGCGGTAAAACCCTTGCTCCCCTTCTACGCATTTAATGTCCACAGTGGTTTTAAGACCTTCATTTAGTATCTGGCTCTAAAGACAGATGTTCTGCCCGCTGACTCCCATCTGCTTCTTTGGTTTGGCAGTGCCGCGATCATCTAATGCTAGCAGCAAGTGTTGCCCTTTACTCGCCCCCTCTAGTGTTCCAGCAGCACTTCTGAGCCCGAACAAACTCTACAGCGCTTCCAGAATACATGTGTAATCCTCCTATATGTGCATTGGCAAAGAAAATGGATTTAAGTACATTGCGTACATGGATTTGGGTTTGGCTTTGCACATATTTGCTCACATTGACTTTATCATTTTGATTTGAAGATGTTGCCACTTTTCTCCACAATGAAAACTTGTTACATTTGGATTGCTTTCCATCAGCTGTGGTGGTGAAGACATCTCCCATGATTCCACACTCATTTACAATGTCATCAAGCTACGCCTTTGTTATTGTTTTGAATAAGCAACCTCTGGTGGCGAAACTTACACACTGTGCCTTTAAATGGTTAGTTCATCCAAAAATGTATATTTTGCCATTAATTAATCACCCTCATGTCTTTCCACACCCGTAAGACCTTCGTTCATCTTTGGAACAAAAATTAAGATATTTTTTAATAAAATCCAATGGATCATTGAGGCCTCCATTGCCAGCAAGATAATTAACACTTTCAGATTCCCAGAAAGCTACTAAATACATATTTAAAACAGTTAATGTGACTACAGTTGTTCAACTTTAATGTTATGGAGCGTCGAGAATACTTTTTCTGTGCCAAAAAAACAAAGTAACGACTTTATTTAACAATATCTAGTGATGGCCGATTTCAAAACACTGCTTCATGAAGCTTCGAAGCTTTACGAATCTTTTATTTCGAATCAGTGGTTTAGAGCGTGTATCAAACTGCTAAAGTCCTGCCCCCCAGTGGTGAACCATTGAAAATGCAAAACACTTATGACGTAATGAAGCCTCTTTACTGAAATCACGTGACTTTGGCAGTTTGATACACGCTCCGAACCACTGATTCGAAACAAAAGATTCGTAAAGCTTCGAAGCTTCATTAAACAGTGTTTTGAAATCGCCCACTAGATATTGTTGAAAAAAAGTCATTATTTTGGCGCACAGAAAGTATTCTCGTCACTTCATAACATTAAGGTGTAGTCACATGAACTGTTTTAAATATGTTTTTAGTAGCTTTCTGGGCATAGTAGCTTTTAGTAGCTTTTCTGAAAGTGTCAATTATCTTGCTGGCAATAGAGGCCTCACTGAGCCATCGGATTTTATCAAAAATATCTTAATTTGTGTTCTGAAGTTGAACGAAGATCTTCTGGGTGTGGAACGACATGAGAGTGAGTAATTAATGACAGAAATTAAATTTTTGGGTGAACTAACCCTTTAAGATGTTACAAACATTAGCATTGTGGTTTTCTTTGAAGCTGCTTTGAAACAATGTGTACAGTGCAGTACAAATAAAACTGACTTGGCTAAAATATGATGGTTCCTTATTACCTGTGTGGAAATAATAGAAAATTATAATTATTTCCAGCTGAATATTCTGTAATACATCACATTACAGAAGTTAAATGTGTTTTGAATGCTATTTAATAGTAGTAATAACATTGTTTCTCATTTTTCCCTCTCATCCAGCAGTGATTTGATCATCCGCACCTGCACGGTCCTCGTAAGTGATCCAGATTTTTGTGTGCAAAATTACAATTGATTATTCCAGTTAGGCAGAAGAACCGCTAGAAAAAATAGCCCGCATAACTCAGCACGGACCGCCCCCGAACCTCACCGTGATTCCCGCTGTACACCCCAGATAAATAAATTTTGTGGCGCATATGCTCGGTAGCCCACCTGTCACTAAGTGAATGTCATAGCTGTGATTTGGCCGTAAATGGAGGTAAGCCCCCATCACCTCGTCTCACAAAGGAGCTACAGCACGCCGAGGTATTTTCTCTATAGCATTCCTTAAGCATGTCGTCACCTAAAGAAGCCCCCTTTGCGGGGATTTACTGACTGCTTTTGTGCCGCCGTTTTCCCAGGCTTATCACCGGGTACACTCATCTAAAGCAGCACCGCAGGACGCTGTGTCAGCCACTTCTGTGTCTCCTGCCACTTCCTGTGCATTGACGTACCAAAGGCCAACTTTTTGAATTGATAATATATCTGTCCGTGTGCCGTGTAATGGAGTAACAGTAGGTCTTTCTTCAGGGAAAGGCTAAAATTAGCTCACAGTCCTGACAAATGAAGCCCTTTCCAGCAGCAGACTGTGGGAAAAGGTCAAATTGCTTATTGATACTGTACAGCACAATAGCCATCAGCTAAAGTAAACACACACTAACTCTCAGTGCTTTCACGACTTTAAAGAAGTCTTAAAAGTAATTTTGGAGTATTTTTGAGTGGCATATGCGATATTTGTTTTATAGTATTTTAGAGGGTAACGAAATGATCAGATGGATGTTTCAGAGTCTAATTTCTGATTAGATGAGCTGCAGTTGAAAGCGTTGTTAAATGCAATAAATACAAGTTTGTGACTATGCATACTATGTTTTATTTGCTTGACAACTGTAAACAGCTTAGACTAATGTGGAATATTACTTTGTGGAAAAATACTTCTAATCTAATTTGAAATAAAAAAGTTATATTTTTATTTCATGTAAAGAAGTTCAAAAGCTAGATCTGTTTCGTTCTGTTGTTCTATCTATCGTTCTGTCTGTCAATCAATTGTTCTGTTGTTCTATCTATCGTTCTGTCTCAATCTCCATCATTCTGTCGTTCTATCTATGGTTCTGTCATTCTATCTATCGTTCTAACGTTCTGTCGTTCTATTCATCATTCTGTCGTTTTATCTATTGTTCTGTCTATCAATCTATCTATCGTTCTGTCATTCTGTCTATTAATATATCTATAGTACTGTCATTCTATTTATTGTTCTGTCTATCGTTCTGTCATTCTGTCTATCAATATATCTATAGTTCTGTCATTCTATTTATTGTTCTGTCTATCGTTCTGTCATTCTATTATCGTTCTGTCATTCTGTCTATCGTTCTGTTGTTCTAAATATCGTTCCAATGTCTGTCATTCTATTATCGTTCTGTCATTTTGTCTATAGTTCGAACGTTCTGTCGTTCTGTTCATCATTCTGTCCTGTCTATTGTTCTGTCGTTCTATGGTTCTGTCTATCTGTCGTTCTGTCTATCAATCTGTCTAGCGTTCTGTCATTCTATCTATTGTTCTGACGTTCTGTCGTTCTATTCATCATTCTGTCCTGTCTATCGTTCTGTCGTTCTATGGTTCTGTCTATTGTTCTGTCATTGTATCTATCGTTTTGTCGTTCTATCTATCGTTCTGTCGTTCTATTCATCATTCTGTCCTGTCTATCGTTCTGTCATTGTGTCTATCGTTCTGTCATTGTGTCTATCGTTCTGTCGTTCTAATTATCGTTCCAATGTCTGTCATTCTATTATCGTTCTGTCATTCTGTCTATCGTTCTAAAGTTCTGTCGTTCTATTCATCATTCTTTCTTGTCTATCGTTGTGTCGTTCTATGGTTCTGTCTATTGTTCTGTCATTGTATCTATCGTTCTGTCTATCAATCTGTCTAGCGTTCTGTCACTCTATCTATCATTCTGACGTTGTGTCGTTCTATTCATCATTCTGTCGTTCTATGGTTCTGTCTATTGTTCTGTCATTGTATCTATTGTTCTGTCGTTCTGTCTATTGTTCTGCCGTTCTATCTATTGTTCTAGCATTCTTTCATTCTTTTCGTTTTGTTGTTCTGTCTATCGTCCTGTCGTTCTTTCTATCATTCGGTCGTTATGTCTATCGTTCTATCTATTGTTCCATCTAACATTCTGTTGTTCTATTCATTGTTCTGTCATTTTCTGTCATTCTATCTTGCGTTCTGTCGTTTTATTAATCATTCTGTTGTTCTGTCTATCGTTCTGTCATTCTGTCTATCGTTCCATCTAACATTCTGTTGTTCTATTCATTGTTCTGTCATTCTATCTTGCATTCTGTCGTTTTATTAATCATTCTGTTGTTCTGTCTATCATTCTGTCATTCTATGGTTCTATCATTCTTTCGTTCAATCTATCTACTGTAGTAATCTAACTCTCAGGGCTTTTGTGACTTTAAAAAAGTCTTAAAATTAATTGTAAAATATTTTTGATTGACACATATTTACCGGTATTTTAGAGGGCAGCAAACTATCAGATGGATAGTTCAGAGTGTAATTTCTGATTGGATGAAGCTGCATGTGAAATGCATGTTTGTAACTGCACATACTACATTATAGTTGCTTTACAACTGAACACATTTATCATTCTGTCTACCTATCTATTATCCGTCTATCTATCTACACTGTATGGCATTAGTTTAGAATTAACTCTCAATTAGCATGAATCACTTGAAAACCCTGAGTATTTTGCGTCTGTTTTATTTAAGCAGCTGTATACCTATAAACAAGCATTTTCATTGCCTCTTAATGATTTACAAACTAAGCTCAGGGGTTCACATTTGAAAGATTGGTTTTGGCAAGAGCGATAGAAATTCAATTTTGCTCATGAACAAGCGAGCTGTGTTTACGACATAACTGCGTATGCCGACATCTCGAGAGCTCTCCTCTGCCTTTCAGACAGTACTCAGAGAGCAGAAACGTATAGGATAGCTTTCGATGGAACAGAAAACAACTTTCCAGAAAGTGTACTTGAAATAGTTGAGGTTTTGTGAGGTCACATCCATTTTTTTCCCCCTCTCTTCCCCATGTTATTTCATGGCTGCGCGGCTCTCTTCTTTCTAATTCTTTTCATCTCATTGTAGCCCTCTGTGTTTGAAAGTCTAGGTCAATAAGGATGGGCACATTGCGAATTTCATGATCTGTGTAGTGGAACAAATTGAAAGCAAAGCCTATATCAATCACGTTGAAGGCAGGGTTAATTGTTCCTGCTTCACAAGAGCTGTGGACAGATAAAGGCGTAATGAAACACTTATGCCTCTGATGTGGGCACTCCTCAGGATGAAATGATAGAAAACAAAACGAATGTTTACTCATATAGTAATTACTTTGGTGCAAAAGTCAAAGAATGAGGAGGCACTTTGATGTGCCTGTCCTTGAAAGGGCTTGATTTATTCCACCTGCATTCTGTGCCCTTCAACTTTCGTTATGTTATGGTTTTGCTGTTGGTAATCTCCAGTTCTTACCGGAAAGTCTGGATTTGAGCACCACTGCACAAAAAGCAGATGCATGCTGCATTGTGATGCAGACTTAAGTAAAAGATCTTTGCTTGCTTGGATCAGGGATTGCTTTCTTGGAATTGTTTACTTGCATATTTATTGTATAAACCCAGAATGAAATGGTAAACTGCAGAAATTTGTAATAAAACAAATCAAACACACAAACGTGTACATGCATACTTATGCGTGCTTGGGTATGGGTCCTGCATGCATACACCTCGCGCACAGACACAAGTGTATGTATATTATATATACGTTCTCAGTATTTAGTTAATTGAACTCTAAAGTCCATGACAGCTATCACAACACAGTGGGTAATTCTGAAAATTAATGAGAATGATAATTCTTAAAAGACTGTTCCAGACTTTGCCCAAACTCATTAACTAAATCTCTCATTTAAATACATTCTAAAGACTTTCGGGAAAAAGAGAGAGGGAAGGAAAAAAAAACATTATTGCTATGTAAGCATTAACCCGATTTGAAAATGCTGAGATGCAGAATTTTATGGAAGACTGGAAGTCTATCAGTCTGTATTCCCGGACTGGAATCCTGCGCTAAACGCTTCTATCTGCTATAATACGAGACGATAAACCTGGTCACATGGTGAAGGAAAACAATCCACTGCCTCGGCCGGTTTATTTGTTTGGGGTATATATTTAGAGTTGTTGATCTTAGTTTATTGTAAATCCTCTGTGACCCTCACATGTAAGCGGATCTCTTCCTGTGGCGTTAAACCACAGTAGTTAAGACCACGAAACCAAATTCAATTTTGTGTTATTTATTCAGTTAAGCTATAAGTAACATGTTTTCCCCCCTGTTTGTATAGGTACAATTGTTCACATGAGCACATTACAGTGGGTAAAAGACACTGCTTTACATGTTTACAGTTTTATATTTTACAGAACAAAACACTTTATAAAGTCAATTTATTATTATAAAGATTCCCATTTATAAAGTGAGCTAAAAATATTTGTAGTTGGAAAATGTTTTACAAGTATTTCCTGTGCTTGACTAGGAGTGGCCTAGCCTAGCATGTTATCCTGCCAGTGTTGATGATGTTGAAGTGTCGTTGTTGTTATCAGCAAAGCATTTTACAGCTTTAAAGAGCTTCTGATCGTTAAAGCTGATCTTTCTCTTTGTTATCTTCATTTTATGATGGTGCCAATTAGATGTTGCATATTTGACTCATTCCCTCTCTCTCTCTCTCCACAGAAATTACTGCTCAACTTCCTCTGTCCTATGCTTGCTCTTTTACCTTTACCTAAGAGACAAAAACTAAAATACTTTACCTCAGAGACAGAAGAAGTCTCAGTGTTTAAAAATGTGGATGATCGAAAGGTTGGAGTTCCGTGGTCAGGTCTGCGGAGGGGTGGGAATGAACGCTGGGAATTGGAGATCTGGTCAGGTCGTGATCTCAGTCCAGTTTCGATGTCTCCCTCGTTTCTGTGTTGCAACAGGGATAACTGGAATCTGCAAATTTTGGGAAAAAAGTAAATTAATTGGATTTTTCAGATTTCAAATACTAGCATGTAGAAACATGCATTAGTTAGAAGTATAATTCACACAAAAATGTAAATTATGTCATGATTTACTCACCTTCATGTTGGTCCAAACGTGTATGAAATTCTTTCTTCTGTGGACCAGAATTTAAGCAGAATGTAAATGTAAGTGTGTGTTGTTGTCCACAATAGTCCATACAACTTCTGCCCTATATTTTAAAGGGTTAGTTCACCCAAAAAATGGAAATATTTAATTTGAGCTTCTGCAAGAACCAATGAGGTTCATTCTCATGTGTTATGCAGCACATTTGAGTTTCCTCAAGAACCAATGAGGTTTGTTCTCGCGCATCAAGCATGTATAGTTGAGCTTTTATGTTTTCTGATCAATGTTTATATGTAAATATTAGCCTAAATTCAATCTGTCCATCATATAAAGTGATCATGTCTCTTCAGAAAATTTGGACTAAACCACACAATTTATAATTGTTTATGAAGTTATGAAGTCTTTATGAACTTTTTGAAGCATCAAAGTGGTAGTTGCGTAGGCTGTCTATGGGGGGACAGAAATCCCTCAGATTATATTAAAAATATCTTTATTTGTGTTACAAAGATGAACGAAAGTCTTACGGGTTTGGAACAACATGAGGGTGAGTAAATGATGACAGTTTTCATATAGGGGTTAACTAACCCTTTAACGATGGCACAATTTGTCTGTGTAAACTATTCTTTTAATGCTTTATCTAAACTAATATATACAATCATAGACATTTGAAAAGACATTTGTTGCAGAGTAAGGATTATATGTTATAATGCAAATTAATATATAATATAATATAATAGTCTTATAGTGTCAGTGCTAATATTTAAAAACATTTTATTTACTTTTAATATTTTAAAATATCATATTTTCAAATTCTGGATAGAGTTCATTTGAAAAATCTTGAGCCCCAAATAGCATAATGTGAAGATGATAGGCACTGCTGTATTGGCAGTTAAGATGGTGTAAATGTTGGACTTGCTCACCCTGTGGTCAGACTAAGTCTTTGAGCGATTGAGTGAGAGAAAGTGAGAGAGGATGGAAAGTGTGCTTCAGGCCAGGACTGAGGGAGCCTCTGGCTCAGTGTGTGTGCTGAGCGTCTTCCTCTGAACTCTCTCTCCGCTGTCAGATGTGTGTCTCGCCCAGCAGTCTTGATTTACCCCTTCAGTGCCTACTCAAACCCGTCTGAGAAATCCCCACAGAGCACTCTTAAAAACACACGGGCCTCTCCGAATCACTGTGGTGCCTCAAAAAAAGTAATAAACTCGTATTAGCTGGCTGTCTTTGAGGAGCGGGTGTTGAACTTGTATGTGCAGGATGTTAGTTGTGTATAAATGTTTATGCTTTTTTATTGCGACGACGACTCAGACTGCCTCCATATGTTTGCAAGGCATTTTTAAAGTGACCAAAGTTCACTTATTAGTCAAGCATTCCTGCAACAAATGTATTTTTACGTGACCGTATTCCATGATGTTTTGCTATTTATCTTAAAGACTTCTATATGTAAATATTATCTGTTATGATTGGCTAAACCTTTTGCATTTCAAATGATTAACAAGCCTACTTACAGATTGTGATTGTGTTTTGGTTTTTGCAAGTTATATATACACACACACACACACACACACACACACACACACACACACACACACACACAGTCAAACCAAAATGTATTCAGACACCTTGAACATTTCATTCATTAATACAGTTTATTCACTATAAAATGGTAATAAAATATGACAAAAACTCAGAAAAAATTAATCTTAATTATGTCAGATAACACTTAAGCAAAACATGGTCAGGTCAAAGTGTCTGAATAATTTTTGGTTCCAAATTTTTATCAATTTTACTGGTAGTCCACTGTATGAAGAATTTTTGGGTATAATATGTCACAGTTTACTTTATTTTGCTATCCTCACTTACATAAATGAACTATAGTGTCCTGCACCCACTAGTAAAAATATATCAAAAATATCAATTTTTTTTTAATAATTTTTGGTTTGACTGTGTGTGTGTGTGTGTATTTATATATGTTTTTATATATATAATTTTTTTTTCTTGAAAAATTATATTATTATTTTAGAAAATGTAAATAGTTTGAATAATTTAGTGTGGCTGCCACAGGTTTTTGTTGTAATTTTGTTTAATTTTTCTTGAATTAATTTATTTTACCGAACTGAAATAGTTTGAGTACTTTAGTCTGACTGCCGCAGTTTCTTGTTTTGCATCAGCTGAACTTCAAGAAGAAGGCCCGCAGACATGCGGCAGAGCACAGATAGATGCGTCACGAGCAAATGGTGAAGGGTTAAAAGAAATCAGTGGGGGACGGAGCTGTGTGTCAATATTTGGACAGTTACTGTGTAGCGCAGCAGATGAACGCAGCATCTGCTGTGTGCGGGAGGGTTTCTGGATGAGTGTGAACGGAGAGAGGGGGGTGGGTTATTGTGAAGGCTGGCAAACAGTATGTGCCCAGACACATTCCACAGGAAGTCCTGCGATTCCGCTGGCATGCGCACCCGGTATCCATCATAAATATTTTAGCAATATCATACCCCAACCATGCCCCAGTCATTTTGCCAAGCGAGGGGGAAACATTTAGCTTTCTCTGTCTCTCTCTCTCTGATGCCTTGTAAATAATTTTTCATGCTGCAAATGTCAGTGTATTTATTTTTCTATGAGCTGCATCATTAGATATAACAAGAATAATCTTAAAAATCTCACTTCAGCAATGTATAATCTGATGCTTCACTTCAAAGCCAGACTGTTTACCATATCAAGGCGATGCTGTCAGAGAGTATTTCTCTATGCTTGTTTACTATGAAATTGGCAAAATTGTCAGGAATGGAAACAGAGAACATTTTTGTTAAGTTGTGATGCTCATTAAAATGGATCTTCTCTCTCCCCTATGGCCTTCTGCTCGTGCTAATGTTCTGCTGAGACCGTTTCCAGACACTTACAGCGTTTTGTATTCCTCCGTCTCGCTTTGTCTCGGTTTAACCCTTACGCGTGCATATATTGTCCTTCCCTCTGATGTGAATCTGTTAATGAGTTCTCTGACAAATACAGTAATGGCCTTTCACTTTCACATTTGGTGTACGGAAAGAGGCTGTCTGTTGGAATTGCGTACCACTCCATTGAAGGAAAATGGCTCGTATCCTCAAAGGTACAGAAGTGGCGACAACACTGCAAACGCTTTGCTCTGCAAGACGTCTTTGTGGGAATTCCTTATTAAGTCTTTAAACGGGATGTATCACAGAAAACAGGATATTCCTAGCTCATTTGAAATGGTTTGGTGTATAATGCTGACACACTGTACTCCCTCCCTAGTGCAGCTGGGCTGTTTATTGATTTAAAGTATCTCTCACATAACTTCCGTCAGGGTTTCAACACACATTGACCTCCACATACATTTTTTTTGAAATGGTTTAATTCCCAGGGAAAGCAAGAACTGATAAAATGTGTACCTTGAATGCAATATATAATTTGCTTTGGATAAAAGTGTTTGCCAAATGTATAAATGTAATGTAAATGTAATGAAAGGAAGTTAAAAACCAGAAGGCACAGAAAACAGTGAAAATACTGATCCTAAATTGCAAACACAACAGATTGTATGTATTTGAGGTTAAAGCAGATAAAAGTCCCGCTGATTGCTTTGCATAAAGAACAGTTCTTTTTTTTTTTTCTGAAAATCTTGATGTATCTGGATATGCACAGGATGCAACCCAGGATCATGGGAAAATGTCCCTGTTGCAATATTTCTGCAAAATTATATTATGTTCCTTCTTGCACGATTTGCAAATGTTCAGTGAGTGGCACTAAAAGCACATTCAGTTTTATCCAAAACAGAGGAATGTGAATCTGGCAACATTGTATTACACTGGTTGTTGTGCGTATCGTGGCAGTTTGGAAATGAAATGTCCGGTGAGTGGTGCTAAAAGGTTAATCATATATTTGGAAATAATGTACTATCTACACTAAACCCTGACCCTAAACCCAACCGATAGTGTTAACAAAATCAAAGGGAGATAAAAACACATTTTCTGAAGGAACCATGCCATTTTAGCTGCTTCTGCAAGAATTTGAGCTCTTTTATCGGGCCTCGTGTTTCACAGGATGTGTGCCTGAAAGTGCAATGCTGCACCAGGTGAGCTACTGAGCAAGTTTACTATGTCAGAAAAGCCACACATATGGGAGCTGGTTATGTGATGCATACTTCAAAATGTATTCGTTTACAAATCGTGCCCTATGGTAAAAGTGTTGAGGTCATAATATAGTATTGTGCAAGGAAATGTGCAAAAATAAGCCTTTATTAATCGTTAATCTGCCCCGGTGTAATTATAATTTGTGTGAAAAGGAATAGAAGTTATATATATATATATATATATATATATATATATATATATATATATATATATATATAAATAACTATTTGGAGTTTTGCAGAAATGTATGTAGAGGCATGTTTTTCCAATTATAGTTCAACATAGGGTTAGCGAGATGATGATTGTGAAAAACTAAATTTACAGCTGTTGTTGGTGTAAGAAACCTTGTCTAAGTTAGCTTGAGGGAGAAAAATACAAAAGTAAAAAAATGTAGAATTTGTCTCCTTTGACATTCTCAGATGTTGCATTTCAGACGGTGTCTTTTTTTTTTTTTTTTACTGGAAAAGCCAACAGTGTTCCCACACACATGAATGCTCTTTGCAGGTATTGAGAAGCCCACAGCGGGTCCGAGACGTCTGTTCTCTGTAGGCCACTGCAGAAGAGGCTTAGCTGCATTTTTGTTCTCCAGCTCTGGGCAGCGCCTGAACAGCTCACTTCCCTGTATCTCTCTCCAGCAGTCAGAGAGCACATAGAGACGCCACCAGTGATGAATGGGGCACCTTGTCAGTTAAAATGAAAATTCTTAGCCGGATGATAGCTTCATATTAATGCCTGTTTTATGGATTGGAGCAAGTTGTCTGAACAAGATGAATGTGGGTGATGAGAGGAGAGATACAAAATAAAACGTACCTTCATCGGGACCTTTTGGGTGTGGCTTGTCACACGGGACGAAGGCATACGCTCTTTCCTGTCTGTATAGAGCATAGCCTACTGTTACAGTTCCGGAAGTAAAACTATGTTCTCCATAGATGTATTTTCAGCGGAAGCCTTTCAAGACAGGATGTACCTTGAGCTCAGAGGTTGTTAAATGATTGTGTTTGCGTCTATATAAGCTACAAGTCAGTGTGATTTCAATGTTTAATAGCCACATTTCCAGGGAAGAACTACAGAATCCGATATCCAGAGAAAACACTGTTACCGTGGAAACGAAAATTTCTGCTAAAGAGCTCAGCAGTGACTGGCCAATCCCATAAAGATTGTGATTTATACCTTATACTTCTTTATTAATATGATTGTTGTTATTGTTCTTTCTTTCTTTGTGTGTGTGTGTGTGTGTGTGTGTATATATATATATATATATATATATATATATATAATAGATATCTATAAAACTATTTTTTATAGGTTGTGGTTTTTGCCAGTCTTTATAGTAGTTGATTCCCTCATAAAACATTTGAAGTTTACAGTCTTGTATGTTTGTTTCTTGTTTTCATGTACTTTCATTTTGCTTCATATCAAAGTTTGTAATGTTGCGATTCATCTCAGTGCATATTTTGATTTGTAGCTTTGAACTCTTTATTGCAGATTTTTAAAAAAAAATCCCAGTTGGGAAAATGAATAGGAAACACACTTCCTGGAACCAAGACCACTGAAAATCGAGGCGGTCACAGTTGCACTGTACAGGCAGTGGACATTTCCTGACCGTCATTTAATGCAGCATTGTATGGCAGAGTGCAAGTCCCTTTACATGTGGCCGTTTCATCAGCATCTATTGCTGTTAGAAGTCCATTTCCCTCCTTTTCTGGCATGTTCGCTCTCTTTTATGCACTCTTTCTGGGTGTTTCTCTCCATTTCTTTCATTTGGCTGTGGCTGAAAGCGTTAAGTGTTGTTCTCTCTGAGGTCTGTCCCCGACTGGCTCGCTCTCAAAGCTTTAGCGATCTGTTCAGACACATTCAATTCACACTAGCTCAGTGTGCTGTCAAAGCAATGATATTGATTCAGGAAAAAAAGAGAAAAATCTCTCTCTTTTTTTTCCCTCCCTCTAATTTTAATGTTTACATCTCGTTTTAATCCTGTCTTTTTTTAAAATGAAATCCATCCATCCCTCCTCTCCCCAAACAAATCGGTAATTACGTGGCCGTGACATGAAATAGACCTGCAGTGAGTAGACACATGAAAGAGGGGATGGAACGCAAGCTGAGGGCTTGGACACGACCACAGCGAGAGGTCTTTGAGAGAAAAAGAGACGACTTGAATGTAGAGAGGGAGGGCTGAGAGCAGAGGGCACGAGAAATAGAGATGGAGGATTTCAAGCCTTGGCTGGTTGCTAGTGGCCATGAGCTGATGTATTTCAGCATCACAGCACAGGAAGCTTTACATTCAGCTGAAGTGTTTGAGGTAAACATTGCTTATGCTTTGCTTCAGTCTGGTCTGGCCTTGTCTTTTAGGGTCAGAACATTCATGTTTTTTGTATTACAGTATGTATGAGTACAAATAATATTGAATCCCAGTGTAATATTAGTTGGGATGCAAAATAAATTGGTCACCATATTTATGCCAGTATTTAAAGAATATATATTTGTACAGTACTGGTGTTATATTACCAGAGTAGATTCTCTTTTTCTATATGAAGCCTTTTTTAAAGTAGCATATTTAATACTCTAAATGGTAGTTTATCAGTATTTTTTTTTTTTTTACTTTCATATTATCAGTATGATATTGCTATGATTAGGCAAAGCAATGCTGTTTTTCTATGGCAGGTTTCAAAAATACTAAACAGTACAATTATCTTTTGTACTCCATTTTAAAGTGTTTTGATGCTTTATTTAACTTTAAACATGTGGTTTTTACCTAGTGTGAATGCTATTTTTGTTTTAAAAAGTCAGATGAAATGGTATAGATTTATAGTATTGACCAGTTTTTAATTTTGGGTATCAGTTGTCGGCCGTAATGGAAAAAATTATTGACACACTACTTGTAGTATTGAGGTTATGAAATGGATTTGAAGTGAACTTTACTTTAACACATTTTCTGAGCTTTTATTACTTCACTCAAATAGAGAGAGAGGTTTCGGTGGACCAAAGGCCTGGAGATTTAGAGCAGTTCTCGGAGGGTTTGCTGCTCACTGCACGTGTTAATGACGCATGTGCATGACTAAAAAAGTGATGCCAAAGACCTTGGGGTGGGTTTTCGGGCCTTTGTAGAGTCTAATTATTTTTTTCGGGAGCTGATTTTTAACCACACTACCACTTTATGATATGGAGGACTGGCAGCCTAGAATTTGTTTTTCTGAAGAGAGCAAATCTCCCCATGGAAATCTGTCTAATGACAACAACTTTCAGGGAATTATGGGATGTCTGTAGACTACCGAGCACAGAATCTCATGTTGAAACAACTCTATAACAGTGCATGTATGAAAACTCACAAGTTTTCAGCAACTGATGATGTCACTTCCTCCTAACCTTCATAACTGCAGTCTCATTGTCATGGATAAATGCGCCACAGATCTTGTTTCCCACTTGAAACGCTTGTGATATCGTCTCCGTCTCGCCACTGTAATCTGTTCTACACATCAGCAACAGAATGAATTGATCCAATCAAAGCAGTTCATCGGTGATGTCACACAATCGATCTCTGTTTTCACCCGCTGAGTCTCATTTCGGCTCGTCCTGTCTCTGGCCTACCTTTTCCGTCTGTCTGTCATCTACTTCATGCTCACTGCTTTATGTCGTCTATCTTCCTCTAAATCCCTCTTTCTTCTTCAAACCACTCTGACCTCTCATCTTCCTGCAGCCGATCCATTTGTATTTATTATTTTAGCTTAGGACGGACGTCTTATTGAAATATGGTGTCTGCAGCAGGTCTTTCATGTTGCCCCGGCCCGTGTTTTATCTAAGTAATGTGCGTCTTGTCTTTCGCTTTCTCTGCTTTTCTTTCATGCTGCATTAGACTGAACAAGGACAGCCAATGAAAAACACACACACATCCAGTGTTCCTTCACGCTTACATTTCTCTTTTAACATGCACGAATTTAAACATGATTTTAGAAGAAAATGCAACAAAAAGGAAATTATGGCAAGTACTGATAGCTGATATTATAAATCTATACAGATTTGTTATCTTATAAAACAAATACTAAATGACCAGATGCCATTTTATTAATAATCTTATCTTTTATTTTGTATGCATCAAGTTTTGAATTACATTAGAAAATAATCAAATCAGATGCTTGTACATTTGTAGAAGTATACGATTTCACTCAGTGAATGGTATTTATGTTTAAAAATATATCTGTTCATAAATGTTATAATATTGGCCATTGTTGTAATTTGGTTATCAGTTATCAGCCATAATTTTAAGAATTATCGACTATTGATCAAAATGTTTTTGGTGCATTGCTTAATAATAGCACATTTTCATTATATTAACATAATATATATAATGTTATGATATAATATATGATATAATGTTAATATTATACTAATAATCATATGATTATATCAGCATGTTAGCATTGTTTGAAAATATCGTCATTCGGTATAACCAAAAGTGTCATGTGCTAAAACCGAAATTTTGGTTAAACCAACTGACAAATATTGTTCATCTTGTAAAAAATGATAAAGCAGTGTTAATTGATTATAAAAACCACATTATATTATTGTTAACACTTAATAAAACTTAAAGATTAATTATATCTCCATTATGTTTTTTTTAACACTTTTAAAAACCTTATTCGTCAATGACCCATATATATAAAATACATTGGATTATCCAAAGTATTAGGTTACAGGCAGCAAAGAGACAGAATGTAGAAATCACATGTCACCTTTGTAACCATCCACCTCTTTTCTTTCTATCGCTCTTACGAAGGATCTTGAGTATTTTCTTCCCACTGTCCACAGACCCATGTGATCCAGATTGGAGGGGAAGCTGTCAGCATGTCTGATGCCTGTCAGAGACAGAGGCCGAACGATGGATGCTCTCCTCTCATCCATCTGGCCTTCTGTATGTATATAGGTCAAAGACAATGGAGCGTAGAGGGAGAGAACTTGGCCACTGATAAAGTGCAGCAGAAAATTAAATGTTAGCGCATTGTGGTATCATAGAAAATGACAAATGACATGTGGTAATGGTCTCAAGCTGATAGCAACGCCTGCTTCCCGGCCACATTAATTCCAGCAGGCAGGTCCAGGATGCGGCTCGTGTTCTGTTCGGTGTGACCTGCGCTGGAGGTTCTGTAATAGACCGAGCGACTGCAGAGGAAAGCCAGAGGAGTTGGAAGATAAAGCAGCAAAACTTTAAGAGGAAGGAGCAGATAAAATTCCTATTTATTTACATTTAAATAACTCAGTTTTTTTTTTTCAGTGCCTCTCTTGGGTTTTAGAGTGGTTCTGTACTTTTGTATTTATTTTCAAGAAAACAGAACATTTAGTAAGGAATGACATTGTTCTGGTGAAGCTGGTGGTAGTCTTACTTAATGTCTGATCCTCATAGCAGGTAATTCTGGCCAAGAACCGCCGCTTAGACAGGAAACAGCCGTCTGACCGACATGTACCATGTCTAGTCAGAGTATGGCTGGGTGGTATGACTGTACATACAGTGTAACACTAAAAATGTCAGCAGGTACTGATTCTGCTGTACTGTGTTTGTGGTGCCATTTTAAAGCTGTCAACCAAGCAGAAATCTATATACTGCTCTGCAAATCATGGCACAGATGGGTGACTTCATATATACATTTATAAATTTATTATTTAATAAAATATAATTTAATTATATATAATAAAAATATCATTTTAATATTGTAATAAATGTTATTTTATTATAAATTAATTTTACAATTAATTTATTATAACATATACTTATTGTTAACAATTTGATTGAAAATTGCACCTTGTTTACCTACTACTAATTGTTGTAAACAGATGTTTTCAAGTATACATCAAAGATTCGGTGCCAAAAACAGTCAGATTGAAGCTTGCTATTTTTTTTTTCATGAAAGCGCTATTCAGTTTTGTGTACAATATGGATCAAATGGTTTGTTAACGGTCTGTCTAAAGCAGAGACTAAGCCTTACTATTATCTCACTTTCAGCAAGTTTTATGGAAAAAGGAAACATCTATCTAATTCACTGCTGGAGAACACAGCACAAGTGCGTGTCAGCTGGTGCGCTGGGTTTGGTGAAGGTTCCTGGCATCTCAAAAATCACCACAGTAAGAGCAGCAGGTTTATCAATTTGAGCTGGCCAACTGCACAGCTAAATGTATGTGAAAGTTAACAAATCCCTGAGGTAAATTGAGCCAGATTTCAGCTGTCTGTGTGAGACTACTGAGGTGCGACATGCTGGATTGAACCTAATGCCTAAGGCTAGTGCAATCAAACCGACAGTTGAAGACTCTCCAGTTCTCAGCTGGGGAGAATCTCAACCGCACGGCAAATGACTCACCTCAGAGCTGGGGGAGGAAGACATGTTGACATTGTTTTTATCGACTATTAAAGCACTCCACCAGTGATAGCATTTATATTTTCTTGCGTGCTAGAATTGAGGCTATGGTTGCAATAGCATCCCAGTTTACATGCTATCAGTAGTATGCAGTATGCTGGATTAGGACATCCCAAAGATAGTTTGCCAGAGGTGCCTGGAAGCTGCATTATCTTCGGTGAATTTTCAACCTTTTTTTTTTTCTATTTTAATATTGCTAAGTATTGCTAATACCAATGCCCAATGAACCAATGAAAGAAACTAATGAAGTGTACTGTATAATTTGAATGCATAGTTACTTTTTAGTGCCCTGGTTGCTTCATAAAATATGTTGTGGTTTGGATTTTGCTTCTCAGATGTTCTAATAAGGGCTTAGTCTGAGATGATCTTTTCAGCATTGTGCATTGCTGTATTATGCATTTAACAGGTTTTTTTTTTTTTTTTTAACGGGTTAACGGGTTTCCATGTTGAATAAAAACAACAGATGAGTGTTTCCCAACCAAGGATTTGTGGTTCCAGACGCTACTTGGTTTTGCTTTTTTTTAAAACTATGAAAAAGAAGTTTAAAGGTTAGTTCACCCAAAAATGAAAATTCTGTCATTAATTACTCACCCTCATGTTGAATCTTCGGAACAGTGAAGGCCTGCATTGATAGCAACTTAATTTACACTTTCAAACGCCCAGAAAGGTACTAAAGATAAATTTAAAACAGTTCATGTGACTACAGTGGTTCAACCTTAATGTTATGAAGTGACGAGAATACTTTTTGTGTGCCAAAAAAACAAAATAACAACTTTATTCAACAATATCTAGTGATGGGCGATTTCAAAACACTGCTTCGTGAAGACTTACGAATCTCTTGTTTAGAATCAGTGGTTCTGAGCGCCAAAGTTACGTGATTTCAGTAAACGAGGTTTCTTTACGCCATAAGTGTTTCGAAATTTCAATGGTTCACGTGACTTTGGCAGTTAGATACGCGCTCCGAACCACTGATTCAAAACAAAAGATTTGTAAAGCTTCAAAGCTTCATGAAGTGGTGTTTTGAAATCGCCCATGTTGAATAAAGTTGTTGTTTTGTTTTTTTGGCGTGCAAAAAGTATTCTCGTCGTTTCATAACATTAAAGTTGAACCACTGTAGTCACAAAGTTATATTTAAAACAGTTCAGTACCTTTCTGGGAATTTGAAAGTGTAAATTAACTTGCTGTCAATGCAGGCCTCACTGAGCCATCGGATTTGATCAAAAATATCTTAATTTGTGTTCTGAAGATGAAAGAAGGTCTTATGGGTGTAGAACGACATGAGGGTGATTAATAAATTACAGAATTTTCATTTTTGGGTGAACTAAACCTTTAGGATGAAATATATTAGGCCGGTCAAAAAGTTTTTTTATTTTTTTGTAGTGAATGTCTTCACATTTAGTTCCTTTTTAAGGAAATCTAGTATAATGTAGGGCTGTAAGAAAATATTGATTCACGTGAATATCGTGATATTATGTTTGGCGATACTGTATTGATTCTCAAAAACACTGTATTGATATTTATTTATTTATTTATTTACATCCAAGAGTCGTGGCTTTGTGTTCAGTTTAAACCACAGGCTGTATAAAACCCCCACAGCTAGATGTCAGTGTTATCTCAGAACGTAAACTGATGCGGAGCCAGAGAAGTGCAAGGTGCATCGCTAGCGTTAGCATTAGCAAACCCAGCTCACAAGATGATAGAATTATTCCGCTCCTGCGGTATACAGAGTTGAAGTGTGTGGACTCTTGGTTTCAACTATAAAGAAACCACTAAGGAGATCGACAAGAGTCAGTTGTTTGCAAAATAGGCCATGGTATAATACAAAACTCAGGAAACGCATTGAATCTGAGAGCTCACTTAATATCCATACGACATCCACGCTGCTGATAGAGGTGTTCGATAGAATATGTAATATGTAGGCTACTGCACGTTTTCCTCTCGGTAACAAAATAAACACACAACAAAAATGACAGTGGTGACAGCAGAAAGAAAGCATCTGATCATAGCGATGTGGATATGTTTGCACCAGCTCTGTTCAGCACTTCAGTAAAGACACGTTTATTTAAATAGCAATTTATACAATAGAATGCTTTAAAGCAAGCAGCTTTACAGTATTAAATATAAAACAAACAGACATTCAGTAATGAAGTGGACTATGCACTAGTTGTTAAATAGTTTAGAAATTAAAAACTGCTATCCTGTGAACCTTTAAAACATATGCACCTAAAGAATCCTGCAGTCACTTTACTATTTTCTCTTAGATTGTACAAAATAGTTATTAGTGATATAATAGCAAATGATACTATATTGATTAAATAAAATTAAGTTGTTTGTAAGGCTTTATGCATATGGTGGTGTGTTCATGACCGTTTTTTCTAAAATGAGATCCTCTTTCTAAAAAAACAAGAAATATTGCAATATATCGCCTTTATTACAGTATCGCAATATATCTCAATATATCGTATCGTAACCCCTGTATCGTGATACGTATCGCATCGCCAGATTCTTGGCAATACACAGCCCTAGTATAATGTGTGGAACACATTTGAGTTTTGGTGTCAGTGAAGAGGTACTAGAGCCTTACTTATAGGGCTGCAGGGGCACATAAGACAAAAAAGGTTGGGAAACACTATTATAGACCCATCAGGAGCAAAGCAGCAGAACCGGGAGAGCGATTCACACGACTCGCTCAGTCTGTCCATAATGCGTGTCTATGAGGGGGTAACGTGTGTCCTCCCCTGTGGTTGACTTGTGTGGTGATGCATTTGTTAGCGACACGAAACGGCAGCAATGACAAGCAGATTTCCTCTGTGCGCGTCTCTGCCAAGCACGGGCCTGGATGTTCCTTCCTGAGTGACTGTGTAAAGTATTGACATCAGCTGAATAAATAAACATAAGCTGGGACTTCACTCCCGGCCGCTCGGATGGACAGAGAAACAGACGTGCCGCTCTACGGTAACAGCCCCCTCCCTGCCTTTCTCGCTGTAACGATGCATTTACAGACAGCACAAACAAGGGCTCTCTAATCCCCGACCTCAGCGCAGGATATTTATCTTAGCCGCTAAATAAATTGATTAGAAAGCAGGAGTGAGGAGACTCGTCCATCAGGCGGATGTTTCAGAGGGAACTGCATTAGGGTGCCGGCTAGAGGACATTGCTCTGACCGACCCTCCCCCTCCTTCCCGATATCCGTTCCTCCTCCGCCATCATGCCGATCTCCTCTTCCTCTCCCATCGGAGACTGTGACATAGCTCTAGTGTTTCTCCGGACACCTGCCTGCCTCCCTTTTGCATATGTACACAATATACTTAATGGGTCACCAGCTCTGGCAGAAAGAGCTGATTTTCAGAGGGGGGTGGTGGTGGAAAGTGGGTTTTCGGAGGCCTCGAGTTAGCTGGTCTCTTTTCAGATAATTCAGAGACAAAAGGGGCTGATTTCAGCTCGCATTCTCCACCAAGTAGGCAGTGCGCATTTCCATTTTTCATTTCAACACAAACGCTCCTCTCATCTCTTGTGAAACATTTCAACCCTCTTGGGAGCCTCGTTGCCAGAGTTTGAAAAAGTTAGTCTTTTTTTGTTTTGTTTATGAAACTAGCCAACCTCTATTTTTGTGGTTTATATTTAGCGTCAATGTATTTTTCAGCTTGCGTGATCATTCTGGAAACGTTCCCGTAAGGAAATGCTTCCCATATGTTTCTGTGATTTCGCTTTTTTTTTTCTCCGAATTTGAGCTCTAAGCACAATTATTTCCATTTAGCTTCCATTTATTGACTTTATTTTGGGAATTCTTGGGTAAATACCTCTGGACTACTTGAGCTTGTAGTAATTTCTTAAAGTTGCTGGCTGACAATTCTTTCAGACTCTTTCTCTATCTCTCTCTCTCTCTCTCTCTCTCTCTCTCTCTCGCTCTCTCCCTCTCTCTCTCTCTCTCTCTCCTTTTCTCTCTCTCTCCCTCTCTCTCTCTCTCCCTCTCTCCCTCCCTCCTCCAGTCAGCTCTGGAACGCAGAGGAAAGGAAGGTATTTATGGACCGTATTACAAACCTGAAATACACTGGAACAGTGTTATGAGATTTTCTCTCCGAGCACAAGTCGAGCTCCGTAACGGTTTGAGCGTTTGCTTTAGAGTCGTGTATTGAGTAGCAACATTTTTCCAACATTCTTTGGTTGTGGTCGGTCAGCTGTTTGACATCATGTAGCAGGATAGACTCTAAGCACACAAGGCAACAATGTTTGTTTGTAGGAAAATGTTAAAAGTAACATGGCAGGTTTAATCGTGTCTGTCCTGTGGTCATTCAGGATCCACTTAGTTAAAATGACCTAGTGCGTGTGGGGGGGGAAACCTCACACGATAGCCGACACGTTCCCAAATGTGATTTTCCACCCAAGTCACATTGCTCACACTCTCCTTCCTAAGATTTTATTCGAGTTGAAATCTAATTTATCATAATTCAAACATGATTCAAAGCACATGTCTTTCAGTTGTCTAAGCCATTTGTTTCATTCAAATATTTGCTTTGCTGGAGTTAATCCCACATCCAGTAAATCACATTTCAAAGCTCTGCGGCATTTCAGATGAACGGCATGATGGATGTAGACTGGACGACGTGTGTGTGTTTTGATCAGCGATGGGCGCTTTAACCAGGTGTCAAAACGCTTCTAAACAATGAGCTTGTTTATTCTGATTTACGTTACTAGCAAACAATTGCATAGAATCACGCAAATTAAGTGATTTACGAGACTAGCAAAATATTTCTGCAGAGGAATGTAAGAATCTAGAACAAGTGTCATTTGAAACATGCTGGCATATCAGTTTTGTACACTTTTGACAGGCCTGAAGGATTTTTGGTGTCATTTAAAATGTGCTAATGTTATTTTTTTAAATTTTGACCCCAAATGTATGCAGATTCATCAGATGTCAGGTTAGCATGCATATTGCTTAGTTTCAGTTCCCAAGTTTTATTGGCGTAATGATGTTAGCTAAATATTTAGTCCAGCTGTCAGCATTCAACACAGGAAAATCTGTAAGCAGTTTTTATAAGGAAATGTAAACAAATCGACAAAATTGGCAGTCTTATGATTGGATATACTATTGTTAAACGCATAACAACCACGCAAATAAAATGGCACGGATAAACACTGCAATATTCCATAAAAATAAAAACTGTCAATTTTGATTTCATGCTAAATTTTACATGTCTAAGTTTCATGCTAAGTCTTACTCATCCAGATTTTTCTCCCAGAAGTCTGTCAGTGATTCAAATGTCAGTTCAGCATGTTCATTGTTTAGTTTCTGTCACATTAGTGTAATGACTTTCAATAAATATTTAGCCATCATCTGTTGACAGAAATGTTAGGATTTGACTCAGAAACAACTAAATTCTCAGGCTCATCGTCATTTAGTGTGTTTAAAGTGTGAGTTTAGTCAATCACACACAGCTCCGTATGAATTTTTAAGCATTTGCATTAGACATTGCTCTCAGTACTGAAGCAGTCGTGAAAGATGAGCATTTAAACTGCGACAGTGGAGCGGGATCCTGCTATAGCAGAACAAAGGATTGCGTTTCTCTCCCTCTCCGTACTAACAGCATCCTGCACACTGCTCCTCTGTGACTCCAGAGCGAAGGCATTCCCGCTCTGTCATGGGAAAGTGTTCGCGGAGGAAGAGAAGAGCTCTTCCACTCCAAATCTCCTTTTGTCTGAGGACCCTTAATTGGGCCCCTCTTTGAAAACCAAGGTGCTAAAAGAGGGACTTGAAATTTATTTTTCCCCATCAATTAAACAAAATGAACAATATGTTCTCAGAGAAAGAAAATCTCGTCTTCTTGTACACCTGAAAAAAAGCTTTTCTTTTTACACGCGCACACACAGAGAGGCTGTGGGAATTTTCTCGTCTCCCCTACTGCTGGAGATATTGGTGCCCGCGTAAGAGGGGCCTGTATTTACAAGGCTTAGCGTTGTCGGAGAGGCTGTGGACGGTGGAGATAACCTGACTATTACAAGCTTTGTGTCTGTGCTCAGAGATGGCAGTCAGCTGCCTCTTATTAGGCCAATTTAATTAGACTCATTTCAATAGAATTAATTAGTGCAGTGCCACAAGATTTAAAAAGGAAGGTGATTGAAGTCGTGTGTTTTTTCTCGCCTCTATAAAAAGCATTGTTTCATAATTTAATTTCAGAAGTACTTTAATACGATCTTGGATCTTTTAGCTGTATAGAAAAGCTGTCTGAATAATTTTTGAAACCATTATAAAGGTTTTGCACTTGCATTATTCTCATAATCACACCACATGCTGGTATTAATGTCACAAGTCTTTTTTATTTTAAGTAAAATGTAGGTTTTTTTTTTTATTGGAACTTTTTATATACAAAGGCCCAGTTTTTACAATCCAGTAAAAGAAGTGAGACCAATATCACGGTTTGGATGATCATTACTGCTAACTAGATTTGCGGTTGTATTTTATGAGATTTCTGGTAAAAAATGTAGTTTGTGAGAAGAAACCTTCATTCTTTTGCAGAGGATTTTAAAGTCATTAAATTAAAATGGACCCAGTTTACTTTTTTAATAAATGTACCTGTAAATTATGTAACAAAGGCCTTACAGGCTGAGAAAATATTTTTAATCAGTAATAGCACACTAAGTCTTTGCACAATGCAGTTCATAAGAATATTTTATCAATATTCTTTATATTCTGTTTCATGTTTCAATGCTGTTTATTGAGTTTTTTCCACAGGAACATTCTGGGTTCAGTACAAGTTAAAGGGTTAGTTCACCCAAAAATGAAAATTCAGTCATTAATTACTCACCCTCATGTCGTTCCACACCCGTAAGACCTTCGTTCATCTTCGGAACACAAATTAAGATATTTTTAATAAAATCCAATGCCCAGAAACCTACTAAAAACATATTTAAAACAGTTCATGTGACTACAGTGGTTCAACCTTAATTTTATAAAGCGCCGAGTACTTTTTGTGTGCCAAAAAAACAAAATAATGACTTTTCAACAATATCTAGTGATGGCCGATTATAAAACACTGCTTCGAAGCTTTACAAATCTTTTGTTTCGTATTAGTGATTCGGATTGTGTATCAAACTGCCAAAGTCACGTGAACTATTGAAAATTCGAAACACTGATGATGTAACAAAGCCTCGTTTACTGAAACCACGTGACTTTGGCAATCCGAAGCACTGATTCAAAACAAAAGCTTCGTAAAGCTTCATGAAGCAGTGTTTTGAAATCGGCCATCACTAGATTCACACAAAAAGTATTCTCGTCGCTTTATAATATTAAGGTTGAACCACTGTAGTCACGTGAACTGTTTTAAATATGTTTTTAGTGTCTTTTTGGGCATCTGAAAGTGTAAATTGTCTTGCTGGTAATATAGGCCTCATTGAGCCATCAGATTTCATCAAAAATATCTTAATTTGGGTTCCGAAGATGAACGAAGGTCTTACAGGTGTAGAACGACATGAGGGTGAGTAATTAATGACAGAATTTTCATTTTTGGGTGAACTAACCCTTTAGGATGAAATATATTAGGCCGGTCAAAAATTTGTTGCATCGATTACCACAGGAAATAATTTTGAAAAATTATTTTAATAAATGCTAACATTTATGTTACAGTACAGCAGTTACTTGACATGTTGACATGCTATAGGATAGCTTTTAACCTTGTTGTCATGACGACAAAGAAGCCACAAAGGTAGTTGACCTAACTTCCTTTATACATCAAGCTAAGCAGTTATTTTGCCCGACTGAATATAATATAAATGTCTTCCTATTGTCTACATGTTATCTGATGACGAAAACCAGCCAGTCTAAACTAAAGCAGTCTGCTACATCTTTACCTGACAACATGCCTCACTTGATGTACTTGAACGCCCACAGATATATAGACTAGACGTCTCACTGCAAATATGCCAGTTTTGTCGACTTTATAACTCAAATAACACACGTTTTAAGAATTAATGTAAGTGCTTTAAAACATGAACATAAACTTTACATTTATGTCATTAACCCCTCAGGATGCAGGCATCGTTCTTACACTATAAGCGTCTAAACAAACTCTAAATCGCTTTTTTAAATGAAACAGAGAGTTGAAATTATTTTCTGTGGTCATTTGTATGCATCAAATGCTTTCCAATAAGCTAATGCAGATCATTCCTGAAGTGTTAAATGTCAAGCACATCTTCAGAGGGTAAAGTTGTTGTTTTTTTTGTTTTTTTTTTAAAGCGTTTGTCGTTCCTTGTATAAAACGGGCTCTTGAGCAGTTGTGTTTTGTTGCAGTATCAGCGCTGCGGTGAGCTCAGTCTCACTCTTTAGAAACTGGAGATAGCGGCTCTGCGGGAAAGACAGCACACGTGCTAAAGAAACGCGTCCTCTGCGCTTCATTCTACAAATGTCAATGCTGCCAAACAACAAGAGACCCCTCTCTGTCCTGGACATGTGTGTGTGGATGGGATAAACTCCTTCTGTTTGATTTTCATATTTTTTTTCCCCCCATCTGATTCGGCAGTACAAGGCCATCCGGCGCTCTGTCAGATATAAATGTTGCTCTTTGATATACACGGGAGTCTAAAAGATGCTGGTATTTGCGACTGTAAAATTTCTCATCTCAGCACAGCAGCTTTATGTGTGAAATGTACATCTCCAGAACATTTGATATGGAGATAAGTGGAGAAATTTGAGGAGATTTACATATTCCGCTGTTGCTCCGCTCTATGTGGTGGGTAAATTTTTAATCAGTACAGAGGAAAAATTAATTTGCTATCCCAGAAAGGAGGAGAAGTACCAGAGGGATGCTTACAGTTTCATTAGTCGTGTTTTGTCAAAACAGCACCAACTGGCAGAACTAGAGAGAGACAGAGTGAGAGAACATAATGGAAAAAAAAATTACAAGCACCAAATATTCTGTATACAGGAAGTTCATAGTTTGTGAGCAGGAAACCAACGGTGAACTTGCCAATCAGAGTATCGTGAACGCAGTGATGTGAGATGGCTCACGCGGTGTCTACACTGCAAGCGACCAGCTTGAGGCCAGCTACACTGAATCTGAGAGATGTCGGTCTCTCCATTGACTGCCTTTGCAACTGACACTGTGACACTTCAAAAAGTTTATAAAGAGATCGGAAAGCTATTTTCTTAAGAGACTTGATCGCTCTTTATGATAAAAAGATTTCATTTAGGGTTTTACTCACATGTAAACATTGATCAGCGAATATAAGCAGAAGCTCAACTGAACATGAATAACGCACAAGAACACAAACCTCTTCTGGAAATTAAAACGTTCTGTGTAACCAGTGAGGTTCATTCTCGTGTGTTACGGAGCTTGTTCGAGCTTCCGGAAGAGGTTTGTTCTTGTGCGTTATTTATGTTTGGTTGAGCTTCTGCTTATGTTCGCTGATCAATGTTTACATGTAACCCTTTAATTTCATTAAACAATATTGATATTTGCACGTATATTACATAATATCTTTGTATATACATATCTATAAAATATTAAATGTAAGCTTTTTATGCACTATTTACTAAAAATTTACAAAAATATTTGGAAGCAAATTGTGTATTATGTATTAAAGCGTAATTTTGAGCTGACACAAGACAGAGATAATGCTTACAATGCCAAGCAGTAATGGCCAAATATCATTTGAATTATTGGCCCAGTGCTAGTTATAACTAAACATTTTTAGAAAAAGATTTAGTAGGTCAGAGACCAGAAACTGGTTTTGATTTTGATTCCATTTAAGGATTCTTGTGCCTTCATTATTTCACTAAGAACTCTTAGTTCAGTGAATCAGTGAATCAGTAAATCAAGAACCACTCCAACCGATTCAGTTAGTGACTGAGTCATTTAACTTTTGAATCTTTTTGACTGATTTACTAAAAATAACCAAATAAGAATCATTCGTTCACTAGTCACGAGTCATACAAATGCAACTCAATAGATTGTATTTATATAGAATAAATAGAATACAGACAACTATTAATGTTGTCATGAAAATCTTTCAGTTCCAGTATTTTTTTTTTTAAATTTGAACTAGTTCTGAATGAGAACTAGAGCTGTGTCCGAAATCGCGCACTGTTGAGTAGGTACTACATTTGAATTTAAATTTGCTTCACGACCATTGAAAAAGTATGTTCTATATAGTACGAATGCATGTAGTATGAATGAATTCAGATTGTTACTGTCACATGACCTACCAGTGTCAGTTACGTCCCTTTTAACTCCATTCACAAATCCTCTCCTGTGTCCGTTGTATGCACACTTCAGAATCTCACCAGAAGTAGCAAGTCATCCGGGTACTTTTCGGCTACTGTTTTTTGAATACTATGAATTCGGACATACTACTCTGTTCGCATACTGTTTTTCGCGTACTATATAGTAGAGAAGTATTAGATTTCGGACGCAGTTCAGTTCTTGTTTCCCATCCCTAATCGCACTGTATCCATCCAGTGTAGTCATGATGTCAGATTTCTCGAAATGCTGCAGCACCTGCACCATCTCTCATCTCTCTCTCACTCTGTTGTGTTCCTGCTTTCAGGCAAAACTTTGCCTGGAGAATTTTAGATGTGAATCGCATCGATATCCTCTCGGAGAGTTTGATTAATTATATAAGGCACCATTCAGGGACTCGTTCCCGCAACCTGTTTAACTCTGAGGGAATTCGGCATGCAGACAGATGGAGGGAGTGATGGAGGGGAAGAGAAAGGCGTTCTTGCCAAACCTCTGCTGAGGGGGAAACAATTTAGAGTGTTAGCAACTGCCTGATAATAGGTTAACAATAGTGCGAGCTTTCCTTCTCTTCTCTCAGAGCTGTGCGGGACCACAGGGAGGAATTCAGCAGCACCGCCTGACAATCACCTGTTCTAATGTATTCATATATGGAGACACGGGAGCGTTTGCACGCCGCTTTACTGAAGTGCTCCATGAGAACGTGAGGAGTTTGTTTCTAGGGAGCAGAATAAAATGTTAAGAAGAGATGAATAACAAAGTAAAGAGCAAAATGAAAGTTTTCTTAAAAGTCTTTTGGGCTTCTGCGGAACGTATTTGCTGAAGAAACGCTTGCTGGTAGCGCATCGAACAGCAGCTTTCTAAATTGACTGCACCGTTTTTTGGAGTGCGTCAACTTTGCAGAGATGCATTCTTGGTCACTGTTCTTAAAGACAACATGAAATTGACTCGCATTATTGTTTGTTTTCATAATCTTTCATCAAAAAGTAATTACTTCTTCTCTGAAATAGCTTTTCTTTTCTGCTGACATAACCAAATCTGCTGGGGTGTGAAAAAGAATATTAAACTTTTTTTTTTTTTTTTGAATAAAAAGTAAATGTTACATGCAAAAGTTTAAACCACAATGATTTTCGCTGTTGCTCAGGTGTTCAGGTGGAATTAATTAAAAATAAAGGTTCTTTATTGGATTCTATGGTTCCATTAAGAGACCTTTAACATCCATGGAACATTTCCATTGGTCAAATGAAAAGGTTCTTTAGGGGGATTAAAATGTTATTAAAATGTTGTTCACTCTAAGAAAAAAAAAAAAAAAAACCGATTCTGTGAAAAATTCTGTTCACTGAAAGGAACCAAAAATGGCTCCTAAATGGTATCGCTGTGAAACCCCCCTTTTGGAACCTATAATTTTAAGTGTACTTAAATATGGATGTACATGCATGAAATCAAGTCCTGTCTGCCATTTTCTCAAAAATGCTTCACATTATGCAAGTAAAATGCATTGCGAAAGCTGTCTCATGTAGTCTTTAAGCTGTAACTGATTTCATTTCCACAGAGAGGTCCTCAGACATTCACACACACTTGTACATGTACACACACAGGCAATGCAGTCAGTAGATTTGCGACCAGAAGAGCCGTGCTACTCCCTGAAGTACAGGCCAGCTAGCGCAGATGTCCGGCCTGTTTGAGTGGCAGGGAGATGGAGCGTGTCCGACCTCTCCGTCTGGCTCCAAAAGACCATTCCCCCCTCCCCCTCGGATCAGCACGGCTGGCCCTGGCCTCTGTGCAGCTTCAGCTAATGCTGAAATCGAGGCCTCAGGCCTGGGTTCTCACCAGGGGCCCTGCGGTGGAGCTTCCTTGACAGACTGCAAAGTACCTGGGAGTGGAGTGCTTGATTCACTCAAAGAGGCCGACCCCATGATTGCCTTTGAGTAAAGTGAATCTGCCGGGCAGAGTTGGGAATTTTGTACAGTACATTTGCACTCCGGGCTCGGAGCCGAGGAAGGAAATAAAGAAGGTGGTGTATAGCTTTTAGAGTATTTTTCACCTCTAGGTTTCATAAAGCTAATGTTCCCCTTTGCATATAGCTTTCAGTCAGTTGTCAGGTTTTTATTGGATTCTACTTTGTGGGATTCTTCTTGGTGAAGAGTGTTCAAAAGCCCTCAGGCACTGAGACTAGCAACAGGAAAACACTTGTGTGAGGCCATCAGCTGATTGGTTGATAGGTCGAAGCATCTCTCATTCCACCCAGTGAGACTTCAGGGAAAGAAGCTTCCTGTGCATGAGAGGAGAGAAAATTCTGCTTCTTGCATAACAGCCTCTCTGTTAGTACGTACTTGTAGTGTAATTAAATGCTAAAATAAGAAAATATATCGTAGAAAGCATTGTGCTTTTGAAATTAAAGAGTTCGATTTAATATGTAGATGAGTAACGTTCACAATACAATTTTCAATAAATTCTCAAAACAATGAAATATTTAATGTTTATTAATATTTGTACATGAATTTATACATAAACTCCTATATTCAATGTTAAAAGACAGTTAATTTGCAATATTAACTGTTGTGTAACTTAAAGATGCATTGTAACGTTCACATCTTGTGCATATATTGATGTATAGCATGCTATTTGCAGATGTTAGCCAATTATAATGAGGTTATTTACATAATCAGTAGAAGTCTTACAGTAGTAATTCAAAGGGTCATAGAGAGGGTGGAAAATTCTCATGTAAATCTAAATTACGACTGCTTTCGGTGCATGAAACCTTTACTAAATAAGTGTACTTAAGTGAAAAGTGTTGAATATGGCCCCTTTAATTAGTGTTTGCCCGAAGTAGAGCATTTAAACCTTCTGTGCGGTGGCTCATACCCTGTGTGCCTCTCTTTAAGCCATCTTTACCGTCACTGCCAATTGTGTGTTGTGAGAACAGTGCCAGTACTGAATGAGTTTCTCTTCAAGTAGTTGAGGCTGGTTCCGCTAGCTGGGCTGTTTCTTGTTCTTTCTGTTGTTACTGGAAGACTGTTCTCCAGCTTAATGTTGGGCCGTTGCCGACCCGGCCTCGCCGAGCGCACTTGTTTGCTCCCTCTCTTTCCTCCCCCTCTTTCCAAATCTTTTCCTCCTCCTCTTTCTCTAAACACCATCAAACTCATTTATCTCTCATCCGCAACATCTGCCCCCAGTGTGTGCGCTCATGGAGGAAGCTGTTTAGTTTAGCAAGCAACACAAATGCGATTTATTCCCAAACATCAAATGGTGAACTTTGGAAATGTTTTATAGAAAATAACAGGGCAGCACTGTATCAGTTCACTTCGACATGAAAATGCATTCACACACAGCACATTTCATTGAGGTAGTATTATGTTTTTCTGTGTAAAACAGAATATTTAGCAGGAAATAATATAGGTGGGACATTATTATTTTTATTGTAGATCTATGTAAATATGCATCAGTTTTGGCCTTTGTGTCATGCCTCGAAGGCTCCCCCTAACATTTTATTGTTTTAAGATGCTGTGTCAAGTTAAATATAATATAATATAATATAATATAATATAATATAATATAATAATAATATACGCGTCTTTCACTAGCTCTGCGATCCGCACCCATGATGTAATCACGTTACAAAGGTCATGAAGGCGGAAGTACCAATCCAGTGTCTACAAAGCGAAAGTGCAAAGATTAAGCCAAACGCCCTTTACAAAAAAAAGGTAAAACAACAATAGTTGGAGAAGTTGAAGTTTTTCGTCCTACCGCGGTACTTCGGCCTACTTTCAACATAATGCGTGGAGCATCGCAGAGCAGTGCAAGACGAGCATTTGTGGTTACATTTCTTTATTTTTATTTTTTTTAAATGGCCGATCGTTTCGCTAGACAAAATCTTTATTTCTCGCCTGGGATCATGTAGAGCCTTTTGAAGCTGCATTGAAACTGTAATTTGGACATTCTACCTGGTGAACCCCACTGAAGTCCACTATATGGAGAAAAATCCTGGAATGTTTTCCTCAAAAACCTTCATTTCTTTTCGACTGAAGAAAGAAAGATATGAACATCTTGGATGACATGGGGGTGAGTAAATTATCAGGAATTTTTCATTCAGAAGTGAACTAATCAGAAAAGAAAATGTTTAAATTAATTATGGAACCAAACATTTTGGTCATGGTCGTGGAAAACCTGGTAGTATCAGGGAATTTTAAAGGCATAAAAATTAATAAAAATCTGAAAGGTCATGGAAAGGTCTTTGACATTTCTATAGTGGATATAATAAGCTAATTTTTTGAAGGAAAATGTCATAAGAATGATTTTTAAAATCTTTCACAAATGACTATCATGTAAGTTCATTGTTAATTTGGGTTTCATCAGAAGGACATAACCAGATGTAACAAAGTTCATAGTTCAGGAATGAAGGAGACTGGAACTGGCAAACATTGAACATAAAATTTTTAATCACAAAATGTACAAACAACAAAGTTAAAGTAAATTGGCAGCCCCTCATGGATGACTGCTGCATAAACGAAAACGTCCCAGACCAAGACCAATTTGATATTGTTGTTGACTTCAATACAATAAACTGTATACTTAATGTTCAGATATTTATTAGCCAGTTGAATTGTATAGAAAGAAAACCAGTAGGAATCATTGTTCTGTTCAACCAGTATCAAGCAGTGCAGCAGTCTTACAGAAATAGACTAGCGCCGCTGCATATGCTATCAAGCATATGTTGATATGGTGTAATACGGCCCCTGACCTCCTTCTCTTACTGTAAATGAGGTTAAAGCACAGAGAACAAATAAAAATGTGAAGTCAGACCTCATTCACCCACTCAGTGAGATGCTGGATCTCACACACCGCTGCATAATCTGTCAGGGTCTGCGGGCGTCCTGACTGAATATTGCATGCTGGGTAATTGCGGGCAGGCAATGCAAACATCTCTCTCGAGCAGCTGATGGGGAAGACCTTTAAACTGTTGGCATTTGTCATCTGAATCATAAGTTCAGTCCACTGTGTAATTTCACACAAACATTTCATAATACTGTAAAACATGTCTAAGGTGAGATTAGAGATCTGTATGAGCCTCATTTCAAGTGCATGGTGTCATCCTCAATAACACTGTCAGCTTTTAATAGCTAGCATGGACAGAAAACAACAGCAATATGATAAGACCTCCTTGATGAGATCTTGTAATACGCCATTAGCCGAAGATATCGACCATGGTTACAGGTATTTATGCGACTATTGACAATACTTCAGTGTGAAATAGCAGTGAGTGTGTTTACATGCACAGTGTCACACTGATTATGCTTAATAAGCCAACAACGTGTAAGGCCTTAGACCTGAAACATACACTACGCGAGTAAGCGAGCACAGATGCTTCTAGCTACAGAAGTTCAATTTCACATGCTGCTGCGTCCTGAAATGCGTCAGTGCAATTTAAACAAGACTGCATGGTTGCAGTGTGCTAACTAAGCATTTGTGACTGCGTTTGAGTACTTGCATAAAGTGTGTTTCTAGCCTTAAACTGTGTTCTTTCATTGAGGAAAGGTCATAAATCGTTTAAAAAAGCCTGATTGACACTCCTAGATTTTTTAACTCATGTAGAGCCCTTACTGGTATTTTGTACATGCATATTAACTGAAGTGTAGAATATTATTATTTTCATAGTCCACTTTAGACATTCTATATGTCAACTACCAGTCATTATGAGTATTAGTAGACTGTCTGCTTAATATCTGCTAACACTTCATTTTGATGTTCCCCCAACAGACATTTTACTGACTGTAAGTAACTTGTCAATTCAGGTATCAGGCATAACATTATGACCACTGACAGGTGAAGTGAATAACACTGATTATCACTTCATCATGGCACCTGTTAGTGGGTGGGATATATTAGGCAGCAGGTGAACATTTTGTCCTCAAAGTTGATGTGTTAGAAGCAGGAAAAATGTGTAAAGATTTGAGCGAGTTTGACATGGGCCAAATTGTGATGGCTAGACGACTGGGTCAGAGCATCTCTAAAACTGCAGCTCTTGTGGGGTGTTCCCGGTCTGCAGTGGTTAGTATCTATCAAAAGTGGTCCAAGGAAGGAACAGTGGTGAACTAGGGTCATGGGCGGCCAAGGATCATTGATGCATGTGGGGAGCGATCCAACAGACGAGCTACTGTAGCTCATATTGCTCAAGAAGTTAATGCTGGTTCTGGTAGAAAGGTGTCAGAATACACAGTGCATCTCAGTTTGTTGCATATGGGGCTGCATAGTTGCAGACCAGTCAGGGTGCCCATGCTGACCCCTGTCCACCGCAGAAAGTGCCAACAGTGGGCACGGAGCAATGGAAGAAGGTGGTCTAGCCTGATGAATCACGTTTTCTTTTACATCACGTGGATGGCCGGGTGCGTGTGTGTCGCTTACCTGGAGAACACATGGCACCAGGATGCACTATGGGAAGAAGGCAAGCCGGCAGAAGCAGTGTGATGCTTTGGGCAATGTTCTGCTGGGAACATTTGGATCCTGCCATCCATGTGGATGTAACTTTGACACACACCACCTACCTAAGCATTGTTGCAGACCATGTACACCCTTTCATGGAAACGGTATTCCCTGGTGGCTGTGGCCTCTTTCACCAGGATAATGCACGCTGCCACAAAGCAAAGATGGTTCAGGAATGGTTTGAGGATCACAACGAGTTTGAGGTGTTGACTCGGCCTTCAAATTCCCCAGATCTCAATCCAATCGAGCATCTGTGGGATGTGCTGAACAAACAAGTCCGATACATGGAGCTCCCACCTGGCAACTTAAAGGATGTGCTGTTAACATCTTGGTGCCAGATACCACAGCACACCTTCAGGGGTCTGGTGCAGTCCATGCCTCGACGGATCAGGGCTGTTATGGCAGCAAAAGGGGGACCAACACAATGTTAGGAAGGTGGTCATAATGTTATGCCTGATTGGTGTATTCTACTAACCCTAACACTAACCTAACAGTCTACTAATACTACCAATACAAATGAAAGTCAGTTCACACGTAGTTGCAAAGTTACTTATAGTTTGTAGAATATCTATAGTGGACTATCAAAGTACAAGTGTAATGAAATTTGAGTATTATTATAGACGACATGAATGTGTCAGTCACTTTTTGCAGCATTTTGTGGTACAACAACAAAGCCTTCACAATGCAAGCAAAAAAAACCAAAATAATTGCTCAAGGCAAGGTGTTTTGCTAAATTTGTTTGGAGACGGGCGTGATGATATATTGCAATAACATGGCGGGTTGGTGTTTTAATACAAGGAAGAAATTTGGACGTAGAAGCGAAATCCACATACTGTAAACGTGACATCTTATTTACCACAGTTATTGTGCTGATTTTGTGATTCTGCTGGGAAAATGTATTAAATCAAAAGAGCATTTCTGTCTAGTTAAAGGCTTTGGTGCCTTGTGACATTGTTTAGAAGCATTTAAGACCCTTTTATTATTACCATTAGTTCTTGGAAGGAAACAGCAGAAAGCAATGTTTGGTATGATTATTTTTCCTTGATTTAATGGTAGCAGGTGACATGTTTACCTCTGGTGTAATCTATGTTCTTATGTCCCATACTCCGAGCTCTGCAGCCGCGGGTCACTCGCTTGAACCCGCCGTAGCCCAATTCATCATGATGGGGAGTGGAACAGGCTTGACCCCTGACCCCCCCGTTTTTGATTGAAATGAAGGCCGAGCCGCCAACTTCTCTACCCCGCCCCCCTGCCGCATGGAGCTCCGCCGCGCCCCGGTTCTGCTCCCGTGGAGAAATCGATACACTATATCTTTCCCCCTGACCTGCGCTCTGACCCTGATTGCCGCTCTCCCGTCAGACTGCAATTGGTTTGAACAGCGGGGCCTGTGAATAAAACAAGCCTGCATTGACGTGGAAAAGGTGCCTCTGCTCTTATTTTGAGTGAGCTGTTCACCTTGGCTTTGGTTATAATCATGCATTACATGAAAGGACGAATTCCTTTCATTATTGATCATTGTGTGAGCTCCACTCTTGAGCTCTTGCCCCTGTAAATAAGCACTTCTGACAGGCCTTGCTGGCTCCGGCCCAATGCTCCATCCGCTACGAATGCACATCGGCAAATGGGTTGTTATATATACAGCTTGTAGATGAAATGGAGCAGGCCCTGAGATGCCAGCTGTAAAATTCTGAAGGGCACGACTGCATGATAGCGGCTCTTCTTAAAGGGGTAATGTCCATATTTTCCACTATATTAACCATGGCGGTTGCTCGGTCAGTTTGGCATAGACGTTGGTCAGACAAGATGCCATTTCAGAGACCGTATAAGGAGGAGGAGGTGTCAAACTACTTGAAAACGAATGGAAAAAACTGTAACACTCAGTATCGTGGTTGTAGGAAATGAAGTCTTGCCTTTTAATTTATTCTGTGAGCATTCAATCTGAAAAATATTGGGGTTTTTTTTTTAGCATGATTTGATCTAAAGAAGTACAATTTATAATAACATTATTGTAGATAGGAGCTGTACTTGTGTGCCTATTATCATAGAAAATTTCACCACATAAGGTTAAATGAGATAATCGGTTTCCGGCATCCTTGATCTGACGGATTGAGGTAAAAGTTGTAAGAAGATGCATGATTTTCTGTTGGAGTTGCTGTATGTCTTTGATTAGATTGGTCTTTTGCACAAATAATAATACTAGTCCACTGTGTATAATAGTAATATTTATGCAATTTTAAAGGCATAAAAATTAATAAGAATCTGAAAGGTCATAGAAAAGTCTGACATTTGTATTGGGGATATAATAAGCCCTTTTTTGAAGAAAAATGTCATAAGAATGATTTATAAAATCCTTCACAAATGACTATCATGCAAGTTCATTGCTAATTTGGTTTCATCAGAAGAACATAACCAGATGTAACAAAGTTCGTAGTTCAGGGGAGAAGGAGGTCCTCATTTGGGGGTCATGTTTACGTGACACCATTTTCAACTCAAAACAGAAAACTTTTTATGCATTTTGGTCGTTCACTTACAAGACCATGGTGTTTTGGCAGCCTGAAAACGCAAGCTTTTGAAATCGGGTTTCAAAGTGCAAGTTTTTGGAAACTTTATCGTCTCCATGTGAACAACAAAAACGCAAATTTGTGAAAACGGTGATTTCGTGTACATGCGTATTACATGTCAGTCTATAGGCGTGTAGTGTTTCTTTACAAAGTTACCTCCGTCAACTACTGGCATGCATAATTCAGCGTTTTTATCCGTTTTCGTGGATCTGTGTGAATGAAGATCGTTTGGACAATGTTGTCATCTGTACACGAAAAAGCAAATAAAAAAAACTTTTCCGTTTTTAGTACATCATTGTTGTGTAAATGTACCCTCATTCTCCTTCTGGGAATTCACGAGTTCACACTTACATATAATTAGATAGAGTAAAGGTTGAGCGTATTTGGCGTGCTGTCCGGGGGGAGGGCTCCAAGCTTGGAATTTGGCCCGAATTCGGTGTACTTCCCTCGGTTGTGATAGGAACAATTAGAACTAGAAGCGATGAGATGGGGTGGTGAAGGGATGCTGATAAACTGTCAATGAACAGTCTGCTGTATATATACCTCTCTCGTTCTTTTGTGCTCGTGTTAATTAAGATAATTATCTTAACGTGCTCGTCCCGAACTTTGTTAATAAAACATCATAAAGTGGCCAAACACCTCAAATGTGACTTTTCCCCCCAATAAAATCAGTTCAATATTATTGAACTAAATATTTTTGTTCAATAATATTTAACATTATGCATTTTGAAGGAATTATAAGTAATATTTATAGTAATATTTATACAATAATTATTATTATCCATTTATTTCCACAATTTTTACAATACAATTCATGTCCATTAATTTTGATTCATGTGCTTGAAGTGCCATCGGTCATACCATACTGATGAAGTGAAAAAAAATAAAAATAAAAACGCATAATCTTTCAGTCAAAAGAACCGAAGACCACTTTAGGGTTAAACTATGTATAATTGTTCATATTTGAGACTTGGTGAGTTTTTATTTTGAACCCTGCTCATCCTTCTGACAGAAATGGAGGGAAATGATTTGAAAACACAGACAAATATAGTAAATTACTATATGAGCTAAATTAAGATAAAGCATCTTTAATTCTCATCACTGATTCAGCCATATCCAAATGATGTCAGGGCACTGTAGTAAATGACATCCCCTAAGAGCTGCTGTAGGCTCAACAACATTAGAGTTAAATAGGGATAATTACCAGATAGTTCCTTGTATGAATCAACGGGAGATTTCTCTTGTGTAGCTGCAGTTTTAATTTTTTTTCTTCACACATAACACGCTTTGAAAGTCTGGAAGCAAACTGAAAAGGTCAAAGGTCATAATCCTGCAGGTTAAAGTGCGACTCGCTCATTAGGCATCATTAGAATTCCTGAGTCTTCCAGCTCTAAATTAATGATGGATGTTTCATAACAGAGATTTTATAAAACGTTTTCCACACTGCTTTTGGCTCAGAAATAGAAACACATCAATGTTTTCCCTTCCAGATGCAATGCTGCGTTTTTCCAGCCCACCACTGGCATTTCTCCAGAACTTCACACCAAAAAACCTGCTCATTTATTTTGCAGATATATACACTGAGCCTCGAGATATATATCCATCAGCTAACATGACATTCTGTCTTTATTCACCTTCATACAGCAAATCAATTTCCCCTGTCCTCTAGCCTTCTAACACAGCTAAGACAACGTGGAAATGTGGCTGAAACCCAAAGCATGGAGTGGAAAGTAATTATGTTTACTTGTTTAAAGGTTTCTGGCAGGGCCGACATGCATTTTTTTCCCCCCCCCAGCACCAGTTGTGTGTCGGGAGTTGAGAGATTATCACACTGAGTATCTACAATGGCACAAGCACCTGTAACCATGGTAGTCGGAAATTTCTATTCTAACCCTTTAACCCGATTTCGCTTCTTTGTTTGCGATCAGATCATTTAAGTCGCTAAACTCCGGGAAAGTTTTCAGTCCAATGATCAAGTAAACTTCATTCGAACAATCATTAAAAAAAAGTGCTGATGTAAAGAAAACCAGGCTCATTACATCACAGATGGCAGGAAGAATTGAGACTCGCATTGCGTTTTCAGTATGTGAAGTGCTTTAAAACACAAGCTCTATCATATTCTGTGATTGTTTCTGAGGAGCGTGAGCCCTCATGCTTTGCGCTGTGTACGGGACGTCAAAACACCCCTGTATGACCAGATGATACGCAAATTAAGTTTTTTAGATTGATAAAGCAAACCAGCATCTCACTTGTAAAATCTTGATGGATGAGGATTGCAGTCAAGGTAAAGACGATTGTGGTGACATACAGGAGTCGTACAGCGAGTACGTTATAGGCTAACAAACAAACCCTGTATGAGCGCTCTCAACGCACTGATCACCCATTGTATTTATGCACACACACATTTCAGTACATTCATGTTGTTTCCACACATTCAGGATAATGTTTTGATTTGTAATGTGTATGTTGCTGTGTTTAGTAATTCTGAATGGATCCGTGTACTGTAGTATATGCAGTCTTTTGTTTTTCGGTATTGCAACTTTGCTGTTGCACTGTACACATACTATACACTGTGAATTCTGAAGAAAAACTTCTTGTATCATTTGGTTATTTGGTATCCTTTTGGAGTGTCCAAGTGTCCTTTGCTTGGAAAGACACTTAAATTTATCTTAAAAAAAGATTTGAGAATCACCGTTCAATCTGATGGTTTACTTTGCTGGATATAGCAAATTATGACAAAATTAATTTCATTATAAGTGTGCGATTAATCGCGACTTAAAAAATCTATTGACAGCCTATACAGCTGTGCATATATAGAGTACTGTGCAAAAGTCTTAGGCCACCACCAGCTTTGTTGTTTTAGCAATGTTTTAATGACCATCCATATTTATTTTTCAGTCTCTTTATTATGATGCAAACAGAAAATACAGGAAATATGCACACAAAATGTAAAAATTCTTCCAGATGCAATGCTGTGTTTTTCCAGCCCTCCACTGGCATTTCTCCAGAACTTCACACCAAAAAACCTGCTCATTTATTTTGCAGATATATACACTGAGCCTCGAGATATATATCCATCAGCTAACATGAAAATATGCACACAAAATGTAACGGACAAAATTGTGTCTTTAATTTAAAATCAGTATTTAGTGTGATCTCTTGTCACATGTCTCCTGGACTTCCATGTTCTCAAAGAAGAAAATCTGAGAAACTTATCATATTTTGAAAGTTTTATTGGCCTTCCAGTCCTTTTACATCCCATTTAGGTTTAAAAGAGCCAGTTCCTGCTATTGCTCAAGTGTAAGGGTAGGTCACTAAATACTTGCCACTTTAGCCTAAAAAAGCTGTTTTTTCAGATTTTTTTTCTGTTTTTTAATACTGCATATACATTTACTGTATTTTCTGGTTATATTCTAATAAAGAGACTGAGAAATAATTATATATGGTCATTATATCATTGCTAAAACAACATCTAATGGTGGCCTAAGACTTTTACACAGTACTGTGTAAACAATTTTATATTTGGTCTGAGAGTCTTTGAATGGGTGACTGAATCTTAGGATGTTTTCTGTCTCTTACTGATTCTGATTAAGCAAAATGTTTCAATATGGTTCAAAACCCTCAAAGGCGTGAGCCTGCATTGAGAGAGTACCACAAATCAAAGTCACTTCATGCAATTCTTTATAGTTTTACTTGCCAACATAACATTGTGAAAAGGAGATCTCTTTCCCAACAGAGATGGACAAGATAAATAGTTAACAGTCGCTCTTTGATTGTGACCGGTAGCGGTTGAAATCTCACATAAAGGAAGCCTTTCACAGGCCAAAAGGCCATTGGTAACAGAGGCGACAGCAAAGCTCTTTGGCTTTGATCCTGAAAATACATCCAAGGCGAGTAAACTGCATGCTTTGTTAGCAAAAAAAAAAAAAACACACACACTCACGCGCATCATCCCCTTATGGGTGCTTTGCATTTGTCGTACTTATCACTGAGTGGCAGAGCCCAGGTTGCATTTGGTTACGCATGAAAGTAAAATGCGACTTCCCAGCTTGTCATGTATCAAAATGTTTGCCGACAATTGTTTAAAAAAATCATTTTGCTATGAAGTACCCCGCTTTCAGCCGAGCTGCCGAGAGATGGATTGCTTTCTGGAGTTTTTGACAGGTGTAATTGTTAAGGCGTCATCTGTTCTTGTTTGCACAAAATACATTTTAGCCAACTGTAGGACTTGCTTGCTAATCTTTCTCCCATCATTCTATTCTTTGCTTGCCACTAGACAAATCCCCTGTTATTTGACCAGATGGTGGGAAATCCATTCTCATGATAAGTTGCTTCTAGTTTGCATTTAGATTACCTGCAAAAATGGAACAATTTACTACCCTGCCTCTAACCATAACTTGCAGTTTTCTTTGTATAGATTTGACTTACTTGTAACAAATTATATAAATCTTGATGAGTATGTTAAAATTTGAGGTAATGTATGTCAGAAGGAAGAACAGAGCTCTTTAATGGGAGCTGACGCGGTTCTGTAGGGCTGTGAAACATCAGACAGCATGTGGATTCTTCACCCTGGACCATGTAATGGCTCAGATCTGCACGATTGGTCCTGTGATCTTATATAGAACAACAAAAGAACCTCGTTTTACTCCATATTTTCTTTACATATCACAATTGACATCTCTTAACTTGCTCAAATGTTTCTCAGAGGCCTCAGTGGGAATAAACAGAGACGTTGACTTTCTTCTGCATTTCAGATTTTTCTCTTGAGAAAAGGTACCTTGTCATCTCAGAGAAATCACACTCAAACATTTCTCATATCAAAACCTTCAAATATGTAAATGAGCAAACTCTGAGCATTTATTTATTCATAACATCATTAATAATAATAATAATAAAAATAATTATTATAATACTTCTTATTATTATACAGGCTTCACATTTATTTATACTGAAATGTTAACTGAAATTTTTGAGCGACATATTTATTGTGTATTAAGCACCATTTTTTGATTCAACAAAATGACAGGTAAACATGCTTTTAAGGTTTGCTGTCGGTGGAAGCTCCTATTGCCCAGGTGCGTTGCCTGCAGATATCCAGGGAAGGTGTATTATGTATAAATTATCTGTCACCTTTTTTCAGTCTTCCTATGCTGTGATGAGCGCTAATTTGCATAATCCTTTTAAGGAGTCAAATTATTCTGTCATGTAGCAGATTTAACATGCTAGCCAGGATTCTGCTGCCTCTCCGCTAATTAGTATGTACATTATTGCACGCTGAAATTTTCTGCTTGTATCTGAGGCCGCAGACAGTTGAATGCATGTGTCCGTTTCCTGGTCAAAGTACAATTTGCCTGTCATTATCAATGGATGCCTTCGGATTCCTTCAGGTCTAATTTACTTAAGTCTCATACAAGGATGTAAGAACAAGAGAGATGAAATGTCTAAGAGGTGATTGTATGGTATAAAGAATTACAAGGGTGTATTGTTAAATATATGAAGGTTTCTTTGTGATTCTGAAGTTTAGCTTAGCTTCCTGGAGAGCGTTCATTACAAATGCTTATATAACAATGTACAATTAAAGATATGCTTCTAACCATGTATAAATTAGGTACATAAAAGATTTAAAAAAGATTTTTTTCTTTTGTCCCTAGAATGAAAATCAATTTAGGACCTCACTGGCTTTCATTGTATTGAGCAAAAACAATTCTTTTTATCATTTTATTTTTATATTTATATTATGATTATTTTATTTTATTGTTTTGTTTTGTTTTGTTTTGTTTATTTTGCCATGTTAGTTGCAGTGTGAGTTTGTGTTGAATATTTCTCTTAATTTGTGCACTGAATTCCACCCAAAATCTTTTTGTTTTAAAATTAGATAGAAATATAGGGTTGTTTACACTGACAGAAATGTGGCCAGGTTGCTGTACTGTTGATTACTAACAGGTGTCCCTACTTGACTGCCGTATCACTGTTGGCTATTGCTGCTTATTTGCATAAAGCAAAATTTTGTTGCATATCCAGCAGTTGCTTTGTCTAAAAATCACCTGAAATCACCTACTCACTTTTTTAAATTTTTTTTTAGCTTCCATAAACTAGCATTTTGGAATATACACACAACATAAACAATGGTTTAGTGATAACATTATAGTCTACTGAAAATGCTCTAATTTCAGTCACTTTTAGAAGTGCGCTCACCACTTTCCTCCCAGCGTCCTCCTGTGTCACCTGATAACAGGAGTCTGTCTCACCCGTCAACACTCTTGTTTTCCCTGGAAGCTTCCAAAACAACAGGAAATTAAACTAGAACTGTGTGCCAAGCACTTGGACTTTTCATTTCAAAACAACAATTTTACTGATATCTTTAATGAAAATCAGCAGGGTCAGCGAGATAAAGCTCCACCGAGAGACCCCTCGGAGCCAAAACGCTCTAATCATCTGATTTCCAGAGTTTGGGGTGGTTTGTGGCTGAATCAGTGTTTGCCCAACATAAGTGCTTCGCCGTGACTCGAGATCGCGATCTTCAATCAGGAGCAAATTGGCGGTTTGACCGAATGTGTAGATTGGAGGACGGACGGGGCGAAATTTTAATACTTGCAGACTAATTGCGATTAGAATCACATTTGCTTTAATTTGAGCGGCGCATGATGAAAGAGAAGCTCAGGACCTGAGCGTGGCCATCATTAGCCGTGCCGACCGGTCCTCAGACTTTCCACCAGCTTCTGTGGCTCTGCGTTCTCCTGTATTAATTTCCTCTGCGTTTTACAGTGGCATTCACTGAAGGTCATCGGGCGTCTCTCTTTCTCTCTCTCTCTCACTCTGTCTCTCTCTTTCTCTCTCAGAATGCCTGATGTTCATCAGGGCCTTCAGCCAAGCCGAGCTCCTATGCGTGATTTGGGCTGCGTGTTTTGTACACCATCCAAGCAAGAACGGCACTGCTGACAAATGTTGTAATGAGTCTCATCTTGGCATCAGTCTGGCCACCTGAGTGAAAGGCTCTGCACTCATCTGTTCTCATACCTCCCTCTTCATCCACACTTCCTGTTGCACTAAAGCTGGTTCACTATAGGAGAAATAACTTGTCTTTTGATGCGAATATCTAAATGAACAAAAAATGGCATTTAGAACCAACTGGACTTCTTAAATGTGAAGTATTTCTGGGTGAAACAGGATTTGCAACAAGAAAAAAAATTATTTTATCCATTTGGAATTGATTGGATTGTAAAAAGTAGGGTTGCATTCTTTGAATTTAATTGAGAATGCCTTTTAAATTACACTTAAATTTGAATTGAATTCAGAATATAAGGAAGAATCAGAATTTTAATGTAAGGAAGTAAAATTAAAATTGGTTTAAAAGAATGTCGGTTAAAAAAAGCCTTCCAATGCTTTAGTTTTTGTGAAAAAAAAAAAAAGTCTTAAAGTTGGAAGATAAGAGATAGAACTTGAAACTATTTTTTTTTTGGAATAACATGCATTGATTGTTCATAATAAGAAAGTGCATAGGGTCCGTTTTGATCTCATGTTGACTTTGACTTGAAAAGCACATAGTGTCCTCGTGAATATTAGCTTTGACTCCCTCAACTGCTTGTGTAGCATCTCCACTTTTGCATCCACATTTTATTTTGTCAAACAAGAAATGCAGGTCTCCTAGGAGTATGCTGTAATTCAGAGCTTTGGACGTGTCCTGATGTCTATGATCTCTCTTCCATTTCTGCGAGATGGATCTAGCCACATACTGCTGGAGACCAGCTTTGATGTTTTTTTTTTTCTTTCCTTTTCTTTTCCAGAACCCTTCCAGCCGAACGGCCACAGTTAGTTTAGCGGTTCCCACTCTGACGCGCTCTCGGCCCGGCTCACTCTGTCTACATGCCAGTGGTTTCCGCAGCCAGCAAATCATTACATGGGGAGCCCTGCCAAAGTTTTAAATACCAGAAAATAACACCATTTACCACATGCAGGGCAATTATTTCTGTGAAAAATTACCCAGGGGTTTTTATTTGTGATAAACCCCCCTTTCTTAACAGAGAAAGACGATGCGTAGCCGACTCTTTCAGGTCCACGCGAAACTCCTCATTAATATTTATGGCCTGCTTTGCAAAGAAACAGTGATAAGCACTGGATGAATATTAAGTTTGACTTTATTTAAAAAACGCATTAAAAATATTCACTAAATTAAAGAAAGAAAGAGGGCAAAAACCTTTAAAGAAAGGTAAAGAAAAGCATAGACTGCTTTGTGAAGAGGTTAAATAGTTCATTTTGCACAGGCGGAGGAGAGAAGCTAACTTTCAGACCGAGTGAATGAGACAAACTCACAGTGAAGTCGGCAGTGAATCAATAAAAATGTGGAATATTGCGGTAGGTGCCCACATGGCCTTCCTGTCATTTCGAGGCCGAATTGTCTGCTCTTTGTTTTGGTGTGGCAGACAATCCTTGAGTTGTCTGACTGTAGGATGACAGGGGCTTCTCTTTTTTATGCTATAAATATGAATTAGTAGAGTGTACGTCTTCATTTAAGAAAGCACAGAGCTGTTGCATCCTGCATGAGATATCGCACTAACATCCATCCAAATGCATGCATTTCACTTGAGTTATAGTGTTATAGTTGAGACTGTTGTAGAGTATCATTGTGATATAAAATTAACAATTTATTCATCCTTCTAAGAAGGTCTGCACATTGGGGGGAAAAATCTATTTGAGATTTGTCTGATAAAAATTACGATTTCGTTTTAAATGGCAATTAAAAAATTTCAGGTTTGAAGTGCTCATTTGTAGGGATGCATAATTTAGTGATATATATATAATATATATATATACAGAGCTGGGTAGATTACTTATGAATTGTAATCAGTTACTGATTACAAATTACATGACACAGTTTCAATCAGTAATATAATCTCTTAGATCACACATTTTTGGTTACGTAATCTGATTATTTTTGGATTACATTTAGATTACTTTTGTGCTAACCCTTATTTTATGTCACATATATTGTAGGGTAATCTTGTACTATTTTGACAAAAAATATTATTTATATATATTATATATTAATATATAAGTGAAATGTATGGACAGTTAATACTTCAGAATACTAACACTAATGTACCTGTTAGTGTTTGCGGATAGTAGCTCTGTGTATATATATCTCAATATATAAATAAATAAATATATATATATCAATATGACTATAAAATACTACTACTACTACTACTACTACTACTACTACTACTACTAATAATAATAATAATTATAAAAATATATAAATTACTGAATAAAAACAAATTAAGAAATACCTGTATTACTAAATAAATAAGGAAAATAAAGTATTTAAGAAAATAAGACTATAAGATGATAAAAATAAATATTATAAATATAATAAAATTAATAATTTTACTTTTTACTACAACTGTAAACTTACTATATATATGGCTGTTTTAATTTCTTATTTTTTTTTAACAGCAAAGAGCCCTTAAAGCTTTACTTTTGTTGATAAGCAAGTTTGTGAAGATGATTGGCACGTTGCATTCCCAAATGGATGTTAAAGGGTTAGTTCACCCAAAAATGAAAATTCTGTCATTAATTACTCACCCTCATGTCGTTCCAAACCAGTAAGACTTTCATTCATCTTCAGAATGCAAATTAAGATCTTTTTGATAAAATCTGAGAGCTTTCTGTCCCTCCATAGATAGCTATGCGACTATCACTTTGACTCTTCAAAAAGTTCATAAAGAGATCGTAAAACTAATCCATATAATTTGAACGGTTTAGTCCAAATTTTCTTAAGAGACTTGATCGCTTTTTATGATGAACAGTTTGAATTTAGGCTTTTATTCACATATAAACATTCATCAAGGCACACATCAGTTGTGTTAAACGGAAGCTTGAGCACATTTGCATGATGTGCGAGAACCAATGAGGTTCATTCTCGTTATGCGGCATGTTTGAGCTTTCACAGGAGGTTTGTTTTCGTCCGTCAAGCAGGTTCAGTTGAGCTTCTGTTCATGTTCGCTGATCAATGCTTATATGTGAATAAACTGTTCAATTCATATGGATTAGTTTTACAGTCTCTTTATAAACTTTTTGAAGAGTCAAAGTGGTAGTCACGTAGCTGTCTATGGAGGGACAAATATATCTTAATTTGTGTTCCGAATATGAACAGAAGTCTTACGGGTGTGGAACGACATGAAGGTGAGTAATTAATGACAGAATTTTCTTTTTTGGGTGAGCTAACCCTTTAAAGCAACCCAAACTCAGAGCAGATGGATTTTGTGTGAAGCAGCATTTACTGCAAACCGAGCTGCTCTGAGATTCTAGAAACACAGATGGATAACAAGCTGCTCGCATGTAAGAACATAGTGCCGCACTTGACTCTGTAACACGCAGTGCATATATACTATTGAATTAAATCACAGTTTTTGTGATTTGATAATCATGCTAAGCCATATCACGATTTTGGTTTAATTTTGATTCATTGTGCACTACTTCTAAGTCATTGACAACACAGGATGTTGTATATGACCCCTTTGAGAGTGTTAGTTCTTTGATGGGACAATTCCTTTTCTTTTTGCTCAGAGCTGTCTAAAAAGTCAAGACATTTCCACTGCAGTGACATTTATATCTATTGGCTCTAGTCCTGTTGAATGCATCATGACAACTCAAAGATTAGTTATCTGGTAGTTTGGACATGTAGTGAAGAATATTACATGTGTGCCCCAAATGAGACATTGCAGCTAATGTTTTATGACAGTATTGGAACAGCGTCGGAAAAAATCTGTCAGAATAGTGCACTTAATGTTCGGCTTGTGGACAGTTTCTCTCTTCATGAAATGTAGCTGATCTCATCAGGTCATGTGGTCCTACACAAATATAAAATTTATGCACTTAATTTTATCCAAAGAAACTTATGCTTAGTTTTCATTTTGTTTGTTAACCGTACCAATTGTTTGTATGCACATGATTTGAACATACAACCTTTTTGGGTACCAGTTCAGTTCTTAGGCTATACCAGTTGCCTATAATTACTCCATCTACAGAGGGTTAAACAATGGGCGATCAGTCCTGATGTGACTCTGGGGTGATTGTGTGGATGAATGCAGCAGTAGTTGTGTTGTAAGATGGATCCTGTGGTGCAGGCTGGGTTGAGGATCAGGGGGCTCCTAGTGAGATGGTAGGATAGCGCTGGATTCTCGCTGTGTCTCCGCCCCCAAGATCTCTCTTCAGGCTTTATGCCACTGCTCATTAACTCTCATAATAAAAAAGCACAGCCATGTAGAGATCGTACTGACTGCAGCATGTAGTTAGAGTTAAACCCTGCTGTAAATCTTTCATATTTGAGCAGAGGCCTTCCTGCTGATTCCTGTAGTACTTCTTTTATCAACAGCTTGGTGTTGCCTTGAGTATGTGAGCAGTATCTATCGGATTAATCTATTTATCGATCTACCGTTCTATTGGATCTATGGACTGATCTATCTATCTATCTATCTCTCTATCTATCTATCTCTCTATCTATCTATCTATCTATCTATCTATCTATCTATCTATCTATCTATCTATCTATCTAAGTTTCATTTCTGGATGAATCAATGTTTTTGAACGAATCTTTTGAATGAATGATTCAATGGCAAATACATTTTTTTTAACAGTCACTTGTAAGATACAACCGTTATTTGAAGCGCCAAGTTAATTCCAAATGGTTGTTTGCGATATTTTGATCGCTATCGTAGACATCAGTGTAACTTTAAACTTTTATCTCAGTACTTATGTGATGATTTGAATATGTTTGAATCGAGATCGCGATCTTTTTACGATTAATCGTGCAGCTCTACTATCTGTCTATCTATCTATCTATCTATCTATCTATCTATCTATCTATCTATCTATCTATCTATCTATCTATCTATCTATCTATCTATCTATCTATCTATCTATCATTCATTCATTCATTCATTCATTCATTCGTTCTATCATATGTTCGTTCATTTGTTCTATCTTTCGTTCTATCTGTCTATCATTTGTTCATTCTATCTTGCTATCATTTGTTCATTCTATGTATCGTTCGTTCTGTCATTCTATCTTTTATTCTGTCGGTGATGCCTATAAACCTTTTAACATTTCAAGGCTTTTTAAACATTTTTCACAACTTTTAAAAAAGGCTAAAGCCAACATTTAAAGTCTGTATTGACAAACTTTGCTTATTTTTGAATTCCATTAAAATTTGAATTAAAATCTGCATCCTTTTTACCTCAGTTCAGATCTTTGTCAAATACAGAGCCGTTTTACTCAAGATCTTCTTGAGTAAAAGATCTTCAAAGGAGCGAGCAAAGATGAGCATAATCAGTGTCACATATGCAGATTGATATCTAAAAGTTTTTTTCTTCTCACTAAGATTTAGATATTTAAATCGAATAAATGACCAACATTAAAAAAAATAAAAAATAGCTAGGTTAGCTGATTACCTTAAAAGTCCATAGATATCGCTGTTAGTTTGTACTGCCATTAACACTTTCTCCAACAAGCGGATGCGATGAGACCAGGTTTGCTGTTTGTTCATGTGACATTTGGCATAAAGCCTATTGGAAGTTAAATCCACATACATTTGAAATGAACTTGAAGGTCCCCTAGAGGTTGTTTACAGTATTGCAGATGCTGGTCAAGCATTCGCCCCTTGCGTACAATGTCCTTCTTGTCTAACAAACCAGACCTCTTGTCCGCCTCTTGTCTATTGCTGAAGCTCACAGAGATAATATCTGAGAATCCGTTAGCAATCGGGCCCTGTTGTCTGAGTTAAGACGTTTAATCGTCCGGCTCTCCCTTTGCCGCAGTCTCTCCGGGCTGGCTGTCAGAATCGCACCAACCTCCCCGTCATGATGTCAGCACCGTGAGACTCTGGGGCCGGATTGTTCTCCTCCTCATATCTGCTGCAAATACACACACAGCAGAAGTCTTGTGGGAAGGCGCAAGTGTGGCGGCTGGGTCCCATTAGAGCCCCGCTCCACCCCGTACCAGAGGGAGAGCAGCGCCTGCCAAGCACAGGAGCTTTTCCTCGCTATCAGCTGGAGGTAGCGTGCAGCTGCTAATTGATTGCAGCTGTGCCGTTTAGCGGTTAAAACATGATTTGAGGTGTCAAAGATCAAACATGCAGAGGTTTTGTTAATAGCCCAAAGGGTGTGTGTTTGTGCGTAACTGTGTGAGGGAGTTACATAATTGTGAGGAAATTAGGTTTCAAAGAGTGTGTGTGCGATGAAAGTCTATCAGGCATTAGCAGAGTAAGTACGGATGTCAGGTGAGTTTTGTTTTTGCATGATCCAGCGTCTTGTTTTGCAGCGAGCCAACAAAATATTGTATATTATCAAAGCAGCTGTCAGCTTCGTGGATCCACCATGTTTGCATGCTTTCCTGCCCAGGGCTTCACAGGTCTTCTTTCTCTTTCCATCTAAATCCTCTCTGCTTCCTTTTCCCACACCGTAATCCACAATTAAGGTGGAATTTCAGATTTTGTGGCTTAGCATATTTTGAAGAATGAGGCTACTAGCTCTGCAGAAGAAGCGAGTGGAAACGGTCGACCCTGGATGAATTACTGGTGGCAGGTTTCTTGAAAGCGTTGTCAACAGAATGAGCAGCTAGACCTGTTGTAGAGCTTCAGGCTGGTTGTATTCTGCTGAGCCAGATCTAGCATTATCTGAAATGAATGTAGAACAAAACACATGTAAAACCTCAATTATTTAGCGTCAGCACTTTGTTTTACGTTTGTTTTGCAGGGCATTTGCCAGCACAAATGGGTTAATTGATTTGTATGAGATGCTTAATGTCTCAGAACTTTACAGTCCATATTGTTCTTCTTTTATCCGATAGCATTTCATCTTCACTTCATCAGAATGGTAAAATTGAGTGTCTGAATGAATTTGACTGTCTATAATAAGTCAAAACGAGACAAAAAGACTTTGAAAATTGCATTGTTTGGCAGACTAAAACTCTTTTTTTCTAGTCCTTGCTTTAGATGAAATGGAAACCATCACAATGAACAATAGGCAGTTTGAAATGATTGAATTAGCTAAAATAAGCATGTTATGGTTAGAATCATTAGGTTGATACTGCAAGCAAGTAACTTCAAAGGTAGGGTGACCAGATTTATCATGGTGGAATACGGGACGGGATGGACAGGAGCCCCCACCCCAATATTTCATGATATGAGAAATGTTATTTCATGATAACGATATATATCATATAGTTATTTTATTTTTGTAATATAAAAAAGAACAAAGCAAATTACAAACAATAGGACAAATACAATAAGAGTTACAAATTAAATAAACTGTTTTTCAGGTACAGTAGGTTTATTTAACATGTATACACTTATTTAATATCTTTTGTTTTTTGAGTAACATTAATGACACAGACTGGTATTTTAGGCTGCTGTCACTTTAAGCCATAACTGACTGTATTTACGTGAGATACTGCACATGTTGACAAATGTGTCAAATGTGTATTTGGCGATTCACATGCAAAGAGAACTGTTTTCGGGATTGCACGCTGTCTTAGAGAGCGCTTCTAGTGTGTCATTCAGCGCGATAACACATTGAGTTCTTTTTTTATAACTTACCGTGCATAATAACTTAAACTCTTTTCGGAGATTCTCGTTAAATGTACGCACGCTTTCTTTGACATCTTCACGTCTGACTTGATTTCCTCCGCGCTCTCTAATATATCCTGACTTCACTAAACTGCACGTTAATCTGTAACGAACTGTGATTAGATGGTAATTTTGTTCTCCAAAATATACTATGAAGAAATTGGTTACCGTTGATTAGGCTATTCTCGCTTGACAATAACGACTCACTTTTAAATTATCACAGAGCAAAGACAATTTAGGAAAGAATAAATACGAGACAAAACATGATTTTTTCATAATAAGTCGGGACACTACAAATAGAGCTGAAATACGGGACTGTCCCAGGAAATACGGGATGTCTGGTCACCCTATTCAAAGGCTTTATATATATATATATATATATATATATATATATATATACAGTGCCCTCCACAAATATTGCCACCCTTAGTACATATGAGCAAAGGCGGCTGTGAAAATAAATCTGCATTGTTTATCCTTTTGATCTTTCATTCAAAAAATTCACAAAATTCTAACCTTTCGTTGAAGTAAAGCAATTGAAAGTGGGGGGAAACTCACATTATGAAATAAATGTTTTTCTCCAAAACATGTTGGCCACAATTATTGGCACCCCTAGATTTTTTTTATGAGTAAAATATCTCTGAAGTATATTCCCATTCATATTTACTTTTATTTAGCATACCAGGGTGATCATGAACATGAAATTGTCCAGCCATGACTTCCTGTTCCACAGGGCTATAAACATGAGGAAACACAGACCAAATTCCCGTAATCATTCATCACAATGAGTAAAACCAAAGAATATAGTTCTGATATGCAGCAAAAGATTGTTGAGCTTCACAAAATAGAAAGTGGCTTAAGAAAATAGCTAAAGCATTGAAAATCCCCATTTCCACTATCAGGGCAATAATAAAGTTCCAATCAACTAAAGATGTTACGAATCTGCCTGGAACAGGACGTGTGTCTAAATCGCCCTAATGTACGGTGAGGAGGAAAGTTTGAGTGGCCAAAGACTCTCCAAGGACACAGCTAGAGAATTACAAAGATTAGTTGAGTCTTGAGTCTCAGAAATCCTAAAAAAAATGACCAAACAGCACCTACATCCCCACAAGTTGTTTGGAAGGGTTTAAAAAAAAAAAATCTCCAGCATATTCATTTGTCAGACAAGACTGGAACTTCAAACAGGACCTTCTGACTTCTGTGGTCAGATGAAACTAAAAAAAGAGCTTTTTGGCAGCAAACCCACCAGATGGGTTTGGTGCACATATGGATAAAAAGTACCCCATGCCCACGGTTAAATACACTGCTGGATCTTTAATGTTGTGGGCCTGTTTTTCTGCTGGAGGTCCTGGACATCTTGTTCAGATACGCGGTATCATGGATTCTATCAAATACCAACACTTTGTAGGATAAAAATCAAAACCTGACCGCTTCTGCTAGAAATCCAATAATGGGCCGTGGTTGGATCTTCTATCAGGACAATGATCCAAAATAAACATCAAAACCAACACAAAAATGTGTCACCGAGCACAAAATGAAGCTTCTGCCATGGCCGTCTTAGTCCACTGACCTGAACCCTAAAGAAAATGAGTGGAGTGAACTGAAGAGAAGAAGCAACAACATAGATCTGTAGAAATTCTGCATGAAAGAATGGTCTCTGATCTCTTGTCAGGTGTTCTCCAAACTTATCAGGCATTATAGGTGAAGACTCAGAGCTGTTATCTTTGCAAACAGACGTTGCAATAATTGGGAGCCAATAATTGTGGCCAATGTGAACTAGAGAAAAACATTTATTTGAATTTTTAGAATTTTGTGAATTTTTTTAATGAAGGATCAAAAGGATAAATAATGCAGATTTATTTTCACTGCCACCTTTGCTCATATTTACCAAGGGTGCCAATATTTGTGGAGGGCACTGTATACTTTAATATTTATCTTAATACTTTTAAATTAATTTAAATAAATTTAAACGTTTTAGGGTATATGAATAATTTGTTAACATTAGCTGAAAACAAAATAGTAATAGTTTCCCATATATCATGTAGTCCAATAAAATAAATGGCTCTCTATTTCAAACTAGTGATATCTATTTTAAATTGTGAATTTAACCATAATAAATTCTTACTTTTAGGGAATAAAATATAGCTATATACATACAATATAAACACACCTTTTACTGTACATTAGGGGTGTGACAATATAGTGTCACAATATTTCGCAATTAGGCCTGTCGCGATAGTCGATATATAGACTTATCGCATGATATATGGGCATGACCTCGATAATTTTTGGTGACGCGATATATTGCCCATTATGTTTACATAAAAATAAATGTAAATAAACGATCGTGCTGCCTCTGTAATCTTGTCTGCTCTCAGAGGCAAAAGCAGGGCTCAGGTGTTTTCCTGACAACTACAGACAGTTTGGAAGAATAAGTGCAAATGCACTCAGTTTCCGCAATCCACTGGTGTAAATATAAACATGACTGCGCGAAATGGTGCACGCTCACAGCTAGTTTCACACAGGACGCGGCAGTCATGAGTATCTAGTTCGTTTTCATAGAGAATGTGTTTTTGCATTTCACTGCGCCATTTTTCCATGGAAACGTGTTTGTTTGACTGTTGCACTCGCGTCTTTACCAGCATCTCGTGCATGATGCGGCGCTAAAACGCGGCGTTTAATTTAAAAGGAGTTTTTCAAACATGCCTCTAGAAAAAACGATCTCAACAGGCCATATCTGACAGCTAAATCTGTGTCTTTGTTCATATGGACATCTGACAATAGCGTGCACCCTTACTTTACTGAGAAAATAAGGTCAGGGAAAAACCTGTAGATGGAAAATCTCCATACAAGTGCCTTTTGTGCATTTGCAAGTGTTTTTTTTTCTACTTGTTATTTTGCAGTTTTTGTTAGCAAAGGTTTATTTATTATTTATTCAACATTATTATTTTTTTTGACGCTTCAATTCCAGTAGCCTATCTAAATATTTTTAAGAGTTAAGTTCTTTGTCATTTGAAAGTGTGTAGGCCTACTTGCATTATTATGCTGTTATATTATGATTATATATTCAGTGGCATAAAATGGTCTTAAAATGACAATAATATCGCATATCGCAATTATTTCTGGAGCAATATATATCGCACAACAAAAAGTAGTTATCGTGACAGACCTATTCGCAATATAAAAATGCAACAATATGTATCATGGATACTGACAATCTATATTGTATATAGTTCACCCAAAATAAATTACTGTGTGAGGGGAAAAAAATCAAGTTTACAGAGTTTTAGTGTCAGTACTACATTGAACTACTATATATAATGTTGAATATAATGTATAATAATGCAATGGGGGTATATTTGTGGGTCCTGATAATGCCAAATGTCTTGTGTTGCCAGTAAAATATGGCCTACATTATTTTAAATGTATCTAGCCCATGACAGAGTGCAAGCATATTAGTATTTTCCTGTATTTTCAGCTTTAGAATCATGAATATTTTTATTCTGGTGTAACCATTGCCTGTGCATTGGGTTACCAGCACCAGCACCAAGTCCAAGCCTATTCATTTCCAACCCCAATGTAATATCAAATTTAGCATTTTAATCAACAGTTAATTTTTTGTTAACCTTTTACCATGTCTTGAAGTATCGCAGTAATATCGTATCATGAGTTCAGTATCGTGTTATGTATCGAATTGTGACATGAGGATATTGTTACATCCCTACGTTTTATTTTAAGGTTTTCTGTTAAATTTACCTGTGTCCATTTGTTGAAAGTGTGTAGTTGTGGGTGCTGTGTACATATGAAGGTTCGCTGTTCTCTTTTGTAACATCTTGCAGAACGCTTCAACAACAACCGTGACTTGTTCAAGCTTGTTAGCTTGTCATTTAAACCCTGTGAGGCGTCCTCTCCTCTAATAAGCATTCTACCTATCAGGGAAATATGATTTTTGAGTGTGATAACACCATATCGCTTTTGGGGGGAAAACACACAGTATATGCATAAATATGAATGAAGGAGTGGTTTTGACTGGCTTGCCTCAGATATTTCCAGGTGAAACCATCTCTCCTGGATTGACATGCATAAACACAGTAATGCATAAATACATATGTAATATATGGAAAAACATTCCCAGATGTTTTACTTTATGTGGGCAAAGACTTTCACTACTCTGTAATCATTGGCAGCAAAATGACACCGCATGCAAATGGCGTGAGATGTTTGCCCTCAAATATTCGCACAAAGCCGGAGAAGATGATCCTCTAATTGGTACAGCAGCCATTTGGCCGAGTTCCAGTCTATCAATTACTTTCGCTTCTTTTCTGAAGTAATAGAGTGTAATTGCGATTCTTTTGCTCTTATTAATAGGATGCAGATGCCGCGGTGGGGTAACACAATGCCGGCAACTGCGGCGGCCAGCCGTTTGGAAGTTATTTCAAAGACGAAAGCGTATACGGACTCCCTCTGCGCAGATCTTCATTGCTCTCTTGCAGCTCCTTTCAAGCGCTCTCTTTCTCTGCCCCATCTCTCTCTCTCTCTATCGTTCTCGTTCTTTCCCATGGTGACTGACAGTCTCTCTGACGCACTCCCCCCATTTCATCGCGCAGCAAATCAAATATGACAGCGAGGACTGTAGACATAATGGAGAATGTTAGGAGAGAGCGCTACTATACACACACACAAATAGCCGCAGGCTTAATTGAACAGCGCTGCCCATGACCTGAACACTTCCAGAAGCCTGCAGGATGTGCTACGGGTTGTACTTCACTCTTTTATTTAGTGTCAGATTTGCTAAAGCCCCCGTTGGAGCAAAAACCTCCTGAAACATGACATCGGTGTGAAAAAAGCTATAAAAACAGACAAAAAGGAAGAGCCGTGACCAATCGTAGGCAGAGTCAGCGCTTTAAGTTTAATTAATTAAATGCTAAGCTCCGTTGCTCACGAAGTTGCGGCGAATCAAATGCCGTCTTCCCGAGGGCTGTTTTTTTTTTTTTTTTTTTTTGCTTTGTTAGCAGTGGGTCGGTTGTGAATATGCCCTCTCGGAGCTCATAGAGTTGGGTTTGAGAGCTATCTCGTTGCATCGCCACGCCGCTGTCTTTTTTGAATAATGGCACTGATAATTTGAGCCACTCCAGTGAAAGAGAGGCGTTGATGCTGAGTAAATAGGCTGATTGGGGAGAGATGAAGGTCAGTCCCGCTGCAGGTGACAAAACAGTGAATCACAGCCACCCGCTCTGCTCTATCCATCATTTCGTTCCTTCCTTTTATCCTCCTCCTCTCTTCACAACCTCCCGTTCCCCCCGCCTCCAAAGAACTTAAAAAGAACACAAATGAATCTTGCTATGAGATGGGGTTTTTTTCTTGATTCGATCATATCAGCCTTCCTACAAAGTGTTTCATCAGAACTCATTTGCAAAACAGAGTTCTCTTTTAAAGTCAGCCTGAAATCAGATTCTGTTTACGTGGAACACTCTTCTGTGAAAACAAAAGGTGGATTTGCCGTTCAAAAGTTTGGAGTCGGGAAGAAAAAAAACCCACCAAGGCATAAAACAGAAATATTGTGAAATAAATATTATGACAATTTAAAATAATTGTTTTCTATTTTAATTTATTTTAAATTGTAATTTATTCCTGTGATGACAAAGCTGAATTGTCAGCATTATTACTTCAGTCTTCAGTATCACATGATCCTTCATAAATCATTCTAATATGCTGATTGGTGAAACACGTTAAAACATTCACTAGCTATGTTTCCATCCAAAGCTGCAAATTTAACTTATGTGCAAAATTGGAATATTGCATAAAACATTTGCGAATAAAGCACTGTTTCCATCCAGTAAGTCGAAGAAAACAAAATCGTCACTTCCTGATAAACTGGCGCTAAATATCAATAAGATGCTTGCTGCAGTTGGAGAAGCCACTATGGCCCGGCTTCACAGACAGGGCTTAGCCTAAGCGAGGACTAGGCTTTACTCCAATTAGGATATTTAAATAGCTTTTATAAATGTTCACTAGAAAAAAAACATTACTGGTGTGCATCTTGAGACAAAACAATGCCACTAACATATTTTAAGATATGTCAGTACAAGTTGCTTTCAGTTAAAAAAAGCCCAAACATGCATTTTAGTCTAGGACTTGTCTGTGAAACCGAGGGTAAATATAATAATTTTGTAAATAATAAATTATTTGCAGCTCAGAGCGTGCAGACGAAACGCAATAAATGTATCTTACTTTTGTAGGCGGATTCCTCCTGTTTGGAAACACAGTCGTGTAAGACAGTTCTTGGAGGTAATTATAGTGAACCACTTTGACGACAGACTTGTCTCAGGCATTTCAGAACAACCAAAACAGCATTTCAGATGCTGTGCAATGATCGGGCAGCTGGTTAATCCAGTTATGCCGTCCCATCACAACGTCACATGTTTTTTTTTTTTATGAGCATCAAGGAATTTATTCAGTGTTATCATCATAGTTTATGCATGTTTTCTTATCTGATAAAAAGTTTATCTGACTCAACTGAGCACATAAGTTTTTTTTATGTGCGTTTTTAGAATCTATGCGCATTTTGACGTTTTCATCCAGCGTTTTAAAAAAATTTTTTTTTTTAATGCGATATCCTAAAATGCGCATAAAAATAGGTGGATGAAACATAGCTACTGATGCTTCAGAAGGAATGCCAGGCGGTGAAAACTTATTGAATTTAAAGATAAGGTAAATTGTACTTATTTTGTCTTCTGGGAAACATGTAAGTAGCTTCTGTAGCTTCTGAAGGGCTATACTAAATAAAAATATGATCTTTAAACATCATAAGAAAAAATGTACACATCGTCATCCTGTTCAAAAGTTATCACCTTTTAAAGGGTTAGTTCACCCAAAAATGAAAATGATCCCATGATTTACTCACCCTCAAGCCATCCTTGATGTATATTTTTAAAAATATCCTTAGTTTATAATAGTAAACTATTTTGAAAAAAAAAAATGCATCCGTCCATTATCAAAGTAATGAATACAGCTCCAGTGGGTTAATAAAGGGCTTTTGAAATAAAGTGATGCGTTTTTGTAAGAAAAATATCCATATTTAAAACTTTATAAATTCAAATATCTAGACTGTACGCATACTGCACAAGCTTATTTGGGCGGAAGAATAAACCTTTGACCCGACACAATGATGAGAGGCGCAGAGGAGAGAGAGCAAACAAAACACCGGTCACGAATTAGAAGTCGAAAACGAGAAATTTTAAAGAGAAATGTTGGAGATTTTGGATACAAGAGAAGAGGAGCTTGAGTTTTTTCCCCAGCCCTATTTGTTTGAACCGCAAGAGGCATCTAAGCTTACAATACTCCTACATCTTGTGTCATATATCGCATCAGAAGATTACTTATTTGGCGCAGATTACTCAAGTCGAGTTGCGCAGTATGCGTGCGGTCGTCTGCCGGAAGCTAGTTATTTGAATTTATAAAGTTTTAAATATGGATATTTTTCTTACAAAAAACGCATCGCTTCGCTTCAAAAGGCCTTTATTAACCTACTGGAGCCTTATGGATTACTTTGATTATGGAAGGATGCATTTTTTTTGTTGTTGTTCAAAATGCCATTTATACAGCCATTATAAACCTTGGATGACTAAGGATATTTTTAAATTTATCTCAGATTGTGTTTGTCTGAAAGAAGATAGTCATATACACCTAGGATGGCTTGAAGGTGATTAAATCGTGGGATAATTTTCATTTTTGGGTGACCTATCCCTTTAATGCATCGTGTTTCCTTCTGGAGCATCAGTGAATGTTTTCACCTTTTTTAATAGTTGTGTTTAAGTCCCTCAGTTGTCTTGAGCGTGAAAAGATGGATCTCAAAACCATACAGCCACTGCTGGAAAGGGTTCAAATATGCAAATGATGCTGGAAACCAAAGAATTAGCAGGACCTGTTTTTTTTTCTTTTTCTTTTTTTCTGAAGAACATTGAGCAGTTTAACTCTTCAGACAAACAAGGGACTCATGAACATCTTTCACAAAACATAAAAACACCTGTGGATCATCTATGTACTGACACACAGTATTAGGAATCAAGTGCATGTACTGTAAACTTTTAAACAGGGTCATTTTTATAAATTCAGCTAATATTTTTTCTTGGACTATATGTAAACATCTGTTATGTGAAACCGCTTACTCAGGACAGTACTAAATAAAAAAATAAAAAATAACATGCATGTTTTATGATCCCGCATATTTTGTTAAAATAATAAACTCTTTGAAGATTCTGCAAGATTTATGACCACAACTGTGTATATATATTAGTCACTGAAAATCCTTACATCTGCATTCATTTGAGAATTAATGTCCTAATCATAAAAAAAATTGATTTTTTAACATAAATCACTTGGGGTCTGAATGATTTGTGTGGATCAGACTGATCAACTTCTCAGGTTGGTTGGTGGTACTGTTTAACAGCTTGCTGAAGTTAATTCAAATTATCACTGAATAATGACTTAAATTTTACTATGATGTATCTTCAGATGAAGGAACATTATATTATGAATGCAAAATGGATTTCATGTTGATTTTGAAAAGTGAGTTAATTTTCAATTCAATTCATCACAGATTAGTTTGTTTATTTAAGTGCTCTGTCCCACCAAATGGATGTAGTTGGACTTCCTGTGCAGCACAGTTTACATCCTCCCAGCTCGGCTTGTGCTGGAAACTGCAGTTGGCCTTAAGGAACAAGTGTGGAATGATAAAGTAAGAGCTGTAGTTGTGAATAAATTGGCATCATTAGTGTCTCACTCAAGTTCATGACATCAGAGATGTTACCCGTTATAGCCTACAGGAGAGAGTCAATCTAGATGCCTGCCGAGGGTACGGTGTTCTCAGCACACACCCACACTGTGAGGAGCTGCGAGACTCACTTCACACACACACACACACACACACGCTCGGTCTGAATCATTCAGATTTCTCCTCTGGCACTTTCAGCAAAGCATATGCGTGAGTGTCATTCACCTAATGTGAACTGAAACACTGGCTGGGATTTGATTCCGCCCGCCGAAAGCTCAAGCTCTCTTTAGCGGAGTGTTGGCGCGGGGCCGACCGCAGCTTTGAGGCCCGGGGTTATGGGGAACACAGACTTATAGAGCAGCAGTTATCAATGGGCTCATAATGACTTATTCTTGGCATTAGCTGGGAAAATATGGGACTATTATACAAATATTTTTCCAAGAAATAAAATTATAGAAGAAAGACTCTCAAGGTTATTACACATTAGCCAGCCCACACTGAATCTGCGCCTACTGATTTTATCAGAATCATAATGCCTGTCATTCACAAGTTCTACACATCCCCTTTGCTTGCAAGTTTGTAAAATATTTTGACTTGTTTGTCCGTTTGTTGCTACTTTCAGCTCGGTTTAACACAGTTTACCACATTTGAATCCATTCTGCAGAGGTTTTCCCCTAAAATTAGCACAGACATGTCTGCAGATTGCATCGGTTCTGCTCATTAAGGAGAATTAAATGGGAATGTCACTTGAGGAGCTGAATAAGGTGGTTTTGATTCCGTGTAACGGTTCTGTTTCCTTAACGATTTCATTAACTATTCTCAGAAGAGTCATTTAGTTTGTGGATTAGTGTGCAACCAGCAAGAACAATGCTATTTATTGTCTTTATATAATTTTGCACTCTCCGGTCTTTTTCTCTCATCATTTTAATAATTTCTTTTCCTGTGGTGATAGATTCAGTAACAAATGCTATTGTTTAGTTATGATGTTGCAAGAATTGCAAGAAAAGTAACTGTACATATTAAAATCATTCATTTTTAAGGTTTAAAAGTATCATGATTTTTAAAACTTGACAACCCTCTCTAAAGAACACCAAACAATGCCATTACGCAATTGTGTTCAGTAGGAAACAAGGTTCACAGGTTAAAAAAAAAGTTATTTGTTATTTGCCATGAGAGTGTGTCTATATATGTATGTATGTATGTATGTATGTATGTATGTGTATGTGTATGTGTGTATGTGTCTGAGGAACAGACTAAAATTTAAGTCGTTATTTAATGTAGCTAGACAGCCATGGTCAACATACACTTTCATTGTATAGCAAAGTATGTATGTATGTATGTATGTATGTATATGTATGTATGTATATATATGTATATATGTGTAACACATGGGATATAGTGCAAAGGCTTATGGACTGCTTTAATCTTGCTTTTTTGTCCTTTATGGAGCATAGTTTCAATGTATGAAATAGAGCAAAAACACCTTGTAAGTCATAAAACATAAGGAGTAGTAAATAATGTCAGATTTCATTTTTGGGTGAACTGTTCCTTTAAGAGCTGGAACAAGTGTAATGACGGTTTGTCTCTGTGTTTCTAAGCACGAATGTATGTGTGTGTTTGTGCGCTCAACAGATATGACGGCACTCTTGTCCCTGTACCGCAGTGAATATCTCAGTCTCTCTACTGGTTTGATGTGGTGCAGCAGACAGGTCTTAATAATTTATTTGCATAGCAGCACTTGAACAGTGATGCTGTCTTTTCTCTCTCTCTCTCTCTCTCTCTCTCTCTCTTTCTCTCTTTCACACACATGTGAGTCAGGTGTCTGTCCCCCCCACTTTCTTACCAAAACTCAAACACACAAAACAGTTTTTTCATCATGTATGTTAGTAAAAATGGATGGGAGTGTCTTCTTGTAGCCTGTCGGAACGTATGGGGCTTTTCTTGTAGCGACAGCTCAAACTGAGTCTACAGATGTTGTTGCTGTTAAACTTTCGTTTTGTCCTTCTTGTCTGTGTTTTACACCCTGGAGCGGCAAGCAGACTACTTTAAGGCTAACGAATTTATTTATATATATATACATTATTTACATACAAATATATATATTTAACAGCCCTTAACGTGCCTTTATTATGCTTTTTCAAATATAACCTTCCATGTAGTGTGTAATATAGCTGTTTGTGAATGTAAAAGGTCTACAAAGTTTCAAAGATCAAAGTGCACAATAAATAGAGTTATTGTCTCCCAAAAGAAAAAAAAAAAAGAACGATTCTGTTCTCCCTGAAATAAGTCATCAGTAATTCCAGTCTTACTTCTTGCACGAACCTTCATAGGTTTGTAACAGATTTGCAAAATGCCAGCCTATGGTCTTTATTGGCTGTGAACAACATATACTTTGACCTACCCTCAAACACTTTAGAGAGACTGAATTCAAACCGTTTCCATCAGTGTGGGAAAATGCAATATTTTGATCATGGATGCATATAAACCTAGTTTAGGAGACCTCCAAAACAAAATTTTGAACCTCTAAAATAGCATAATAGAGGCACTTTAACAATGATAAAATTCCGGTCTTCATTTATATTATTATTATTATTTTTTTTTTAGCCATTTAGGTATAACCATTTTGGCCCCTTCAAGTTAAAAAAAAGTTTTCGCTGTGTGTCAGTTTTATGTCCATCTTGTCCAGACTGACTAATCTGGCCCTTTTCTCCATGAACGTAAGGTTAACTCATCGGTCAGAGCCATTGGCCCCTGTGTGCAAGATTTATTGTCTGTGTGATGGTAGCTGGGTTGTGGTCAGCATGTGCACGGGGAAACCAGGGGGACTGCGGATGGGTTGTGTGTTATTGTAATGGACTCTTGCATGGGAGAATTTACCTGTAAATGTCACTCACCCCACTCTAGCAGATGACATCGATAAAAGCCCCGGTAAATCACGCGGGGAGCCCCCTACGCCCAATCCAGCAGTCAATATTGCAGCCTAATAAACATGCCAGGGGGCAGTAGTAGTCTGAGATGTGTGTTTTCAAACAAGCAGGACAATTCTTAGCAAGCTTGTCCATCTTGACGCCATTGATGGGACTCGTTGGGTCTTAAGCTGCTCTCACACTTGAGTGTGAGTGTACTGTGAATTCAAGCAGTAGTGTTTATCAGATAGCTACAGCATAAATAAATCCAAAATCAGCTAGTGTTTTGCAGGTATGGAAATACATATGTTGACAGGCATGTAGGACATCCTATCATTGCGTTCTGACCAAATGTAATGATTAGAAGAACTTTTTTTGTCCTGAGACTTCCACAGATGATATATGTACATTTTTTAAAAAAATATTTAGACCACATTTATTATATAAAATCTATCAATGTTTTAAACAGAATAACAATGACTAGTCTTAATGACTAATCCACTTTTTGGTCCTACGAAAGCCCTATATAATTATGCAGGTTTTGGGTTCACCTGACCCAATGGGACATGTTTCTTATGGGGTTGTTTTTTAAAGTGTTAAAAAATGGACGGAGCGCAATGGAAGGAAATGCAGAATGCATTTATATGTTGATACATTTTTAAATGAAAAAACATTTATTAACTTAAATTTTTTTATAACGCAGAATAATTGCATTCTTTATTTTTTTTTAATGTTTGAATATTTGGTTAATGTTTTGTCTGTTTTATTGGCGATTATTGTAAATTTTTTGTAGTGTAAATTTTGTAAAATGATTTGTCATTTCAGTAAAATGGAGTAAAGTCAGTGAATTAATTATTGATATAAATATTGACTAAGTTTCCCGTAAGTCCCGTGATTCTTTTTTCATGCCTTAAAATAGCTTGAATTTAACTCTAAAGCTTTGCTTTATTTAGTATACGTGGATATATGAATATGCAAATTAGTCCCAGCCTCCACTCAATCACACCAGCTCGGACTACCTGATCTACTCGGTTAACTTTACTGTAGTAAACGCAACTTTACTGTAGTAAAAGTGGAAATACTGATTTGTTTCAGCTATGTATGTTTGAACCAGAAACTGATTCTGAAGAAGAAGAGCAAACTATAGGGTCGTATACAAGTCAATGTATCAAATTGGTAATGTGTTTTATGTATCGCTCTCTGCAACGTCGGACACTTAACAGTAATTGATATGATTAGCCTTTGGCTTGACTACATTATCAAACAGCTAATAATGTGTTGCTAATGTTACACAAACCATGTTCCTATTCGACATCCCAGAATCAGACAGCTGCCTTTTAAATATCAGCATCCTTAGACACGCTTTGAACATCATAGAAAGTCAGTGGAGAAAAGCCAAATTGGACTGGATTGGTTACATGATTGTGATGGTAGGAAACAGAGTAGAAACAATAATAAAAACCTGATTTTCACCATAAGGGGTCTTTAAAGGACATTTGATCAAAACTATGACTTCTGCAATTTAGATCAGATTGATTTCATGCCAGTTGCAAATTATACTTTAGTCCACATAAACTGTATCTCAGACCAGCATTAGTTACAGTAGAAAAACTACACAGGAGGAGTATTTAGCAAGAAGAGACAGTGATGTTTTTTTATTCTTTGTGGCTGTGGTTTTACTACCAAAACGCCCTTACCTTTTTGTTCATCCAGTGGTATATTTTCAGCATTTTCCATATAGGAAGTGTCTAGAGTTCGCTGTATTTCTTTCTTTTTTTTTTTTTTTCCTCCCAGGATGAGGTTTTATTATTTATTTTTTTTATCATATTCTGCCTTCTGTCTCTTCTTAGTCTCTATGGATTCTTCCGTTTACGCAGCTGAGGGAAAATAAGGTGTTATTTTGCGGGTTATGACAGGTGTGTGTAGTGTTTCTATGTTTGATTGACATACTCCTTACACATTTTGTGAGGATTGAAGGTCTCTGTGATGCAGCACGGGTCTGCAGTTCCTCCGTACTGGTCTTCTCTCTCTGTGTGTATGTGTGTATATTTTTTTTAGCAAAACAATGATGTGAACACTGCTGGGAAACCAGAGACGGATATCCTTTCCCTCAATACATCTCCACATCTTTGCTCTACTCGTTGTCTCTACCAACCTCACTTTCTCTGTCTGTCAGCCCTTTGGCACAGGCAACTCTGTTCTGACATGGATCCATCCTGTTGGATAATAATCCTCGGATGCTACTTCACACCCACAGAGCAGATCTTCAACACTCTGAGGCCTGTATTACATTGCTTGTGCTGTTGACTTTATGAGCGTCTGGGCCAAACGAGAAGGAGAACATATTGTGCAAACGTTCTTCTCTCTCCAGCCTGTAGGAGTGTCAGGGATTTTTCCATCTACAGGACATCCGAATTTCTATTAAATATCTTATATCATGAAATGATCATTTTTTCCATAGACTGTAAAAAAAATATGGACGATGCACCTTCACTCTCTTCCATTGTAGCAACTGAAGCCACCAGCGTGCCAATATGCCGCTGACATCTTGAGTCTTGAGTCTGTGCATAGATAACTTGGAGCCCGAGTCTGCACAGTAGTGAGCACGAAGTGGAGTCGCGATATCAAGGTCCCGCCCAAACTCAGAACAACTCATGTCGGTGTGAAATAAACAGTTATGGAAATGTAGAAATTAAAGTTAAAGCTTCAATCTCCTTGCGAAGATCCAGAAAAAAAGTGTTGGCGCCTCAGTGACTACTTCACTCAGAGAAGCTGTCAATCTCAGCTGTCAATCATGACGTCACACCCCCGTTTTTATAGCATCAAATAACTAAAACCAAACCTATTTAAAGAACGAACACTTGAACTAACACCAGCATGATAAAAACTGCCTAAAATGACAGAAAAAAAAAATGTTTAAAGTGTAAATTGATTGTTTAGTTTGTCTCGTGTCCCATTACATTTCGTGGAGAGGGCGGGGTTTATGACATATAGTGCTTCCAGCCACCTGGGGGTGATCAAGACGCGGTAGCTTCACTTTCAGGACTCGTGTGGCACGCTTGATTTTTAAAAAGTAGTTTGATGTTTGGTCCTAGTTTGAAGGTGTTTACCAGCTGGAGCAAACTTTTCCTGAACATGGTTTTGGCCTGATTTTGTTTGAAATGACACCATATCAGTACGTGCTTCCATTTTGCTTGAAGTATATCGGGGCTTCAGCCTTCAGGCCAGTGTTGCACAAAGTGCCTGATCCTACAAAATTACTTAATTTTTTTATTATTAACCTAAATATGACTTTAAAATTATACGCAAGATCATATAATATAACTAAAACTAAAAATGTCCAAAAACATTTTTTTGCTGCTTTTTCTGTTAACAAGCATACTAACCAAACTGTCCCAGACTGGATTTGGGTGCATCTAATTGTTGGTCAAATAAGTGTGTTAAATAAATAGCTTCTTACTATTTTCCAGTTTCACACAATGAACATTCTATTATATTTAGAGTTTCTTTCCCAAATCTTGCCAATCAGGCCATCTCCTAAAATGCCAATGAAATCAAGAAATTAATAATTATGGAAATAAATTCTGCAATTATTGTGTCAAAGCAGAAGTAGAACATATCCAGCACACGTCCATATCTCTCTCCAGCTTGTAGGATTGTCAAGGAGTCACATAGGACCAGGATTTAGTATCCACAGGAAGTCTGACGCGATCAGAAAGGCGTCAGGGTCAGCGGTGCTGTTTTGTACATGCACCCGGAGCAGGCCTGCTTACAAAACTGACACATTTTCAATCATATCGCCGATTCCCTGGAAATCACGGAAAGGCCACGTCGGAGCATTTTATAGAGTACAATGCACCAGATGGGGATTAGTTTTCCCAACATGTGGGGAAAAAAAGGTCTTTTTTTTTTTTTTTAAAGAGAATGCGTGGTGTAGGGGTAATATAGTCTGCTTTGAAAAATGGACCAAATCTTCCACCGCTGTCTGCAATATACAGTGCCTTTTACGGCCATGAAACAAAATCAAAATGGGCCTACATTGGGCCGTGGAGACACAGTGCTTTATGTGTAGGTGAGTGTGTGTGTGTGTGTGTTGGAGCGTTGCTTGTGTAGGTGTTTTCATTCAGTTGGTGGTAGAATGGCGACACTCTCCATACCTGCAGGGAATTTATTGTGCTAAATGAATTGTGGCCCGCAGAAGTTTGTAAATTGCAAGGCATCAATCTAGAGGAGATAGAGAGAGGGACTCACCCGCGTTCACCCCGTCTGATATCAATCCTTTACCGCTAAAACCTCGCCTTTCAATTCCTCCCCATTCATCCTGCACCAACCTCCGGTATTTAACAGGGATCATGAAGAGCCCTTAACAAATAAAAGCTCTTTAGCGTTTGAGTGCTGCAGATAAATGCGTGAACGAGGCCGTTTATGGCGAGCAATTAGAACGCCACCCGTTATCTGTAGCGCATCGCGCCGGAGACGAGCCAATCGTATTGCCCTGAATCAATAACCCGGAAAATTTGTTAATGTTAAACTACTGTTTTGAAAAATACATGTTTAACATCAGTCAATAAACATTCTAGAGGCTGGCAATGATTCAATAAGGCAGAGGTAAAGCGCGTAATGCAACACAATTATCAATATGTAAGCTTATACGCTGCTTTTTGTCTTTCAAAATTAACAGAATATGCTTTGTGGTGTAAATAATTATCATACTAATTACTAACGTCATAAACACCAAAAGAAAATCCATTACTGATGAATTTTATTTGCACATGGCTTATACTACCATTTTTTTTTTGTCTGATTCCAAGAATTTCCTAATTTTTATATCTTCTGTCTCATACACCTCTCATATCATATATCATATCTTTCTATCTGTCTGTCTGTCTGTCTCTGTTTGTCTGTCATCTTAGTCAGTTTACCTTATTATCCGTTTATCAAATGTATGCAATAATTTTTTTTAAATGTTTGACTCATCAAAGTTGTACATAATTTGTGTGAATTCTGGGTCATTCTGGATGCTGATGTCTGGTGCATTACGGCCGTTAAGAGCTTTTCCACGTTTCTCCACAGCGAGCCATACTGGGAGAGGTCTGCTAATGCAAGCTCCTGCTCCGCCACTAGGCCCAAGACACTCCACCTTGGAGGGCAACAACATACCTCATCACCATGGTAATCCATCCCTTCTACCACATCTCTCAGGCCAACTGGAGACAATAGAAATCACAGATCATTTCAACAGCACTCCACACATTCACACAGACACATAACATTTGTACTGTACAGTGTAGATGATACAGATTATAAAGATTCTGCTTTATTAAGTTTTTTTTTTATAACACTGTTCTTGCTCCACCTTACAGTATTTTTATTTTTATTTTATTTTTTTACCATGGTAACTATAGTTTCTACCAGAATGCCATAGTTACTATTATAGGTATTGCTACTGCTCTAAAAGTTGTGCTGCATTCATGTGATGTCAAAAATAAATAATCAAAAAGTAATTTCAGACTTTTATAAACAGTTAATCTTTTGACTTTTATAATCTTTCATAATCTTCATGAAAGAGATTCATTATTAAAGGGTTAGTTCACCCAAAAATGAAAATATGTCATTAAGTACTCACCCTGATGTCGTTCCACACCCGTAAGACCACAAATTAAGATATTTTTGATGAAATCCACAAGGTATCTGACTCCTCCATAGACAGCAATATAACCATCACTTTCAAGGTCCAGAAAGGTACTAAAGACATTGTTAAAGTAGTCCATGTGACTGCAGTGGTTCAACCTTAATTTTATGAAGCGTCAAAAATACTTTTTGTGCACTAAAACAAAACAAAAATAACAAATTTATTCAACAGTATCCTTTATCCAGCGCTTCCAGGTTTTACAAACGTCCAAACGCTGGCTCAGTATCGGCCAATGCGGTTCACGTGAGCAGCAATAATGAGCCAGCATAAGAGAGTGAGATTGTTGAATAAAGTCGTTATTTTTTGTTTTTGCGCACAAAAAGTATTCATAAAATTAAGGTTGAACCACTGCAGTCACCTCAACTGTTTTAATGATGTCATTACTACCTTTTTGGACCCTGAAAGTGGTGGTTAAATTGCTGTCTATGGAGGAGCCAGAGAGCTCGCAGATTTCATAAAAAATATCTGAATTTGTGTTCTGAAGATAAATTATGGGTTTGAAACTGTGGTTACCATAGTCAGCTTTTGTAAAGGGTCCTTTTCTCTAATGTTTTCCCCAACTATCAGCTAAGAAATATACAATATACTTGGGTTTTCAGAAGATTTTTTTTTCCCTCATGGATGTATGTTTTCTTTTTGTTCATTTGAGGTAGAATTACACTTTGGCGTTTTTTAAAATCAGCAAGAAACCCCAAGTGAGTATTTCCCCTTTACAATGACATTCTTAATTGATCAAAAACAAGTATTATTGCTTCTGAGCCATGGCAGCTCAAATAAATTATGCCACAGCAACAGAAATCCAATATGTAATAGGCTTAGTAAGGCGAGCTGCATTGCTTATACAGTAGCTCTAATAAACGATGCCTCTTTCCAGAAGTGCCCTTTATTGTGCCGGATGCTAATTTTGAACCTGTGAAGATGAAACAAGGCATCGTGGGAAGTGGAGTTTCACATATTCCTTCGAGACTAGGGCAGGTTGGAAGTTTCCAGAGATACAGTATGCGTGTTTGGGAAGTCTTTGTAGCATACGGAAACGCATTTGAGAAATATGCCGCGCTGATTATATGCAGGCGCCGCTTGATGGATTGGTAAGGAACGGAGGCACGGGGGCTCTGGGATTACTGTCACACTGACTAAAGAGGATTTATTTATCACATTCACAAAAAGCCTCTTCTAATAGCTCATCATGGGGTGTATTTAGAACTATTAGTACAACCACCCTCGGCTTCTGATACACTACCTGCCAGTACGCATAACACCAGATCTGCCGCCTCTGTCATCAGCGCTTTCTCTATTTTTATGTCTCTTTTCTCGCACACCGGCATTCTGTTCACGCTTTGACACTTTAGGTATGGCGTAAAGCCACTAAATAGATTTTCACCTTTTTATTCCTCTTTGAAAGCGTTCCAGCGAACAAAAGCACAATGCCAACACCATCACCACGCCAACATACTGGCATTAGATGCCCTCGCTGTCCATTAAAGAGGCGCATGCTTCAAAAGCCAGAAAATTATTTAAATGGACCATATTCTGCTTTTGTTGCAGTTTATTTTTTCCCCCAGAAGTCCACTTATTATATTAGTCAAGGTTTCTTGCACCCAAAACAGTTGACTATTTTCCTCCCCCTCGTTGACCTTTAGAATAAAAGGGATAAGAAATTAAAATTTAGACATTTACTCTCAAGCTCATGTTGTTCCAAAATCATATGCTGTTTTTTTTTTTTTTTTCTTTTCTTTTCTTTTTTTTTTTTGTGGAACACACAAGTTCAATTTTTTTTGGATGTTACCATTGTGACCATGTCTTTTAAGGATATAAAAACTGCTTAATATTTTTGTGAAAACCGTGATAGATTTTTTTAGGATTAGATAAATAGAAAGTCAAAAAAGAACAGCATTTACTTGAAATATAATATTTATATGTACTTTTACTTTACTTTTGATCAATTTAATACATGCTTGACCAACATACTATACTGACCAACTCTTGATCAATCGAGTAAATGTCACTGGTCATATGTTAAAGGGTTAGTTCACCCAAAAATTAAAACTCATTAATTATTCACCCTCATATCGTTCCACACTCATAAGATCTTTGTTCATCTTCGAAACACAAATTAAAATATTTTTGACGAAATCCGAGAGGTATAGGACTCCTCCATAGACAGAAGAGGAGATATTGTTGAATCATTATTTTTTTGATTTTCGCACAAAAAATATTCTTGTCATTTCATAAAATTAAGATTGAATCACTGCAGTCACGTCGACTTTTTTAATATTGTCTTTAGTACGTTTCTGGACCTTGAAAGTGATTGTTATATTGCTGTCTATGGAGGAGTCAGATACCTCGCGGATTTCATCAAAAATATCTTAATTTGTGTTCTGAAGATGAACGAAGGTCTGATGGATGTGGAACGACATGAGGGTGAGTAATTAATGACATAATTATATTTTTTTGGGGTGAATTAACCATTTATTGCAGTTGTGAATTCATGTTGATTTCTAGAGGAGCTGTTTTTGCAGATTAGTTTCCATATATAGTCTGTGTGGAGCTTTATGTTTTGAATATTTTAGTATTTCTACATAATACATTTAAAAGCGCATGATATGTTTTGATGATATATCCCCTTTAAGGTGATAGTAACTTAATAATATAGCTCATACATTTAAAAAGTCTTATTTCCACCTTTATTCACTCAATAATTAACTTTTTGCACTTATGAATGTATGTTTTTCCGCAAGAAAATTAACTAACTTAATTAACTTTTCGTGCTAATATATGTTAACTTGGCTGCATTATAATGAGAAACTTTATTCTTAAGTGACGGCGTATAACCAATGCAGTGGCTGTCTGGTTTGGTCACTGTGAGATGTGCTTATGTATCTCAGGTTGATGAGTCTGCGGGTGAATTCCAGCAGGGTTATTTAGTTTAAGTGCTGTTTGATCCAGGAACGCCGAGCAGACTGAAATTGAGATAAATGGCTGTGTGTAGAGGGACGGCCACCTCTCTTCCCAGCATGGGGCCGGTGAGGGGCCGCAGCGGGGCCAAGGGTCTGCCGCACACCTGTCTCTCCTCGTTACGGAGTCCAGCTCTCACAGAGATACCAGCTCTCCTCTATCAAGGCTTATTGGGACCTTTGGCCCCATAAACAGCAAGACATGCACAGCGATTGAGTTGTGCACCTTCATTACATGTACATACACATGCACATTATATATCCCATCTAGCCCTGTTTCTCCTTAAACACCTGATTGGACTAACCTAGGATTGGATTCAACTAAACAGTTGGAGCAGAGCATTGAAATAGCTCTGGTAAAACGTCAGACAGAGTTAAAGTGTGTGAATGCCAAAGATTTAGATGCATTGGCTCGGTGTGTGAAGTCCTCTAATCATATGAAGCAACTCTTTCATTGCCAGAAGGGATTTCCTAGTTTTTTAGAATAATAAATCTTTTTGTTCTTAAAGTCAACATGTAACAACTTATTTTACTTGCATTTTGTGATATATTTTAGTTAAACTTTGCTTTTATTTGATCTGGAATTTATTGGATTGTGAAAACGGGGCTGTTTTTATACTAGAATACAGATATTCAAGATGTTGATGGGGACGTGGAGGTTGAAGGTCAAGATCACTCTCAAGAGCATCCCCACCAGCCTTTTTATTTTAAATCTAAAGAAAATGTTGATAATTCTCACAAAAATTTCATGGCCCTCAGAATATTTTGTTGTATGAATATCTGAACATACAATATATTAAAAGAAAGAATCTCTTAAAAGAAAAGCCTCTGCTTTAAAAAATAAATAAATAAAAATTCTAGCTTTGATTATTTTATTATCAACCTTTGACTGTGGATAAAATTTCATAAAGCAACATTTTAAGCAAAAAGCTGGGAAAATTGTGTTTTTGTTAAAGAGTACGTCCAGATTGGATTTAGAATGATAATTAAAACATATACAGAGTAGATCGAGTTTATCAACACCCCCAAAGTTTGCACAGTTATATACTGTACCTCTTGTGGGTTGACATTTCATTCAGTATTATTAGGCAGTTTTGATTTACATGCTGTTTAATGTTTGATGATCGCATTAGCTTACATGTGTATAAGCAATGCTTCTATCACTTGTTTCTGCTTCACTTGTCTTTGGATCTGGAGAATCTGTACTCTTTCAGAAGATCATTATTTAGATTATTATTATTAAGAAGATGCTCTTTCAGTAAGATGCCCCCCTCCCGTATAACAGTGAAAACATGGATTGCCGAAGAATTCTGTCAGTGGCGGGGAAAGAGTTAAGGGTCAGATTTACTCACTACTGGCATCTGTGTTCTTTAATTGAGCATTGTCAGTAGATCACCTGCAGAACTTTCCACTCCCATCTGTGTTTTTATGGGATTGTGGTCAAACGCTAATTTGCCCCATTTAGTAAATCCTGCCCTAAATGTTTAATTACCAATTAATTTCTACTACAGGCAAGATTTCAGAAAGGCTGCATTACTAAATGTCTATTTACCTACTGGCTAACATAATTTTTTTTTACACCTGTGTGGCCTTGGTGATCTTCACAATTTGAAAATTTCAACACCGTGTCTACACCAGATGCGAGTAGCGTGACACGACAAAAGCAAATAGAACCTATTATAATCAGTAAAACTGTCTACACTGATGTGGAGCGATGCAAAGCGACAAAACAAATTCACAACAGTAAACTGATACCCCCGTTTGTATTTCTGGCGTACTTTAACACTACTTCTGACACTAAGAAAATATGGATTTGCAACGTTCGCTTTGTCACATCCTGTGTACACAGCATCAATCTGTTGCGTCATGACACGTCCGGTGTAGACACGGTGCACTGAAAGATTCTAATGACAAACTTGTTAAAGAAAGTAAATAGGGTCATGTTGACTTTAAAAACCCAATAAAAGCAAAATTTGACTTTAGTGGCTTTCACATCTGATAGCTAGTATGCTCATTTTTGTGAATTGTGAGAGATGAGATATTAATAAACAGATGGTTGTTCTGTTGCATCTGACATTAAATTAATTGCTTTTTTTTTTTTCAAGTAATGCTTTTAAACATTTCCAAATAATCATTCTCTTTTCGTCTCATAATGTGCATGTTTTGTAATGCTGTCGGGACTGTGGCATATGCCACACTTTAACTTGTGCTGATTTTAAAATAATATTATTATTTTGCATTATTATTTAATTTATTTATATGTAAATATATATTTTATGTATAACATTGACCAACCAGTTACTAATAGAAGTTATTACCAGTTACTAACATTTTTCTAAAGAACCTACCTGAAACGTTTAAACACAACGGCCAAAACTGTCAAATGCAGGTTGGTATAAATACATTTTCAGCTGTTTTTTAGTACACAATTAAAGCTAGTGCATCTGAATAAGCCTCCATTAACAGTCCCCATGCACAGCTCTTTAATGGCCTGCTGGCTGTGATACAGAATTTGCTAATAAGTGAGATAAATGAGGCTGTTTATCAAAAAAAAAAGAAAAAGAAAAAAAGTTGCATCAAATATGACACTTTTATTTTGATCGCTCAAGTCAACAAAATATATCATGGTCTGATAAAGCTGTAGTTATTTACAGAGTGACATTTGATGGATGAAACAGGTCAAACTCACGTCCTGTGCACATCAGCCTTTGTTTGTAAACAGGAAATTGGTTTGTTGTGTCATATTTAGGTCATCAGCATATACAAGTAAGTATACTTTAACTGTTGCATTTTCAGAAGAAAATTTGAATGGTGCACCATAGAAAACTAATGTGTTAGGTAGTATACTAGTGGTTGCCAGGTGTTCTGAGAAGTTTTTTGCACACATATGGTAACACTTTAGTTTAGGGTCTGATTACTTGCTTATTAGCATGCATATTACTAGGATACTGGCTGTTTATTTATTTTTTTATTAAGCTTCGAATCGTTTGTTTCTAATCAGTGGTTTGGAGCATGTATCAAACTGCCAAAGTCACGTAAACTATGAACATGTGAAGTTTCGAAACCCTTATGATGTAACGAAGCCTTGTTTACTGAAATCACATGATTTTGGTGCTCTAAACCACTAATTCGAAATAAAAGATTTGTAAAGCTTCGAAGTTTCACGAAGCAGTGTTTTGAAATCGCCCATCACTAGATATTGTTGAATAAAGTCGCTTTTTTTTTTTTTTTCGCACAAAAAGTATTCTCGTTTCTGTATAATTTTAAGGTTGAACCACTGTAGTCACGTGAACTGTTTTAAATATGTTTTAGTACCTTTCTGGGCATTGCTGGCAATGCAGGCCTCACTGAGCCATCGGATTTTATCAAAAACATTTTAATTTGTGTTCTGAAGATGAACAAAGGTCTTACGGGTGTGGAATGACATGAGGGTGAGTAATTATTGACAGAATTTTCATTTTTGGGTGAACTAAACCTTTAATGATTTATTCTGCATGACCATATTCTACATCCCTTAATCCTACACAATTCCTAAACTTAACAACCTTACTAACTATTAATAAGCATTATTTTGGAGTTTATTGGGGCAAAGTTGTAGCTAATAGATAGCAAGTAAAAATTTGACCCTAATCTAAAGTGTATATTAGGTTCCTCTTTTGTATATTGATTATGAAGTATACTCTGAATAAGCACTATTTGAAGTATCATTCAAATACCACTAGTAATTTGTGCTAGTACTAGTCTTTAGCGGTAGATACTCCTGTTGCTTTGATTTCCTCTGTTTTGACAGTTAAACTCTGGTTTACCTATAAAAAACCAAGTAAATCCTCTGTCGTTTTAGAGTTTGTTTTCAATCCTGACCAGCGGCAGAAAGTTCCTGTTGTCTGGGGCATAAATGAAGCTATCCATTAGAGAGAGGGAGCGAGAGAGAGTCCTGTGAACCGCTGGTTAATATAATGTGTGGCAGGTGGCCTGCTTTGCCTGAGGAAGATCTGTAGGGCATGACAGCTCAGAAAAGGCATAAATCCTCCTTCTCTCTCTTATCTCCAGCCACATTTAGTTGCCATGGGGATTTTATTTATGCAGCTGGAAACTTCCATACTTCAGGTGAGATGCAAAACCTTCCTGGCGGCCCCCACCGCCATAGCTCCGGCTGCATTTCATGCTTAAATACATGACAGAGGGATGTCTGTACCTACCACAGAGGTCTGAAGACCTGTCTGTTGTAACCGAGGGGAAGTAAAAGTACCCGCTTATTGTGTCTAGAAGTGGATATAACACGGTCAGTTGAAGTATTTGTGTGATAATTCTGTCCAGAGCAGTTTGTTTGGTGTTTTATAGTGCAAGCGTACTGAAGGTTGAGGGATTTAAAAGGGCCAAAGAAGAAGAGTTCAAACAACATGGAATTAAATTCGACCCTGTATACATTTCTTTAAAAACTATTCATTAGTGCTTAAAAACGACTTTTTACATTTTTTTTAAAAGAAAATGTGAATGGTGCTTGTGAATCAGTATGTGGTTACTAATATGTCCATCCGTCCATCCGTCCATCCGTCCATCCGTCCATCCATCCATCCATCCATCCATCCATCCATCCATCCATCCCCCTTTATATTTATTTTATATATTATTTATATATTATTTATGTATTATTACTTTTTATTGTTCACCAATCAAAAACCTTTAAAAAGTTGAACAATAAAAAGGGCCAAAAAAAAAAAAAAAAAGATCACTTAAAAAAACCAACAAACAACTTTATTAGTTAGAGTTCAGTAACAGAGATGATTGTTAATATCGTAGCCCAACAATTCCTAATTAGGCACCCTAAATTATTTCCTACAAAATGTTATGAGTTTCACCACATCACATTATGAAAATTAAATGCATATTCCAATTCATGTTGACATTTGTAGAAATAATGTGTAGAAACAGTGCCGTTTTTCACCCAGGTATGAATGTGTTGAGAGTCAAGAAGCATATAGTGCATACTGTATGTAGACGCAGACTCGCTCTTCATTTGGACAGATCATGCTGTTGCTGCAATGTTGCTGCTGTGCTGTTAACCAGGTTAAGGGCTGTGTGAGTATTTTACAGGCTGCTTTATAACCCTCCCAGCTGTGTACCGGACTCAGTCACTTAACCCCTGTCTGAGGAGGCAGCGTTAGCATTAGCCAAATGGACACGGCACAATAACAGTGTGGTGCTAACAGCGCACTCTTGTGCTGGCCTAACGTGCTAATGGGCTTGAATACGGATCACATTAGCTGGAAATGTCAGCAACTTTAAAACAGGTTGTTAAGTACATTTGTATTGATTTGTGATGGAAGTATTTATTACATTAGCCAACCACAACAGAGTTCAGGTCACTCCTCCAATGAAGTTTGGGAGAATGTTTTTCTTTGTGGCTTTTATTTATGGGTACATGCAAGAGATGGTTGTTTTTGTTATGCAGTACCTTTGGGAAATACTTTTTTACGCTGACACAAACGCACAACCGTAACACAAAACATTATCGAATTCATTAATGTGTTCATAATACATGCTGATGCGTGTGCCGCTGTTTTCCTTACAAAGGTGATGTCACTTCCAGGAGGATGATGTGATTTAGTTTAAATCAGTTTTTTAGTGTTTTTACAAAAGACTAACATGATGGATAATTCGACACTGAATTTGCTTATCAATTAAATAAAATAAATCAATAAAGTACCAGTTTTTCATATAAGAAGTATAGCAGTGGTTCTTAACTGATTTAGCCATGGGACCCACATTTTCCCATGGTCATTAAGTCGCGACCCACTTTTTTTTTTTTTAGGATATATATACAGTCAAACCAAAATTTATTCAGACACCTTGAACATTTCATTCATTAATACAGTTTATTCACTATAGTTAAAAAAAATGGTAATAAAATATGACAAGATCTCAGAGTTAAACTGTCAGAAAAAATTAAATCTTAATTATGTCAGATGACACTTGTCAGATAAAACATTGTCAGGTCAAAGTGTCTGAATAATTTTTGGCTTCAAATTTTTATCCATTTTACTGGTAGTCCACTGTATGAATAATTTTTGGTTATAATATGTCACAGTTACATAAATGAACTATAGTGTCCTGCACCCACTAGTAAAAATATATAAAAAATGTCAGAATAATTTTTGGTTTAATTGTATATATATATATTTCACAAAAATTGTTGACACACACACACACACGTACTGTTCTACTTAACATACACATAAATTGTACGAATATGACTAATAAATAGGCCTATAAGTTAAGGCTATATAGCAGTCCCACACCAACCTAGTTTTTGTTAATACAATAAAGTTAGTAAGTTTGCATGAGCCACCACAGTAATTTAAAAACATACAAAATAACACAAAGTGAAAATAAAGTGTCATTTTGGGCTTACAGAAACAATAATTACCATGGTAAATACACAATAGCTACTAACATGAACCGTTAAAGGGTACATAACACACACAGATTCTGCCAAACTCATGTTAATCTTGAGTACCTATAGAGTAGTATTACATCCTTCATATCTCCGAAGAGTCTTTAGTTTTATCAGAATTATAAAAGACAGATATGCTGTAACGATTTTTTCCGAAAACAGCTGAGCTCCTGGAGGCGTGCTTTGGGTGAAGCTGAAGAGTCATGAGCAGCGCAGCTTTTGTGTAGCGATCGTCTGCAAGCTATCAATAGTCAGCTAAACAAATGTATTTAAACACACACAATACACCATCGCATTCTCCCTGGATAACTTTTGAATCACTATACGTTCGTGTTGTTTATATTATATGCATTTATGTGCCGATTGCCAACAAAACAGACATTTTATGCAAATTTACTTACCACCTGCGGTTCCGATTCATGACCGGAATCTTTTATCACTGGGACCGTTTATAAAACCATAAGCGCCGATCCTGAGGGCTCAAGCAGCTATGGAAAAATATGAGATATTCTCCATTCATTTTAACCAATAAAAAATTGATTGCAACTTTAAGACACAACTTTATGCTTATTTTGATAGTTAATTTGAGGCGATTTCTATGGTTATTTTAATGAAAAATTGTTTTTGTGACAACTTATTTACATTTATGTGATTTTTCTTTTTTAAGTTGTGTAAATTTTGGTACTTTTTTTAGAAAACAAAAAGGTTCTATCTACAAAGTCGAACTCTAACTTGGTTCTATAAGGTTGTGTCTGCGTGAGCCAATCAGCACTTTGAATGCACACACAAGGACCAATCAGGGTCAGCATTCTTTGTCATGTTGCCACGATAGCGGAAGATATCGCAAAAAAACACTAAATCAGTGAAGAGAAGACTAAATAATTTCACACAACACAATGTTTATTAGATACCTCATGATGGACTATTTTATTAATGATCTTGTCAATGACAGCAGGCCAAATTCCAGGGAATTAGTCTTTTTGTGTGTTTTGTTGTATCTGATTGCTGAGGAGTTATTTTCAGTTAGACACCACGCTAGCCAGCAGAACTATTAAGAGGATAGGTCCGGTTTTTGTAGTCTATTTGCTTTACTCCAGTAATGTCACTGTTATACGAGGGAAAGTTATGTATATATTAGGTTATGTTTTAACCTTGATCCATCCTGTGTACTTGTACTAAGCTGTACTATTTAGCTATAAAGCTATACGCTATGGCACACTGGATTGAAGTTAAATTAAAGTTAAGTTAAATTTTACATTGTTGGTAAAAAATTGTTGCATAGTTGAAGTAATTTAAATATTTTAAATGTGAAATATTTTTAATTATATATAGTCAGTGAAACATTTTTCAATGTTTATTAAACTTTGTTAAACACCTTTGCTGAGGCATTGTCTGTTTTCTTGCAGTTTTTTAGTCTTAAAAGGTCTTTTTTTTTTTTTTTTTTTTTTTTTTTTTTTTTTACAATATTAAGACTTAAAGGTCAAATACTCAACAATTTAATTGATGGGGTCTTAATTACAACAATAAACGTTAGCGTGTTATTTCAGCCATACTGATGTCTAGAGAGAAAGCCATTTTACCTGTCCCACTTTCTGTGGAATAAAGTCCTGCTCAGATGTATTACAGTAGCTGCTTTCTGTCTAAACAAAAGGAAACTTAAACTTAAATGGTTTCTGCAATAATGTGTAAAATTACCCACCATAAATTTAACATCTGCACTGGACAAAATATTTAGCACTGCCTTTTATGCTTAACTTAAACAAGAAAAAAATATTCATTTAAAATATGAAATAAATGTCATCATAACCATTTCTTATGCATGTCAACACATTGTTACAACACTAATTTTGTGTTTTAAAACAAATTATAAGTAAACTGTTTGTGTTTTTTTTGAAAATTATTCAATTAATATTTTGTCAGATATTTTGTCAGATTTTTTAGAAGGTTCTATCTGCATTTGACCCGTTCCAAAAATCCCCATTTACAAATTTGAGAGGATTTTGATATTGTACATTTAGAATACATTTAGGTTCCCTGTCATTTTCATGTTTGAAAGAAACTTGTTCCCCATATAATTTTTGCTGTATGGAATGCAAAAACTTTGAAGCTCAATATCTCAAAACTGCTCAGAACGCAGATAGAACCTTATAATTCCAAGTGGACGAAATGTCCGAAGTCCGAATGTCCAAAATGTCCGAACGAAGCACATTGATGGGCGTGCTCTTGCTCTCGCTCTGGCTCTGTAAGTCAGAATGCATGAAATAGCATTATCCCCTTTAATGAAACATGGAAACTGCTCCTGATGAATAGAATGAACATCATACCTGCATGCAAATCGTTCCCAGCTAGCAAACAACACACCAGTTACGTGATGTATTGGTAAATTTATATATGAAGTGATATACCGCACGTGCCGTAGCATTTAAGTGTGCTATTGAAGAGTGCGCGCTACGAGCACAGTATAATGTCTGATAGAGGAAAGTTTGGTTTTCTGAAGTGAGAGACTTATTATTTCGTAACAAGCTATGAAAATAATGACACTGACCTATCCTGACAACATATCATCTGACCACATATATGAATCGGGACAACAAGGTTTTCTCTGGCACTCCGGCGACCTATTCAGAACGGTCTCGCAACCCACTTTTTGGTTTAGAAACCAGGTTTCAGTTGAGAAACACTAAAGTATAGCATAGCACGCAGGAGCACGACAAAACCGGCTGCATTTTATTTTATTTAATTTACCCACATGTTCACTTAATCGTGGTATTGTGTTAAACTATAGTATATCAGGAGGACATACACAGAATGATGGAGACAAGAAAATTTACTGCATAGTAGAAATATTAACCTGGGAATGAGATCAGGAAATCACGTGAGTGCTCCAACGTGTTGTTTTTCTTGTATTAACCCTTTTTTAAGTGGAGATGTTGAGGGCAGGTGGTGTTGAAATGATGTGCACTTGTTCGGAGTGATACGTTTTGAACATTGCATGAGCGTACTTTCAGTATATATTACTTTGTTGCAAGTTTTTCTTTTTGATGTTATTTTTTCCCCTTTTTCTGACCTACTTTTCTTTTTTTTTACCCAGATTCTCCCTTTTTTAAAGGTGCCTAGCATTCAATTATTTAACTGCTTTCTTTTCATTTTTTCATCTACCTGTTTCTTTGTCTCTGCGCATGTGTAAATAATAAATGTTATAGATTTCCCGGAGAGGAGAGGAGGGTGGTAGAGGAGTACAGGGGAGTTGCAGGAGGTGGACGAAGTGTTGCTTGCTTTCTCTTGGTGTTTTTGAACATGAAGACTTTGCTGAGAAACTTTGACCTTGTCTGCACTCTGTCTACCTGGCTCTCTGCTATCTCCCTGATATCCGGGTGACAGCTTTTTGAAGTGCAGGTTGCTCACTAATGCAGATGTTGCACAGAAAACGTGAAGGGGGTTTGATCCCACCCCTGCCTTCCACATGGTCTTGATATCATGGTCCAGTGACATGCAGAACAGGCATTAAAGATGACGGGATCTTTCAAGTCTTGAACTCGAAAGGGCCAGTGTGAGATTTTTGAATTTAATATGCTCGCTTTGCTTGTTATGTTAGATTTATAAGCCATTTTCACTTTTTCTTAAATTCTGCATATTAAAGCACAGCATTGCATAAAGCAATGCATTCTTTAAAACAGAAAATAGTGCGTGTTTGAAATCAGCCTCTTTTGTTATGCTCTGCAAATTTGGTTAGAATTCACTGTAGTGCTGCTACACAAACTCTAGTTTCTTTTGGTTTGCCTTCAGATTTCTGTGAAGCAGAAATCAATTGGTTCCACCGTGCATATTTGGGAGTTGGAACAGAGCGCGTGTGGTTAGGTAGAAACGCGCCTCATCTGAGACAGAAACACTTATCAGGACGAGCAGAGTCTCAGGACCTGCTGTGCTCAAACCTCCCTCCTGAGCCAGATTTCTGCGGACAAACAAACACAGCGAAATACTCGCAACAAGGATTTCATCTCTTGCTTTTTTATTCTTGCTTTGTGAACATAGCAGGAGCTGTAAACACAAAGGAACCTGGTGCATGTTTAGTCTGACAGGAGCTCCTTTTGTGTGCTCAATATGTAATTGTACCTGAACAGATTTTGTGGCCTTTGGACTTGTCAAGGGACGATATAGGTGGGAATTCACTGAGCTGCAGTTTAAGTGAATTGCATTGTGTTGCCATGCTGAAACAACAGCTTAAAAAAAAGAAAAGAAAAAAGAAGCTTAAAACCAGTTAGCTAAACTCCCAGGCTCAAATTAGTCTGGCTCATCTGTTTTTAGCCACTTGCTAGTTGGCCAGACTAGAAGATTAGCTTGTATACTAAACTGTAAACCCAAATAAGCTTGGCTAACTCAAAATTTTTTTGAGTTACATCAAATCTTTTGAGTTATGATGTTCCCAATTTTAAGTAAGCAGAACTATCAAGTTTTGAGTTTGTAGTGCTCATGCATGTTAATTGTTCCTAACTAAGTATTGAGTTAGCTAACGCATACATTTTGATAGCAATTAACAAAGTTTTAGTTTTATTTTATCTAATTCAGAACATTTCTTGAAATATGTCAGTGCTGTGAACTCAAAAGAAAAAGAAAGTTTCAGATACTCATAACAGTAATTTGAACTGAACTAATTTGTTTAATTTAAGTTTGTCTTATTCAAACCAGTTAAGTATTTTGAGCATTAGGGCTTGCAGTGTAGCTAAACCAGCTTAGACTGAGTTAAGATGTTTTTTGTTTTTTTTAAGCAGGGTGCACACATAATGAAATATAATTTCAGTTGGTGACGAGTGCATGTAAGAGTTATATTTAGCATTTAGCTTAGCATACATAAGTTACACAGTTTCTCACAAATTTATTTAAAAACATCATTTAGTGTATAAAGCATATTTTTGTAATCTTCTGTGAAATCTTTTTATAGGAAGAAATGCTAAATGCTAAACATTTGTATATTATTGATAGGTTTAGCCCAGTTAACATTTTAGCTTAGCATTTTCCATAACAAACACTAAAAGTTGCTGTTTGTAGAATACATACACACACACACACACACCATATATTGTCATAATCGCCTGTTTATTGGCTATATGTTCCACTAGACTGATTTTTCCCTCCTGCTTAGACATCTTGAGAAACACACAAAATTAATTTCTCCCCGTCCAACATGGAGGAGGCCCAGAGAACTTTTAATTTAATGTTTTATTTTTCTTTCATTAGAAAAATTAAGATCAAAGTCAAATTAAGTTCATCCAGGTCCATGTAATCTGTAATTTGGAAGCCTGGAGCAACAACACTCTTTGAGTGTGGCGTTGCAGCCTTCTTTAGATGTGGACGGCGGTAATTACCCAGCTGTTGCTGAGCTATGATTGACACGTGTATTTGGCACAGACCATGTGCACTATTCATGAGCTGCATACAAGGCGATAATTAATTGATTCATATGCCTGTAAGCTTTTTCTAAA